>VZTI01004331.1:171495-206352 GCA_013397865.1 Struthidea cinerea
TGGGGGAGAAAGTGGGCTGTTCACAGAGCTGACGGTGGTGATTGGGGATAAAATGGGGTTTAACATCTAATTGAAGGCGTTCGGTTGGGAAGGATGGGGGTGCACGGCTTTGGGGTGGGACAGAAGTGATGGGGCATTATGGAGAGGATTTCTGGCGTGCCGGGGCACTGAGTTGTGGGGGGTGTTGCGGTCGGATTTGGGGTCATTAAGGGGGTTTTGGGGGGGTTGGAGCAGCGGGAGCAGCATGTGAGGGGCTGGGAACGGGAGGGAAAGGATTGGCCGTGGTGGGGACGGGTAGATTTGGCAGGTGGCTACCAGGAGGGAGGTGTTGGTGGCCCTGACAGGACGGCAGACAGGGGCCTGATGTGACCTTGTGGATGTAGGGATTGGCAAAGCCGGAATCCTGCCGGAGGAGGATGTGTGGGAGGCTGCGATGGATGAGGAGCAGGAGGACATCAGGGGGGGCTTGGAGCAGGGCTGGTGTGCGGAGAATGGGCTTGGGGTCGTGTTTTTGTGGGGGATAGGCCTGGGGCTGATTTGGGAGGGGGTTAGGCACGGGCTGCCTTGGCAATAGGGGAAGAAAAAGGCTTGTGAAAGGTAGGAAAGGTGAATTAGCATAGGGATAGCCGAGGTTTGGGAGGGGCTGAGGGATTATGAAGAGAAAGAAGACGCTGTATTTGTGTGGGCACCTGCTGGGGGGCTTGTGGATACAAAGGTAATGACATGTCCTGAGCTTCAGAAGTGTGTGGGATAGGGCTTGACAGGAGCTGGGGCATGGGGACATGTGAGATGGTGGCATTAGCTCCGTGGGAGCTCAGGTGTCAGCTCAGGTATCCTTAGGTTGCCAGAGCTCTGTTTCCTTTTGTAGACTTAAAGGTGCACCCATGTGTATGAGGCTGCAGCTCATTATCTGAAGGGTTTGAATAGAGGAAACGGCCTCAAGTTGTGTCAGGAGAGGTTTAGGTTGAATATTGGAAAACATTTCTCTGCTGGAAGGATTGTCCAGCACTGGAACAGGGTACTCAGGGCAGTGGTGGAGTTGCCAGGTATTTAAAAGGCATTTAAAAGACATTTTTGTGGTGCTTAGGGATGAGAGGTTTGGTGATGGTTGGACTCGATGGTCTTAGAGAGCTTTTCCAACCGAAATGATTCCATGATTCTGTTTTATGGTACCACAAAGGACAACCCAGGAACTGAAGTGCTTGATGCTTTCAATAGTTAACAGCACAATACATGGAAGTATTCACCAGTGGGAAGCCAGATAATAAGGGAATGGGGATGTTGCACGTGAATCGCAGACAAACACTTGGCCAAGCTACCTGGGTCTGTGTTTGCTGTAGATTTTCAAATAACGAACAAACAAACACCAAAATCAAATAGCTTTTTATGTTTAGTACAAGGAGAGAACAAAGGCATTTTCACTTTTTGGATAATTTGCCAGTGAAATGAGGAATTCTGCAGTGAGCAAGAGAAATGGAGGTTGTTCTGCTTGTCTGAAACACGTGAATATGGCTGTTCTGTGCTGGTTATGTTCCCTCTCTGCCTGCAGTTAGAAATTGAATTGATAATAAGACAGAAAGAAAAGTGACCTTTTCAAATTATTTTTTCACTGAATAAATTAATCTTAATTGTTTAGAAAGAGCTTGTTATTTCTTTAGAGCTGTGAAGTATCTAAAAATTCATGATGGATAATGAAATGCCAAGATGGTAAAAAAAAAAATGCTGAAAGAGAAAATGGTTTCCACTCAAGCCTTCCTCTTCCTGAGTGATTTTTGTAATCTGAGACTCTGTTTTAGAGTTGTCATGAGAACATTCAGACTCTCTGAACATCTGCAAGCTTTTGGGCTCCACTGGGAGATGCAGCCAGCAACTGTAATTTGGTGCATTTGTAGGAGCCATGTCATCTGTTAATTTTTTTTCCTCCTCAACATTCAATCTTGTGCAGTTCTTTTTTGTTTTTTATTGTCAGGCCAGATGGAGGCCAGTGTTTGCAATAAATTTCCCAGGCAGTCAGCAGATAGCAGGCAGTTAATAAAAATAACTTAAAACAAAACAATCCGTTACCCTCCTCCCCCTGCCCCCAAGTTCCCAAACAGGAATGGAAAAATTCTTCAGACTATATAAAGACTAGAGAAAGGGCCAGAGATAATTCTTGGAGTTCTTCCACATACTTCAGAGTTTTTGTCTGCCATGTGGCACCTTGGGAGCTGGCGACCCTCGACATTGTAACAAGTAAAGAATGGGTTTGGAAATAGAAAGAAAAAATCCCTTAACTCAGAGAGGAGTGCTGCCCAAAAAAGGGGAAGTTTTTTTGGGAGGTGATGTCATCTTTCATGTGCCTGTGTTTAGTGGTGAATGAGTGTTTTCCTTGTGAATACAGGCATTTCTGAACAACATTTCTGTTAAGTGCTTGTTTTAAATATCTCCATCAGAAGATCAATGCAGATTTGTTCTATTTCAGAGCGCTCTGCACCCACCCAATCTGAATTACCTTTATGTAAAACAGAGTAAGCAAATCCTCACTATTCATTATCCATGTTGGTAACATAACACAGATGAGTTCTTACCATGTGTCCGTGTGGGGAAATGCAAAATGAGTCCTTGGGTTAATTTTTCTGTTGTCTCTTCCTCTGTGCTTAACATTCTCCTGCTCTACACTGTTCTGTTGTTAATCACGTCGTGGTTAAATATGTGGCTTTTTTTCCATGGATGGGGTACTTGGGAGCATGGGCCCAAAGAGTTGTTGTGGTTTCCCGACCAGTTTTTTTAGGGGACTTGTCTGTGATGAAAGATTGTCTGTGCCCGTGCGTTCCTTATGTAATTATGCTGAGGTTCAGCGTTTTGTAAGAGCACAGTTTCACTGGATTTTTTTTTTTTTTAAGGAATGCGCTGTGTTTTAGCAATGCAAGGAGAGAGCTGATTTAACTTGCTGAAGTACAGGAGGGAAAAAAGAGAAACAACCCCCGTTCCTTGAATATGGGTGGTTTTCTGCCACGTTAGGGAAATAAGAATGCTTAGGGTCTGCTACAGTGAAAATTGAGGGATGTGGAACCATATGATTGATGGAGAGGTAGAAGGGAAATTTGCCAAGGAGAGGAGCAGAGCTATGGCATTGACTCAGCTTCTCATGGACCTTCAGGTGGAGTTCTCCCTTTGTGATCATCCAGCTTGAACTGAGGGCAGAGCATCTGATTTGGAGCTTTGTGGCCAAGTGGCTGCAGAGGTTGTGGCCCAGGAATGGGCCCTGAAGGTGAATTTAGTCTTGAGGCACCTTAGCTTAACTTCTAATTTCTGCTCCAGTGCCAGGCAGTGCCCTGTCCTTTTAATCACAGAGTGAGCCATGGCAGAATAATCACCCTCGAGCAGAATAATCACCCTCGAGCTGCTGGTCTTTGCTGCTTCTTCAATTGTTGTCATTTTCTCAGCTGATAATGTTTTTCGAGGGGGAATAGCTGGTGCTCTCCATAACGTGCTGCAACTTAAGAAACTGTAAATACACCCATGGTTTTTGTAGATCAGCCTGGTAAGGAGAGAGAACATCAAGGCTGAGGGTCTGACTGGTGTGTAAGTGATGGGCAAGCCATCATTAGATAAAGGTCCTCAACAAGTTTGTGATGTGCAAATGGCATCAGGCAGTTCCAGATGTTTAAGGAGAGATTCAGGCTTGTTCTTTGTGTGTGTTGAGGTCTCTGGATTACAGAATTGAATATTCCTGTCCACTTAAGGTCAAGAAGTAAGGAGTTTGGTCCTGAAAATGCACCCAGAGTCTAAATTTATTTATCTATGTCCAGTTTTAATATTTACTTCTCACTGTTCCTAAAAAATTACTAGATCTCCTATTTATAGGTCTCTATGCTTATTGCAGAGAAATTTGGAAAATAGCTGGAAAATTGTCCTATATGTTAAAGTGGATGAATGTTGTCTTTTGTGAGTGCCAAGCAGCGAAAGAGTTATTTTGAAATCCGTGAAATTCTGAGAGTCTTTAGCTGGGCCTGACTTCTGGTGTCTGTTTCCACAGCTACAGTGAGGTGGGGATACTGTCAGACTGTGGGAAATCCAGGGAAATCCTCGACTCTAAATACAAGCAGACAATGTTTCCGATAGAAATCGTGAGGTCAACAAAAGACCCCAGAAAACTAAACTTGATTTTTCGGGGAGTAAAGTGGAAACAGATGGTAATAACAGCAAGTTAATAAGACGTGAGATTTGGGGGGGAAAAGAAACAACCCCGTGATTTATCATTCTATTTTGTTTATTTATATATGGTAAATCGGGCAGTTAATATTAAAACCATTGCCTTAGGTAGACAGCACGAATCTATTCAAGTTATTCCCTGCTCATGTGAGGATTCGCCCCAGCTTGCCAGGGATATCTCCGATTTTCCCCTTCCATCAAACCCTGCCATCCATCAAACCTCGGCCACGTGCGGTTTTTTAGAGCTGCCAAGCCTTTGTGGGGGAGGAGCGAAACATCTGCCAATATGAGGCGAAACACCCTGAACACAGCGAAATCCCAGCCTTTGTCAGCTGAATTGGGTGTTAAGCACAGCTGCAGCCCTGCCAGGCGTACGGTGAGCCCGGCCGTGGGACTCCACCGGGAATCGGGCAGGGATCGATGCTAATATCGGTGCTGCCTCGGTGCCGCTGGATTTACCACGTCAGGAAAAGGCAGCTTGCACGCAGGCTAAATCCAGCCAGCATCGAGGGATGCGGGGAGAAAGCACCACATTGTGGGAAAACAAACGCAATCGAATGGAAAATTCAAGCACCGCGTGGCTTTCTTGAGGAAATGTATTTGTTCTTTGTGATTGAGAAAGGCACAGTTGTTAATATTCTCTTTATTTGCCAACAGACGTGCCTTGCAGCGCCGTGTCTGTTACCAAGCTGTGACAGGCTGGCTGTTGTAAAGCGAGGTACTTTGCATAATTAGTGTGAAGACGTGAACAGATGAGCACTAATTCTTAGAAGTTAATGATTGTCAATTATCTTCCCCTTTTTTTCTGGATCTAGTCCAAGATTAGCGGAATATCAAGTACCTCAAGGTACGGCTCCTTAATTGGCCCAAGCACACTTTATTGCCAGATGTCACCCCAAAACGTGGCTTTGCCTTTTGACCTGCCTTCATCAGCAGTCAGGTCAGCTCGCTGCGGTTTGAAAGCGTTGTTTTCTTTTTAATTCCTGGGCTGGAGGTTGTTTGGATCCCTAAGCTGATCCGACCTGACACATGGCTTCAAGATCGTTAGTGCAGACACAAAGGCGGCGAGGAGGGCAAGACTGTCCCTTGCAGCACCGGCAGATTTTAACCTGTCTTAAACCGACAGAGAAACCCCATCTTCTGCTCAAAAGTGGTGAAAAAATTCCCTCTTCACCTGTTTCAACTTCTTACCACTTCAGAAGTTGTCTCATAGGATATGGGTGGATAAGTAGTTTCCAGCTCTTGTCTTGCCCAAATCTCATGGAAATCCAGCATTTTGGAGCTTCCTTGGGACTGTGCTTCCAAACATACCTAATGGGGATTTTTCAGCAGCAGGTTACTGTAGGTTTAGCTGGGGTTATGCCGATGGTGGCTCCACATCTTCCGGGGAAGCATCCCACGGCCCACAGGTTTGAGTGGACGTTGTTGTTTCTGTTTGAATTTGTGCTGTTGGGGTAAAATTAAAAGGAGTAAAAAAAGTCAGTGCTTGTTTTGGAGACGGGAAAAGTCATGGATTTTTGTTCCCAGGACAGTCTCTTTGTTTTTGTCAGATGACTGTTGAATGTGAAATCCAAGAAAATGTCTTTATTTTCCCCCCTCTGACTTTTTACACAGTTTAGCCTGTATTGTTTAAAAGCATGTTGTAAGAATTCTAATTATTCTCTTCCCTATTTCTGAATGGCATCTTTCTTCAGGCACACAAGTCTTCTGTGTTTAGTGTCAGCCTTTGAATGTAATGATTTATCCACACTTGAAATGACGTTGAAAATTTTTCTGTGAAGGAGCTTTTTCAAAGAATTCTCTCACAGAAATCACTTCTTAAATGAGGCAGGGAAAAATATTCTGCTAACGGTCTGTTTAATATTAAGAATGAAATAAATATCTTTATTGGTCATGCATGTTGCTGTGAAATAATGAACATCTAATTTGCTCTGTGCTTTCACGTTTTATGTCAGGACACATAGCACTGACATCCAGATTTACTTACCAGAAATGTCTTAGCAGCATAATCTGAGAACTTTAAGGGCTGTACCAAAGTTGTAATTTATTTGAAAAATAAGGAAAGGAATTCTAGGAGAGTAAAACTCCTAACCTGAAAACTTAAGGAAGGAAAAAAAATACCCAACCTGCAAGAACTCTCCTCCCCCAATTCTTCTTCCTCTTTTCTACCCACCACTTGAACTGATGAGAAGATACTTTCCCAGAACTCAAGAAGACAAAAGTCCCATTTATTTTGCTTTTCTCTGCTCTGGTCTTCTTGCACAGACTCATACTACTATTTCTTTTAAATGATAAATATGTTTTAGTGGGTCAGTCTTTTGTGGAAGCCTTTGAAATTAAAATTTAAACATCTTAGGAATAGCTTACCTTGTTTCATATGGTAATGTTTTTTGATAAATGGAAAAATCTTTCCCCTTGGGTTTCCATACGTATTCTTTGTCAAATTGAGTTCTAACCGTTCCATTTTTCTATAAGTGATCAGTATAGGGGGAAAAATGGTAGCAAAATCAAGCTGTGTCTTCCTGCTGTGTTTATAATGCACAGGAGGTTTTAAAAATGGTACACAGTCCTGAAAAACCTGGTTTTGGCTGGAGAATTACTTAAATTTGCCTTCAGAGTTGACCATGAGTAACAGAGGGATTATTGCATCTTGTTTCTGAGGAGCTGAAGGAAATCTCCCTCTTGTGCCCTCAGCATTTTTTCTGTTGACTGTTTCTTTCCTCACTGAGCAGAAACAGGAAGATGCATCCTCCGATAAGGAAAATGTTTTATTAAAAAGTCACTCTGGGAGCCGCTTGTTATGTCACTGCAGAAGTCCTTGGACGTGCTTTTTCTCCAATTTGTCCTTCACATCCTCTCAGGAATCCTGGAAACGATTCCTTTGCAGGCAGGTCAAGAGCATTTTGAGAAGGATTTCACTTGTGGGCAGCTTTGTACAAAAAGTTGCTTCCACGTTCTTGCTCCAGCAATCCTGCAGCTGCTCCTCAAACAACTATGGGCTTGTGCAACTTGTGTTGGTGTTTCCATACCAACAAATGAAACAAGTCCAATTTGTTTGTGCCCACAGTGAAAAGTCTGGGGATTTTTTTTCTGCTCTCTCTCTTGTGATATGGGAAGTATGAAAATATGAGCACTGCGTGGCTTGTAATGAATCATCTCTCACCCGGCTGCTCTGGGCTCCTGTTTAATGATGGGATGAAAATCTTCCAGAATAAGATACGAAATCTTAATTTTGTGTAGCTCTGAGATTCAGTTTTGGGTGAGGTTTGAAAGAATGAATAATCAATAGTTGCTAAAGTGTGCAGCATAAAGGTCAGTGTGGTTTTCATGGATTTCCTGGCATCACCCATGTAGGCAAACATCTCACAGTAGTTGATGAAGTGTCTTCGCTGTCATCAGTGGCTTTAATTTCTGTTTCTGTATCTTAAGACTGGATTAAAATATCCATCCATCCATCCATCCATCCATCCATCCATCCATCCATCCATCCATCCATCCATCCATCCATCCAACTGCTGTGATCCAGCAGAGTATATAATATAAATTGGAAAGTTTCAGTTGAAAAGAATGATCGAGGGATTCAGAACTGAAACATGTGACCTAAAAATGGGAAAAATTAACTCTGGAGTGGTTTGCACTGACTTTGTGCTTCCCATGAAAATATCTCTAAAGGAAGTGTTGTCTGTCCTTTATCACTGATGTTTGAATTTCACTTAGATTAGCCATAATGGAAACCTTTCATGTTCATTCTTTCAGAGAAAATAGAGCACAATAATTGTAGTATTGCTGAAAAGACCTATTTGCTTTTTTACTTGGCTAAAGTAATGCTGAAAATAGAAATATTTGACCTTACTTTATTGTTTGTTTGAACTGCTCATAAATTTAGCTCTGTTTGAGTGTTTCTGTGAGAGACATTTGTTTCCTGGAGCTGAACAGCTCATAGTTCTATAAACAAGTCTGTAAACAAGAAATCCCATTCAGTAATATCAACAGTGAAATTTCTTGTCTTTTATCTGAATTTAAACAAACTCACAGAATGTTGCCTGGAAGCATAAATTGTGTTGCTCTCTGTATGGCTGTTGTAGCTGAAAGATGCATATTGGGCAACTGAATTAAAATTTATATAATAAACTATTCACTTTGATTATAAAAAAATCTGCCTGGCTGTTGCAGATGGAATTTTTGCCTGGTTTTAAGATAAATATTGGACAGCTGAATTAAAATTTGTATAATAAACCATTCATTTTGATTGTAAAAAATCTCAGCAAGACTTGGCATTGTTTCATTTCTCTTTGATATTTGAATGGATGATCTCAGAGGTCTTTTCCAACCTTAATGATTCTCCTGATGATGCTGGAGGTGCTGAAACTCCTCTTTCCCAAAATCCTGTTGGGATATAGGTGCTCCTGTGGTCCCTTCTGAAGCTGCTTTGCTTTTTGGTTCTTTGGTAGAGAAGGGAATTGCTGCTGGCCTGGTGAGAGCAAACCTGAGCAGCAATTTTTGCCAGGCTGGAGATTAACAGAGCACGTGGATAGAAGGGATGGTTACAGGTTCCAGTCTTCTCTCAGCGCTGTGAACTTCATCTTTTAGTGGGCAAAAATAATTGGGAATGGTTTGATTTAAGGTCCATGTCTCAAGAAAAAATACCCAAATTGAAGTGTGTCCATTTAGTTTATCTAATAAAGAAAACAAAAGCTGGGTCAGCTCTTCAGCATCCCAAACTGACATTTCACAACAGTGACCTTGAGGACAAATTCTCTTTCTTTTGCAGCTGCAGCCGCCTCCGAAATATTCAGAGCATCCTGACACAGAGCAGCAAATCTCAGCCTGATGGAATCCTCTGCATTTTAGGTTAGTGTTACATTTTTGTTCTCATTATCCCGATAAAGATACCACGACTTTCAGAAAGAAGAAAATCATCTTCCTGCTCCAAGCCCCAGCCTCGTTTCTCAGGGAATGAACAGCTGATTGCTACACTCTCTTCTTCCTAAACAATTCCTCAGCCTATTTACTGATTTTGGGCAAAAAAGTTTAAAGAGTGGCGTGAGAAACCCAGGAAGCAGTTAGGAGTTAAATATTGGCACATAAACAGCATATGGTTTCAGTGTTTTGTTTCTTCTGGGATTGGGAGAAAAGGGCAGGAGGAAATAAAGGTGCGCGTGCAAGTGTGCTGTAGGAAAATAACAGGGGTTTTGTCCTGCTTTGCTACCATTTCATTGACTCTTGTTTCATATTATATAATCAGTGTCAAGATACTAAAAGACAAATACAGACATTATGGTTGAAAACTTTGAGTCCTTAGAGAAAAGGACTGAGGAGTGATTGTTTAAATAATATATTACAGTTGAAGAGAAGAAGTCTGATGTAGCCCTAAAGAAGCTCTGTGTAGGAAGTGATACAAGTCTGGTTTTTTAGGATTTTTGATTTCTAATTTTTAATGATGTAGCAAGAGAACTTAAAGCACATTTAGTGGCCCACAAAGTAAAATTTTTAAATATATATAACCTCATACTCTTTGAGTCAATGCAAACTGTACAACATGATCCTTCCTAACCTACATTCTCTGGGGTAAGAGGTTAAGTCTCTGGCTAAGTAGTAACTGTACAGCCAAAAGGTCTGTGAGGTCACTGTGTCAGCCTTCCAGTGAAACTTAATCATACAGGATAAACTCCTTGGGTTTTGTCTTTGCTGCTAATTTAATTTCATAAAACATGTTAAGTTGTGCCATCTCACCGATGGCACTGCAATATTTCTTAATTGTTGTTAACTCTGAGACGGCAGAAAGTCCCAGGTAAAGAACAGTCACTGAAAACATGGCCCAGCTTTAAGGAAAGCAAAGGAATTGCGTTGTGTAATCAAGTGGAGGATTTAACTCTATTCATAAGACCATACCTCTTAGTAAATAAGCACTTGTGGTATGGAAATATAGGAGGTGTGTTTTGTTGGGAGTCTTGTGCTTTGCACTGATCTCTCAGCACCCACAATGGGGCTCTTGTCTGCTCTGACCTGGCTTCTGTAGCCTGCAGAATTTCTGGCATAACTTCCATTAAACAGGCATGTCACTGTTATAAATGCATTAAATCTGTCATCAAATACAAGCTTCAGATGACAAAAAACATGTAGTTTTACATCCTGAGTCCTGTTGACTTGTGTGGAAAGTGGATACTCGTAACTCCGCTTTTTTACAGTCAGTTCATGTTCTGTTTCGCTTGGCTGCTTTTAATGGCCTGGAGTTAATGCAGTTCCCTCACCTCAACTTCAGTTTCATACTGGGCTGTGAGATAAAAACAGCGTAAACTTCCAGAGCTTTGCTTCAAGTTCATTAATATTTGTACTGAAATTAAACCCAGCATTGTGAGATCCCAAAGAGAGATGAGAACTTGACCTACTGTTGATACAAGTATTTAAATGTAGTTCCAGCTGATTTTTTAAAAAGAATCCTCTGATGTGATTTTGAAGTGGTTGCATGGTAACATTCCTGCATTCTTTGCTGGGGAGAAAAGGCCTCACAACTGACAGGAAAAAGGAATTTGGAGGTTGGCATGTCAGATGTCTTTAAAAAGCTGTGATGTCTCAGCTGGAGTGTGTTGCTGTTAAGGCTGGTGTACTTAAATTATACTGTAAACTGTTTTTTCCGATAGTGGTGTTTCTTGCATCTTTCAGCAGAGATTTTCAGCTCATGGTTCAGTTGCTCTGATTTCTGGGGATGTGCATTTAGTGCGAGTAGGGTGTGTCTGTGACTGTAGTTGTAGCTGCTCTGATTGTGGATCAAACTGTTTCACTATTCAGCACAGCTTGAGCTGAATTTTTGCAAACATTGATACTTTTTTATTCTCCTCGAAGAGTGTGGGGATACTTTCAAGGCTGTTCCAGTAAATCTTTATTTTACTTCGGTTCTGTTCACATATTGCTACTTTTTTAGTTTATTTCTTCTCCATTATAGCCATCCTACACAGAGCTGGGGTTTCTCCCACATTCTAAGAACATTTAGTGCATTGCACTGATTGTTCATCACATTCCCTTTCCAAACAGATACTATTTTAAGGATTATTCTGCCAGCAGTTCCACAATTGTGTGTTGGTTTTGGGCCAGTGTCTAAAGGTGATGTGTCCATTCCCTCCAGCCTCACCTCCCTGCTCCCTCCACGATGTCCCCACGTGCATTTTGCATCGGTGCTGGTGGTGTTCGGTATTTTGCACCCCCTTTATCTTACCGAGCAGATAGATTTTCCCCCTGGATTTGGCCAGGATGTTTTCTGCCAATTTAGCAAACTGAATGGGCTCGCTGAGGGGCAGCTGAGCCCTGGCTGCGGGAGGAGGAGCAGGAACGGCTCCTCGGGGCTCAGACTGAGTCATTGTCTTGCCCACACCCTGGCGATGAGTTGGGAACAGGCAGGGGAGTTACCAAACTTCCAGCTCAGCTGGAGACAGGCGTCGGGGTTTCCTAATTAATGGCCTTGCCCATTGTTCTGGGGAGGACTCCTGATATGCTCTCGGGGATATCTTATCTTGGTCACTGTTTCATTTCCTGTTTGTTTTCTGCTAACTATATCTGTTCCTTTAACTCCATATGTTTCTGTAGAATAGCACTAAAGCCTCAGTGTGAAAGCTCCTGTCTGGATGGGATGCTTGAAAGACCCAAGCAGACCACGAGTCCCAAATATTCTGCAGAGTTCGTGGTTTTCTGTTAAACTGATGCCTTCCCTGCATGCCTGTCAGCTCTCTGAAAGCAGTAAATTCACCCACGGCCTCTATTACAAGAGTTAAATTTGTCAGCTGTCCCTGCTTTACATCTTTTTGTTTTCTCTTCCCCTCCTTCTGTCATTAACTGAAAAAGCAGGGGTTTGGTATTTGGCTTGGAAGATCTTCCCTGCTTGAAGCTGGTGCACACAGATAAAATCTCAAACTCTTCAAGTGATGGTGACATCATAACTGTTTTGGTTTTTTTTTTTTAATGAGGGCAGTTTCTCATTTTTCTTCTGATCTTCCAGAAATTAGAATCGCAGGATCATAGAATGGTTTAGAGTGGAAGGGACCTTAAAGATTCTGTAGTTCCAACTCCGTCCCATGGGCAGGGACACCTTGCATTATCCCAGGTTGCTCTAAGCTCTGTCCAGCCTGGCCTTGGACACTTCCAGGGATGGGGCAGCCACAGCTTCTCTGGGCCTTCCCACCCTCAAGAGGAAACAATTCCTTCCCAGTATTCTATTTAACCTTGCCCTCTGGTACTGGGAAGTCATTTCCCCTCCTCCTGTCCCTCCATCCCTTATCCCAAGTCGCTCTCCAGCTCTCCTGGAGCCCCTTTAGGCACTGGGAGGGTCTCTGAGATCTTTCTGGAGCTTTCTCTTCCCCGGGCTGAACACCCCCAGCTCTCCCAGCCTGTGTGTGTCAGATTATTGCTCCTCTGACAGCCTTCAGAAGGTGCCTCAGTTGGGAAGTAATCAGTAAAACAGATTATCTTCAGGATATTGTGTGTGCTCACTTTCCAAGGTTGCAGCTGATTCCAAGGAGACTGATTACATTTAAATGTTGTTCCCTAAAACAATGGGACAGTTTCTTCCTGAAAGAAGGGAGTCTCCACTTGTTTGTAACTAAATCCCACCTAGACAAAAGGGCTTTGGCAGCTATATTTGGATGTTGAGTCCCATTGAATTCCAGCTTACACTGGTGTGCCTGCTTTCATGGGGCTGAAAATGTAAATAAAATAGAGGGACACATACGAGTGAGAGGTCAGAAACAGCAGGAGAATGAGGATTCAAAGATTATGGCAGGAAAGATTTTTTTGAGGGCTGAGAAAGCTGGGACAGATGTGAGGCAGCTTCTCCATTTCCCAGCACAGTCAAGGAATCACAGAATGGTTTGGGTTGGAAGGGACCTTAAAGATCATCTCAGTCCACCCCCCTGCCATGGGCAGGGACACCTCCCACTATCCCAGGTTGCTCCAAGCCCTGTCTAACCTGGCCTTGGGCACTTCCAGGGATGGTGAGTCCCAAACCTCTCTGGGCAAGTCCAAGGAGTGCAGTGGTGCAATGTATGAATTTGAAGGGATTGAATTTGTCTGTTCCATAGTTTTACACCAAATAGCAGATACCCTGGAATACATCTGAGCTACCCAAAGTTACTGAACAAACAAGGAGTTTATTATGTGGGATTCAGTAGCTGGGTGCAGACACAGCATCTGGTTAGCACTTCAAAGCTGAAGCATAACATGAAAAAGGAGCATAAATAGAAGAACCCGAGGTTTGTTTCAGTTTTTGCCAAGTTCGGGTGACTCTTGACTGGTTTGGTTTCCAATTCAAGTCCTGAGACTCAGATCTCCAGGCCATGTTATTACATTATCAAAATTCTGATCTCTCCTTTAGCAGCAGTAACAAATCCTAATTTCTTGGCAGCCATTCCACCATATCCTAATGTAACAAATCCTAATTTGTTGGCAACCATTCCACTGAATCCTAATAAAACCTGGTGGGAAAACTTGCTGTTAGAGGAATTTTTTGGCAGTCAAGACTGGTGACCTCTGTGAAATGTGGATGACAAGGATGCTGCTTTATGTGCAGTTTTACTTGTTTGAGAAAACTGGGTTTATTACAGTAGGATTATGAATTATGACTGTGACTTCATCCAGAGAGATGAAAATACTTTTAAAATCTGTGACCTCATTCCTTTCTTCTTGTATTTATCTTCTGTCACCAGATACGCTCCAGATCTTCAGTTGTTTTCATTTAATTTTCGCAAGGACCAAGAGAGGTTTCCTTGGAAGATCTTTGTGCCCCATATGTTTTGTCAGGACATCTTTTCACAATTTGTCAGAGGTCTGCACTAGCTCTCTGGTGACTCAGGGATTGCACTGTAACACTGATAAGATAATGTTTAATCATGTATTCTAAAGCGGGAGATTTGGGTCACGGGATTAGTTTGTTAGGAAGCTTCAATCAAGAACATATTAATTAGAATGCATCCTGCATCCAGACAGATGTTTGACAAAACGGAAATTTCTGATGCAGACCACTGCAAAAACCAAGGCATTTAAATTTTTTAGGGAATACTTGTGCATTTAGGTTGAAATTGGGATGTGTCAGCATGTGGCAGTGATCTTGCAAAAACTCCTTTTTCCCTACCCTGTTCTCCCAGTGTGTTCAACTGGGGAGTTCAGTTCATACTCCTGCTTTAAAGTTTAATAAATTGGGGAAGAAAACAAACTTTTCAGGTGTGCAGTGCTAAGGACACACAACAATTCCCCTGTGGTTTTGCTTTTGCAGGGATAGACAGTCGATACAATGAAGGGTGCAGGGAGCTGGCAAATTATCTGCTCTTCGGTTTGTACAACCAGAACAACAACGACTTCGAAAGGACGGGCTTTCCTGAGGAAGTTCTGGATGGTGAGTAATGTTCTCAGCATGTTTTACCTGTTCTGGATGGAAGATGAGCAGAAAGAGGGACAGACACACACACACACACAAAGAGGTCCATAAATCTCAAGTTGTCTATCTATGCCTGAAAATATCTTCTTAGAAACGGTGCTGAAGAACTCATTCTTTAAACATAAAAGGATTTATTTCGTATGTTTTATGCTCCACAAGTTAACCTCACATGTTGTAAACTTACACAGTTACAGCCCATTAGTTCAGTCAGTGTGTGTATGTACATGTTATTAATCATTTTGTGATCACACCTCTGCAGTTCTGAAGTACCTGAGCTCTTCTTAATTCACTCACCTTTGTCATATTTGGAAGGTGGCCAGTCACTGGGATTGCAGCTTATTGTTCCCTTATTTGTGTGAAACTTTTGGATATCTCCCCCGCAGGCTGTGGTGGTGTTAGTTTTTAGTTGGAGCAGCTCTGATGTAATGTTAGGCAAGAGCAGCTGGAGTTTAGAGTTCTGGAAGTGCTCTGGGAGGACTCATCCTGACCCTCTTGGCTGCACAAAGGACAGGCTGATGCAAGTTCTGTGCAAGACTTGGGAATAACCCCACAGTTGTCTGGAACAGTAACAAGTGCTCTTGTACTTGGAGCTGCATGTGGCTGCCAACTGTTTCTTCTTGTTGTTGTTTAGAAGAAATTAGGAATTCCACTGCGTTCAGATACTTGAACAGTTTTCTTTTTTAATGAGGTACATGATAGAAAAAATGTTTTCTGTTCAGTTTCTTTTGTGTGTGGAGTTCTGATGCTGGAATATTTGTTCTGCTTGTTGCAGATATAATCATATTAATAAAACCTGACAGTGTTCATCTGTACTGCAACCCTGTGAATTACAATCATCTTTTGCCCTATGTGGCACACTGGAGGAACTTGCATTTCCACTGTCTGACTGAAAATGAGGTAAGTGAAAAATGAATGCAGACAAGATTTGCTAATGAACTTGTTAATGAACTGATCCTTAAAGTGAAACTTTTTTTTTTTAACATTCTTTCCAGAAGCCTTTTTTCCCTTTCATCCTCAGCAGGGGAGTGATCTGTGTGTACATCTGGGTATTAATCATTTGCTAAAGCGTGCAAGAAGAATATGTTGTCAATACTTCTATTTGTTGGAGCGTGAAGACAAATTGCTCCTCTCTCCCACTAATTGCTTTTGTTTTGAAATGAGTCAGTGATCTTTTAATGAGGAAAAAAATGTGGGTTATGAGAAATGCAAAATCTGAATCAAGTATCACAGTCAACACTGAGATTTCCAGCAACAGCCTTGTTTGCTGCCAAAGCAGTGTTTGCATTGGTTGCCAGTAGTTTTAGAATATTAGAAAAGATGGGCTTAGTGAGTAATTTAAAATCAAGAAACTTCATTATGTATTTTCATTTTAACTATTAAATCTTTCTTTCAAGAACTATTAACCTCACTTCTACTACATCCCATGACTGATCTGAGTTTCATCTTGAATTTAAAGGTCAAAGTGTTCTAGAAAAACTCCATTTATTGTTGTGAAGTATTTTTAGAGGAGTAAAAATTGAAAATATTGTTTGTCTGGGTGTGGAATAAGGACCTTTTCATTCCAGTTGAGACTGGAAATGCTTCTTCCTACATTGAGTTCCGTGTAGTTCCTTTTCTAAGTTAGAGTTATACTGAATTCTGCAAGGGAGTGGGTTTGGAGCCTATGATGTTGGTGGGTGAAGCCAGTGGAAAAATGAATGGGAAAGTCAGGGAGAGAAACCTTTCGTTGCCTTGAGTTTCCAGCCTGGAAGTGATGGGGTTTATAATAGACTGATTGTGTTTTTATGTGGCTGGTTGATAGCTTAGATCACAGAATTAGGAAATAATTCAGGTTACAAGGGACCTCTGGAGATCATCTTGTCCAACCTCCTGTTTAAGTGGCGAGATCAGATCAGGTTGCTCAAGGTCTTTTTGCAGCTGGGTGTTGAAAGCATCCAAGGATGATGACTGCAGAACCTCTGTTGGCTGTCTGCTCCATTTCCCCACTGTCCTCCTCTTGAAAAAGTATTTCCTTTTGTCAAACCCAAACCTTTCTTGTTTTAAATCATGCCCACTGTGGAGAACCTGGCTTCACCACCTCAGTAATAATTTGATGGGTTCAAGGTGCAGATATTGAGCAAGCCTGGATCTCTCCTTCTGGGACAAGTGCTGCTTCCCTCTGATTGTGGTGGCTCTCCACTGAATTTGCTCCACTTTATAAATACCTTGTCCATGGGCCCCAAAACTTGTTGTGGATACAGTTCCAGGGGTGCAGCAGAGAGGGATAATTCTTGTTAGGATAGAACAGCTGAGCTCCAGGTTAAAACATGCCCTAGCAAAACCTAAAGCCTGGCTTCACGAGGCTTTTCTGTTGCCAAAATCCCTGCTGAAAGGGCAAATCTGATGCTGGGAAAACACGTGCACTTTGGAATCAAGAACGGAGTAATTCTTACCACAGAGTTGCCAGTGCAACTGCAATCTCAGCTCTTGAATTTTAAGCTTCATCTTCTTAGGGGCTTTGATATGATTTATCAGGGGAAGTAGGAACCTTAATCACACAGTGTTGGCTTGAAATAATGATGTAACTGGCAAGGTAAACCCTGTGCCTCGTTCTTTGTGAAAACGAGGGGAAAGGTTTGGTGTTTTTAAGGTGGAAATACAGTTTTACTTCATTGCTGTTTAGTGTGAATGAGCTGAGCTCTTCCGGTCACATTCCCGATATATAAGAATTGCCAGTTTCCTAGATTACTGCTGAAAGACAAACAGAATGTTGCTGTGTCAGGCTTTAAGTGCATCCTGTTTACAGGAGAATTGCCTGCAGTGGCTTTTAAGTACTTTTTTTAGTGATAGAAATAACTTCATAAAAATGAAACCAGAAAAAGTGCAAGAATTTTAGAAATAAATAAAGCAGTGCTGTACCTGGCTCTGGCAAAACCTAGAGCTTCTCCTTCCTTTTTTCCCTCCCTACTTGCTTTAAGTAGAGCACAGGAATTTAAGTGAATATCCTAGTTACTGGAAAAAAACCCCAATTTTTTTTAGGAAATGCCCTTGTTTGAAATGGCCAAATAGGATAAAATCGTGAAATTTGATGTAGTGAAGTTGAACTGGCTGTATTTATTCCTGCAACAGCAGATTGTGAGCAAGCCTTTAGCACCCTGCCAAAACCCTACTTCTTATTCCAATGACATTTTTAAGTCCTGAGAAACTGGCAGTTGTTTGGGGCTTGGCTTTGAACTGCAACTTTGATCTGGCTTCCTGGGACTGAAGAAGGAGCACACCACAGAGGAGCTGGGGCTGCATCTTAAATTCAGGCTTGGCTTAAAAAGAACGTGTTCTCAATATAAATGTGTTGGGTGTACCCTGAAGCTCACGAAAAGTTCATAATCATGTAATTTGCCTTGATGAAAAGCTCAGAGCACTGCACATAAACAATAAAATAAAATAGGCAAAACACCTCTGCCTTCTGATCTTGCTCCAGAAAACAAGAAGTCAGCAGGGCTAGACCTGTTGGTTCCAGACTTGCTGCTAAACTGCACCTTTTCAGGTCAAAGTCAGTGTGTTTTCAGGTTTGTGTGCTGTTCTAAGAATGATTTGAGTGTGATTTGTCTCTCTTCAGTCTGGTTTTTATGCTTTTCTGAGTTAGGATATTTGCTCATCAGTCTGCTGAAGTTCTCAGTTCAGACAGTGTTACGTGAGGGTTTCTCCTCTTCTTGCCTCCTCCTTTTCCTGCAGTTCACCTCTCCCTCAGACCAAAACTGGTTCTCATTGCCTAATCTGTGACCTGAGGCTTGTTCTGTCATTGATTTTCCTTGCTCAGTTTTGTTTAGCTGGTAATACAGTATCTTACTTCAATTTTTTTTCCCTCAGTGGCATGTTTTTTGTGGCACATCACTTGGTCTCCTCAAAATAACTTTTATCTTTCAAATCTAGATGTTGAAAGACTTCACTGAAAGCTGAAAATAAAGTCTGTAATTATGCCTTCATCTGTCATGATTAAAAGCCTTGCTCTGAAGTTGGATTTTTTCCCAATTTCCATTGGCTTGAGTGCATCCCTGCCATGATGGGATTTCCAAAATACAGAGAATAAAGAGGTTCTTGAGCTCGTGGAGGCTGTAGGTGATATTTTAGTGGTGTATGTGCTGCATCTTCTCTTCATTACCAATCAAATTGGGGCTTGCCTGATCCACTTTGATTTTAAATTACTTCTTTCAGTATGAAGATGAAGAAGCTGCAGAGGAATTCAAGATTTCCAGCTTTGTGGACATGGTCCGGGATTGCAGCCGCATCGGAATCCCCTACAGCTGCCAAGGTAGGGTGGTTTATGCTCAGAGTGGAAGTGCTTTGCACCCTGCAGCTTCAGGGAATGAAGATTTCCTTGCCTTAGGAGAGAAGTAAGGATTAGTAAGTCTTTAGTTTCCTTTTAGCCTCTTTTTCCTTAAGAGTTGAATTTCTTTCTGAGCACTGGAAGCCCTCAGAGTTCATCTGGGCAGCGAATGCCCCCAGCGTGAGGCAGAGAAATGATTTGCATTCAGAGACGTGTCTTGAGCTGCTACAGAAGTTCTCTGTTCCCATGGGAGCTCCAGATCAATCCTTCTTTATGCGAGGGAAGAATAAACATTTCTTTATGCAAGTTTCCTTTTTTAGTACTGAGAAAGACTGCCCTGCACGGCTTCCTGTTGGGATCTGGAGCCAGCCTTGAGCCTCAGCAATGTAATCTTGCATTTTTTTTTATTCCAATTTCTTTATTGCTTCCCTTAGGGAAGGGTGATGCGCTCTGACTGCCTGGAAAGTCATTAGTGGCTCATGGGGGAAGGACAGGGGTTCTGTGTTAGGAAGGATGAGAAGTTGTGTAGCTTAAGGCTGATAACAACACTTCAGATGGTTTGCAGCTACACCAGGGAGTGCCAAGAGGAAGAGTTTTCCTCTCCCCCAACTTCAAATTCTGATTAAATGGGGATGATGGAAAAAATTCCTCCCTGTGAGGGTGGTGAGGCCATGGCACAGGGTGCCCAGAGAAGCTGTGGATCCCTGGAAGTGTCCCAGGCCAGGTTGGACGGGGCTTGGAGCAATCAGGAATGGTGCAAGGTGTCCCTGCCTGTGGCAGGGGGGTGGAATGAGATGGGCTTTAAGGTCCCTTCCCATCCAAACCAGTCTGGGATTCTGGGATGTTGACAGTATTTACTTAAGGCCAAGTATTTGAGTAGCTGGAGTAAACAAAGCTCCCTGTTTATTATCTTGAATTTTAATAGGCAGCTTTGTTAATCAGCTTATAATGAAGTTTGCAAGGAGATGTGGACTATCCTGAGAAAAAGGGACAAAATTTGGGGTGTAGAGGAGCTTCTGAAAACTGCCATCTGCACGAAATATATTTTTCGCTGAAAGATTTTCAGTTGTACAAAGGCGGGATAAATGAGACCCTCTGTGACTCTCAAGGCCTCAGAGAGAGCTGAAGTGCCAGGATTTGTGAGGGAATGTTGCTGTGCTTGCTTTGCAGGCCACCTGCAGATATTTGACATGTTCATCGTGGAGAAGTGGCCGATCGTCCAGGCCTTCGCGCTGGAGGGCATCGGGGGCGACGGCTTCTTCACCATGAAATACGAAGTGAGTGCTTCCCTTTGTCATTTCCTTTCTGAAGCAGAAGTTACTCATGAAATTATTTTGTTTGGAAAGTACTTTTTGAGATGATCTAGTCCTGACTCACTGCTCAAGTGAGCTGCTAAATTGCATTAAGTTTTTTGGGATTTTGTAAAACTGAGTTTTAGCTGTGCCAGGATGGAGACCCCATGGTGGTGCTGAGATTCTCTTCTGAGCTACACAGCCCTTTGTCCTGGATAAACCATTATTTGGGCATTCTCCCCAGGCCTCTGCTGTGATTCAGAACTTCCTTCTTTTTAGAGCTTCCTCTGCCAACAACCTATTTTTTTACCCCTAGATGGATTTTTTTACCCCTAATTTTTTAGAGGGGTTATAGATCTTCAAGAGCAGAGCAGGAGGAGCTGGTTAGTGACAAACACCCTGAGATGAGCTCAGGAAAGAAGAAGTGACTGTATTTCTTGTGTCACTGGTTTTGACTGAAGAGATGCATCTCCTTCTCTCACTGACATTTTATATTCATGGTTCATCATACTCTGCTGAATAGGACATCAGTCAGGATTTGTTTGCTCCTATATTTAATAATGATTTGCTGTTCCGCTCTGAGCGGCTTCTGTCATTGATTTGCCCATTTATTAATTATGCTCTGAACAGCATTTTGAGATGACAGCTTTGCATTTCTGTACTTGTTTAAAGCGTCTTTGATTTCAGTTTTTGAACCCCTGCCACAGCAGTGCAGATGTCCCATTTTCCTTATCACTCCTCCATTTTTACAGCCACAATGGGCTTTTGTCTGACTCCTGATAGCTGGAAAACCCCCAGAGAACTAATAATGCCAGTGTTAAAGTCTCATCGTATCTGGAATTGTACATGCTTGCTCAGAAATCTGTTCTGTGAGTTCATGTGCCTTTCTGAGCACTGTTCTCTTTCCACTGGTTCCTTTCTTCAGGCTTTTTTTCATTCCAAGGTCCTGTAACACCTTGTGGTGTGAGCCTGCCCAAACCATTAAATACAGAGTGCAAACAGATGAGCACCTTTGGGGAGGACAATCAATAGCCTTTCTTGATGTCTGAAATGAGTCAATGAAAATTTGACTGGCAATTCAGGAGCTGTTTGGAGCTTTAATTGCCCTTTAATTACCCCAGTTCATTTCACAAATTTGTGGGGGCTCTGAAAAAAGGCTGAGACACCATGGCACAGACAGAACCCCTCCTGTGTGATCCAGGGAGTTGATCCTGTCTCCAGGCGCTCCTGAATACTTAAAAAGGAGCAGGGAAAATTCTTGGACTCCTTTTTTAAGAGCAGTCATATCGGCTCTGGCAGTCCAGCCAGCTCCGGCTGGAGCTCTTGCTTGCTTCCTCCTTGAAAATCATGAGGGGATTTCAATTGGGAAGTGACATTCTTAACTTCTTACGTGAGTGTTTGTGTGGTTCTCTGTCAGGCAGCTGCTCTGTGTCACTCATGGCGGGAGGTCACCAGTCTGGGAGGGAAGTGCATTTGGGATCACTGTAAATGATCTATAAATTAATACTTCTGCCATTATTAAAAGGGGAGTTTTTAGGTGCATTTGTAGCTCAGACTTTCCCTCTGAGATTTTCCTTCTGGTGTGTGTTCTCTTAGATTTGAATATAATTGAAGGATGATAATTTAGGATTTTTCCCAGCCTTTTAAAGACAGTTGCTCTCTTTCTGCAGAAGACAGAGTTGCTCAAGATGCCATAATACAGAAAATTTACTGATAGGTGAATGGAAGTGAGCTCTGGGAAATCATTATTAACCTACCTAATTACATGAGTACCTGGAATAACTCTAAAGCGGTGGGTTAAGAAGATTCCAGCCAGTGTTGTATTTTTAACTGAGTGAGTGGTGGGGAACCCTGTAAATGCAGAAATCATTCAGATACAAGCGCCCCTTAAGAATATATTTTTAAATATTACTCTCACATGCATCATCCTACTGCTTGGAAGAAAGCATTGCAAAGATAAACTGTCTTAGCCTAAATTTACATCAGCTTGGAGCAAGAACTGGCTGGTGCTCAGGGTGAGTAACTTTGGAATCTGCTTCTTGGCTGTCTTAACTCAGAAAACTCATCTTGCCCTTCTGCCTGCACCAGCTCATGCTGCTCTTTGCTATTAAACTGAAAAACTTTGTAAAATGATTTGTTTGGAGGATGCAAAGAAAGATTTGCACAGAGTTCAAACCCTCACTCGAGGAGATGAGTCTCTCTGCACTTGTATCTGGTCAGTTCTTTTGCAACAGGGTAAAAATATTTGTGAAATCAGAGTTAAGAAGCACTGTTAGACAGGGCAGTGTGTTAAAGGCTGCCTCAGTGCAGCTTAAACCTGAATCTGTGGCCTTCTTCGTGGTGTTTTTCACAGAAATGTGTTTAAAATCTCTTGCAGTTAATGGATGTCAGTGTTGACTTGTGGAAAACCTACAGCAAAATGGATCCTGTGTCCTTGGAGGATTTGCTCTTTGAGGTAATGCGGGTGAAATGTTCTGCATCAGCTCCTGCTTGGTTTTATTTGGAGTAGAAGTGTTTTTGTTTGATTTAATTAAGTTTATGGACTCAATCTACAGGCTCTGCCTGCTGTTGCTTGCAGGGTCTCCTTCCATTCCTTAAATCTACCAAAAACTCTGCAAAACACCAAAATAACTTGTCTTGGTTTCCTTGAATTTCTTACTTTGTCTGAAAATCTCCTTAAAGTTTTTCTTCATGTCATTAAACCATGTACAAAGTACATGAAGTTGTTGTGTTTTTGTGTGTTAATCCTCCTTTTGCTGCAAGGAGGGTTAAAAAAATCCCCTTTAACACACAGCCATTCTTCCAGGAGGAAAAAAGCAGTTTTCAGGATGCTTTGTGACTCCTTTAAGTGGGGAACAGTGACACTCAGTGGCTGCCCTGCTGCTTTGGGAAATACAAACAGTGGGAAGGGATTCTCACATTAATGCCATGCTCTGATCTCAGTGCCAGAGGAGAAAGCATTGTATAAATAATAGTATTTATAATTTAATAGTGTGTATATATAATAATTATTGCTATGTTTTAATTTTTTAGCTTGACAGCAATTTAATATGTAGCAAATTCAGCAGTAATTATCTTTTATTAATAAAATATTAGTAGTTCACACCAATTTGGTTGTTTAATCAACTGCTGTAATGAAAGTTAAAATGTCATAAAGTTTTTATGAGGCTCTTAGTCTTAAGTAATCACTCTCTGATATTTCACTTCTCCCTCTCTGTGTGGAAGAGAGATTAATGTTTGGGACTTACCCTACACCTGTTAAGTCTGCTCTGAGCCCGACCTATTTATCATCATTTGAAGTTTTCAGCCTGAAAGTTGTTATTAAATTGGTGTTAATTTTCTGAAAAAAAATAAACATAAACCACACACCCACAAAAAGACACCCTGAAAGCCAGCAGAATGTCCTTAACTTTTAAAACATATTTATTTTCTTGAGCTTATTGTTTCTTTGGGCAGTCTGTATTCCAAGGAAATGTCACCTTTCTCTGCTCTTAACATTTGCCTTGGGAAGTAATGTCAAATATTTTCCTTCTAGGATTTAATGATTTTCGAACACCAGTGGACCAACTTTTTTGCTAATTTTGACACTGAAATTCCCTTCATTCTGGAACTCTCAGAATCTCAGGCTGGGGAGGTAGGCCTGCTTCAGCAAACCTCGAAATCCTGCTGTTATCCATGCAGAAGGAATAATTATTCAGCATTATTTTGTGTTTTTTTTTCCCTATCCCATCTCACCTTTCATGTTTGAGGAGTGGAAATGCATGGTTTGGGTTTTTTTAAGTCACCACCCACCTTAAAAATCCATGGTATGATGGCTTAGGACTGCTGGGGTAATTCAGTCAAGTGTTTGCTCACTGATAATTCAATTTAGGTGATTTCTATCTGCACAAGAGATATTTGTAGGTAGATTAACTTTCATTTGGATGGAATCTGGTATGTGCAGGGCTTAACCAGTTGAATTTGCCTCAAACCTCAGACATAACTGAGGGGAGCATAGAGCATGGGAGAAAATAGCACAGGATTTCTGCGAGTGGCTGTTGCTTTCGAAGCGTTTTGTTGCTTTTTTGGATGCATTTTGAAGCATTTTGTTGCTTTTTTGAAGCATTTTGTTGCTTCTTGTGGGATAGTGGAAGGTGTCCCAGCCCATGGCAGGGGGGTGAAACTAAATGGGCTTTAAGGTCCCTCCCAACCTAAACCATTCAATGATTTAATAATATGAGAGACTCAGTGGTGTTCATGTTTGTTTGTGGAGGTTGGAAGTATTTTTTGAGGGTTCAGGAGTTTTCTTTGAGAAGGACAATTCAGGTTTTTTCTTAATGATAGGATATTTCACACTTCTGTTTGTGTACTTCTTAATAATTTTTTTTTTTCAATTCTTCACAGCCCTTCAGAAGTTATTTCAGCCATGGCATGATCTCAAGCCATATAACAGATAACAGGTGATTATTACTCATTTTTCCCTGAGGTGTCAATAGTTCCTCACTATTTTATTTCCATATCCCTGATGCCATAATGCTTAAAATTCCTTGTGGGATCATCTCAATATATCCCATCTCATACTGAATAAAACCCCATGTAAAGGCACTCCAGGAAGGATAAGCTGAATTTTCACAGGGTTTAATGCCGTAGTTCTTACATATACCATGAAATTTTGTGCATTATGATCAGTTCCTTTCCTGTTCCATCCCTGGAATCCCTAGCCACGTTGGATGGGGCTTGGAGCAACCTGGGATAGTGGAAGATATCCCTGCCCATGGCAGGGGGTTGGAATGAGATGATCTTTAAGGTCCCTTCCAACCCAAACCATCTCGTGATTCTGTGACAGAGTTTTAACTGAAAGCTGTTGTTTAGCTGAAAGTTGTGTTGCAAAATCCACATTGTGCTGTTTTGAGCTAAATCAAGGTTTGTTTATAGCTACTTGAATCTCTCTGCACGTTATTCTGTATTTGGAATAAACCAGTGGAGTTCAATGCCCTTGGTTGCTGGCAGCATCCTCTGTTGTTTGCATTGCAGTAATGAAAAGAAAATCCTTGACCTCCCCAGCTGAGTCTTGGGCCCAAAGACAGAACTGAACCCAAGATAGTTTTGTTTGTTTCCAACACGGTCATTTCAGGGTTTTTCAAGATGGTGAATTTTAAACTAAGCAGCTTTTCAAGGCAGTTTAAGATAAAAGCATCTTCCAAGAGCATTTGGGAACAGCCTTGAGATATGTTATTGTATTTGAAAGAAATTATCATCTTTTTAATGCAAGTGGGTTTTTTCTTTGGAATTTGGTCTTTTCAGTGGTAAGTTTTGTGCAGCTTTCGTAATTTTTTTTGATCTCACTCCTGTAGCGAGAAATTCAGCAGTCGGTCCATCACCCTTGAAAGCTTTGATGTCATTTGTTGTTTGTAAACTTCCTGTGATGTTTTGGTGGTGATTCCCTCTCTCCTCCTCAGCCCGAGCCGGCAGCCCTTTGTCCTGTTTGGCAGCCACTCCACGAAGGAGAACTTGAACTCTGGGAACTTTAATTTTCCATCCGAAGGACACCTGGTTCGAAACACTGGCCTTGGTGGAAGCACTGCCAAGCATATGGTAAGCCTTTGGAGAAGTTACCTGAGATTTTAAAGCATTGTATATTCTCTTTTTCTTCGTCTATTTTTTGGGGTTATCTGCCATGAGTTAAATACTTAATTCTTCCTGACATAAAGCACCTTAGCAGTCCATCAGTTTCAGGAACAAATTTGCTTTTTCTTTCTCTTTCCATGTTAAACCACACTGGATTCTTAATCAGGGGACTGCTGAATAAGTTAAAATAATTTATTCTCTGTAAAAAGACAACTGGTGCTCTAAGTGGGTGGGGGAGAGGGAAATGCTGTTTGTGGGGATCTGTGTCCTGGCCACAAAGTGAAAATCTTCTATGATACACATACTGTGACACACAGATTTTATTTTAATCACGTTTGTTTAGCCATTTCTTAAAAAAGAAATGAAAAGCCACTTTTTTGTGATACTACTTTTGTGAATAAACCTGGGATCCTGACGTGTATCCAAATTCCGGTGTGTGCTCAGCAGCTGTTGATGAAACTCTGAAAAGTCTCTCATAGTTCCAGGACTGTTCTGATGAAGTTGTAAAGATTAACTTGTTTCCATCTCCAAGTGAAAGCTTGGTTGTTAAACATTTGCTGAGGTCCGTGGCTCGTTGCACCGCGGCGCAGGGGCCGTGCCTGGGCAGGCGACCCCAGGGAATTGGGATCCTCTGGCTGGAGGGCCTGGGTGGCTCCAGAAGGCAACTGGCAGCGAAGGAGGAGAGAGGTAGAGTGTGGAGAGAGCTCCCTGCTGCCTCCAGGGGCTCTGGGAGTGGCAGTGGTGTGAGCCCTGAGCAGGTGGATGTGGCTGAGCGCCGGCCATGGTGGAGTGAGCGCATGAGTGAGGCCATGAGTTCATGAGCTTGTCAACATTTCATGTGGAGCTGCCTCAGGGATGGATGGACGTGGGGGTTCTGGGCACAAATCACCTGTCCAGAGCCTGAGAAAGGAGTGGTTTTGCATCCTGGTGAAATCTCATCCTCCATTTGCTGCTCTAACACTATTTCTGTACAAACACTTTCAATTCTGTCTTTTCTTCCCTTGTTAACAATGAGATACCATTTGATACCTTTGAAAGTGCAGGTACAGTGTTATTCTGATGTACTTGCTCCATCTGTTGTCCTCGGATTCTGATGCTGTTTTTAAAAAGGTGGTTTGTTTACAGGTACAGGTGATACTGTTTTAATAGGGTGTCATGAAAATAGTAAATAAGACCAAGTGCCAGCATAGTTATGGGAACCTGACACACTTTCCTCTTCATGAAAAGAGCAGTTGGCATAGGAAATTGAAAGCACAAGTCAGAGCTCATCTCCTTTCCAAAGTCTTTCAACCATTCAGGTCAAGTCAAAAGTGAAATAGACCTTTGAAAACGTAAGTTGCTTTTTCACAATCCGGTTCCGTCTGTGTCGTAAACTTCTGTAGTCTGTCAGTGCTTAGAAGACTTAAGGGGAATGTAGTTAATTGTTAATTACTGCACCAGTTTGTTTTACTGATGGCTTTTTGCATCTCATTAATACCGACTGCTAGGTAGTGCAGTGTGTATCTCCAAAGGGACCTCTGGCTTGTTCAAGGACCTATTTTTTTGGAGCCACTCACGTTCCTTTCCTGGGTAAGTACATTAAGTATACCAAGGGAGTTATTACCTCTGATTCCTTGAAAATTTGTAGCAATTAAAAGCTTTGCTTCCTTTATGAGCATCAGGCCACGGAGTGGTAGATTCTGTAGCCAGTGCATGAAATCATAGCAGATTTTGTGGGTAAAATCTGTCAGATCTGAGTGTTACACATCAAATCTGTCGGATCTGAGAGTGCAGACCCTTTTTTAAGTACTAAACAAATATTTAAGTCCCTGTTCCATATGGGTTTATTAAAGAACAGTCTCCAAAAACACAGTAAAAATGGGTGGTTGTCAGATAACTGAGGATTTTTAAAAGGATAAAGAAAATTCTTCCACTCTTATCTTTTATCCTCTGGTTTGAGCCCAGTATAATGAGTTACAATAGCTGTATTCCCAAATAAAAACAAGCCATGTAAAATTTTTAAAAACGATTTTCTTATATATTTTAAATGGCTGGAAGAGTCCATAGATAGTCAGAGTCCATAGTCAGTCCTTAGGGTCATCTTGAAGTCGTACTGAGCTCAGAAAAGCTGAAGAGAAGATGGAATATTGGAATTACAGCCTGTGTTTGCTCTAGTAACATAAAATACTGGATGAATTTCATGTAAGATGTGCAGCAGAAATGTTCTTAAAGTGGTTAAACCAAACCTTTCTTGTTTTAATACAGGAAATGACAACGAGATGCACAAGCAAACTGACCAAGTGTAAGCTGCCAACTTTTTATATTATTCCTTAACTCTTCTCTCTTTCTACCTCGTGGCAGTAGGTGAAACCTGCTTTTAGTGGCTGTTGGCATTTGCAGAGATGTTTTTATTCAGAATACTGTGCATGGGACAGGGTTTCAAAGGCAAAATGCTCGTGGAGAGTTTCAGTCGGTGCAAGTAGGAGTTGTTAGTGTGACAGCAGCACAGTAGGAAAGGAAATATTAGTAAATTTTGCTCCAATTGTAGTAAAAAAAAATTAATCTTAACAGTTACTTAAATAATTTAAAAAGATATTTCAAGGTATATATACCTTGGGGGTATATACTTTTCCCCTTGGTGTATATATATATACCAAGGGGAAAAGTATCTCATGCTGTAGCATCTTGCACAGATAGAAGGAAAAGTAATTTTTAGACCAGTTTCATGAACAATGTGTAAGATTTATGATGCTTGAAAATGCCAACAGGGAACACTCAAACTTGTGAAGAAATTCGCTGTGTTGAAGTTAGATCAACATTAATTTTTTTTAGTTGGGAAGCTGCAAAGCTTCTGCACATTTTAACCTTCTCAAAATCAGACTTTGTTTATCCATGTTGATTTCCACTCCCTCTGCATGTTATAGATCCCCGTCCAGCTTGGAGAACACAGTAGATAATCTGCTCTCTCTCTTGATATACCAGACCTTTCCTTAGAGATTTTGTCCTCCTTGTTAGTTGGGATCATTTTAGGAGCCTGTCTTTGCCTCTGCAAAGCTGCATGACCTGGTAGCAAGATATTAAAGATGTGTCAGTACTCTCACACTAAATACTGTTGACTCTTGAAATTGTGAGGCTTAAAAATGGAGTTCCTGCACTGAGCAGCAGATTTTCCCTTTTTTTTATAGAAAACTGAACTCCAGCAGGTATTTTTTTCTTGCCTGTATGTTCTCCTCAACCACTTTTTGTCTTTCTTCAAAAATCCTTTGTACTAAATACATTTTTAATCAAGATGAGCAGAGAAGCTCTAAACAAAGCAGGTGTTGATAAAGGCAGTAATTTTAAAAGATTATCTTTTGCTTGGAAGCATCCCTGTATTGGATCAAATAACCTAATTTCAACAACAGCACCATAATTGGCTTTTTTGACAAACCTGAACTCATGATTTTTGACTTAGTTTGCATTGAGTCCTGTAACTGGTTCTTACAGTTGTCAGTATTTTCTAAAAAGTGAAATAAAAAGTATTTTATGAACACTGTTCAGTCCAAATTTGGCTGTATCGATTGGCTGGAGTGCATAAACCAACTCTGTAAATTGAAGGATAAATTTTGTGATTCTGTTTTTTATAAGAAAATGCTTCAAAAGCAGCAACAGAAATGCTGTGTTATTTTACATTTTACGCTCCTAGCTTTAAAGTGTTAAAATGGGAGGAAGAGTAAGGTAAAGGACACCTCACTGAGGTGTTTTCCTACAAATATGTCTGTGAATTTGAGGGAAAACAGGAATGGTTACAAAGTCTGGAAGAATTATCATATAAAGGAATTATATTCCTTCACTGGGTGCAGTGAAAATATGCTGAGTACATATGAAAGTGCAGGAAATTACAATCAAGAAACCTGAAAAAGCAGTGAGAAGGCTGAATTTTAAAATCACCTGCTGCCGTTGGGGATGATCAAAGACAAGCTTTGGTGCATTTTGAGATTACTCCATATTTGGGATCTTCAGATGCTTTTTTTTCCCCATCCTTCAGGAATGCTTTGCATATGGCTTAAATGCTGTATCCTTCTCTTTCCTGCCTCCTCTTCCCTCCCTCAGTATTGGCAGTGGCAGAGGAATAATGAGAGGACTTAAAATTTAGGGAAGCAGTGATTTTGTTGATCTGCTCATCTTTTTTGTTGTAATTTAGCAGGAAAACAGAGGCTGATGTTGCTTGGTTGGGCACATGTGGGGTTTTCCCAGTGGTTCTGGAGCTATAAAATAACTGAAAGTCATTCCTGGCTTCACCTGACTTTGGTTTGTTTCTGTACAACTTTTTTCAGTCCCCTTTTAAGAAGGGAACTGGACTAAGCTGGGTTTGAGATTTCATGGAATTGTGGAATGGTTTGGGTTGGAAGAGATCTTTAAAGATCATCTCATTCCACCCCCTGCCATGGGCAGGGACACCTTCCACTATCCCAGGCTGCTCCAAGCCCCATCCAGCCTGGCCTTGGACACTTCCAGGGATCCAGGGGCAGCCACAGTTTCTCTGGGAAATCCATTCCAGGGCTTCACAAGCCTCACAGGGAACAATTCTCTCCCAATATCCCATCTATCCCTGCCCTCTGTCGAAGCCATTCCCTGTGTCCTGGCACTCCAGGCTCTGCATTTAGGATGTGTTTCTAAACCCAACTGCAGCAAAAGTCAACAGTAAAACACATTTTTTATTCTTGACTAACAAAAGCACCAGATACATTTCTGTCCAGAGGTATTTTCCCAAAATATCCTGTAATTTGAGCAATTTCCTTGCTCTAATTGAATTTTCTTACGCAGAAAGCTTGACTATAAAGCTACTTCTCCACTCATTTCACCAAGGACCCCTTCCTTATTATTAAGGGAGTTGTGCAATGAGAGGAAAAACTGCTCCTTTAAAGAGAGGAGGAAGAAAACTCTACCTGTCCAGTAAATGTTGTGTTTGTATCTCTCTTCAGTACGCTGTTGTCGCAAATATATTCTGCTGTTGTAGAGGCTGTGCTTGCTGGCATTGAGTGCTATGCTAAAACTTCCACTGAATCCAAGGTAAATGAAGCCCCCTGTAATTGTTCTCTCTCTGTAATTGGTGATTTGGATTGCTTGCGGTATGAGATTTACATGAAAACCAAAATAATTCCAATGTTACGACACGAATGGAGTTCGTACTGTGGCCTCCAACCAGTCCCTGAATTCTGTTTAAAACAAAAAAAAAAGAGAGATTTCAGAGTGTGTCTTAATTTTACCCATCTCCAGTTGGTTTTTCCATCTTCTCATGAATTTTCCTGACCTTCATAGTAAGGAGAATGAGATCTGTGAAAGAACAAATTTTAGCCTGGTGCATCAGTGTGTTACTGTTTAGTGTCTCTTGTTGATCTTATGGGTGCTCCTGGAGCTGCTGGGATTTGGAAGGATGGGAAAAGGTATTTTATTCTTTATTTCCTTTTTCAGGCAAAAGAGGTGGCAGAGCAGGTGCTCCTGTCTGTGTTAGACACCCTTGGCTTAGCACAGCTGAAATCTGCTTTACGGTGTGTATTTCCATGGTTACTGATTGCTCATTGTCCCACTGGATTGGCTTCTTTGAGGGAAAAAATATTCATTATAAACTGAAAAATACTAATTTTAAACTGAACTTGCCTGGCTGCCAAATTCCAAGACGTCATAATGCATTCAGACTTTAAAAATCATTATAATTATTCCATTTTCCTGCTTTCTTAATCACTTCTTTTCCTTTAAGTCTATTCCTGCTTATTTTTTACATTTAAAAGTACAGACCACACATCTCACCTGTACAATTTCTGTTCTGCAGCTCCAAAATCGCTTTTCAAATTCAGGCTGTGAACAACCATGGCAGGTTTGTATCACTGTCTTACAGCTTCTCGTTATTAATTAGCGCTTCTCATACAGTAATAAATTTATTTTTCTCCTCTTGGAACTCCTGCAAAAACCTTGTGTTTGATTATTTCATATGAGATGTGCTAAATGCTTTTGAATATGAGACAGTTCAGTGATTTCGTATCTGTAATTCTGTGGAATCTTAAAAACATTAAAAGGAATAAAAAGCAGTTGGGCAGACTAATTTTATTAACTGTTAATGAGTAGAAGCAGCATGAGCTCATTAAGAGTTTAATTTTAAAAATGCTTTTAACTTAGTAGATATCACAAACTTGTGCTTATTTGATCCCCACGCTTATTGACTTAAATGACCTGCACAAATAAGAGCTTATTTTAAAATAAAACAGCTTTTTTGGCTGCTGGGGAGTCACAGAAAAATGATCAAACTTCTAAATATTTAATTATCATTGTTGTTCTAGAATTACTCCGTTAGATAACGAGGATAGCCTGAGTTTGATCAAAACGGTAAGTAATAATAATAATTATTATTTATTTAATTAGAAAATAGAGCTCAAGTGTCTGTTTTTGTGGGGCATGCTGAGAGATTTTTATGGGAGTACAAGTGCAAGCGGAGAGATGACAGAGATTTCAGATGCTGGAACAGATTTAACGAGAAGTCAGAATTCACAATAAAACATTAACACAGATTTATGCTCTTGGGTTTTCACCACGATACAGGAGTGGTGGTTTAGGATGTTGGAAAAATACAGATTTTGCTGTTGCAGTTGAAATATTCCAAGTTCTGCTTTCTCTTCCCTTTCCCTCCAACTGCTGGATTGCTGCAGGCATCTATGATGGTGTTTGACATTCCAGACCTGCTCACGGGAAGAGGATGCTTGGGATCCGTTGTGTTTTCGGAGTCCTTTCTGACGTCGCAGATACAGGTCAAAGAAAAAGGTGAGTGTTTCAAATTCTACCACCACTCTTGCCCTTCTGCTGGCTTTGCTGTGATGGGAAAGCCAAAGGAATTCCAATGGATGTTATTGCTGTTACCCTGCTGGGTTTGGAACACTTTTGGTGGGGAGGAGAGCAAAGGAAGAAGCCATAGAAAGACCAGAATAAATCAGGATTTCTTTGGAACTTTGTAGCAGCTCTGTGTGTGTCAGAGCACGAGAGGACTGGGAGTTAATCTGCTGTGAAAGCTTCATTTAAACACTCAGAAATCCTTAAAATAATAAGATTTTCATATTTACTAAAGAAATTTCAAGTCTTGAAAGTAACTCGCTGGACATTCTGAACTATGTGGGTGCTGTTAATTTAGTGCCCATGGTGGTATTAGGTCAAAGGTTGGATTTGGTGACCTTGGAGGTCTTTTCCAACCTTAATAATTCCCTGATTCCACTGCTTTGGTTCCCGTGGCTTCCCTGCAGATGGCAGCATCAATCCAGACTCCAGGCACGTTATCCTGACCGCGGCTATCCCGAGATTCGCTTCCTGGCTGGTGAGTGAGTGCACACAGCCTCAGCTCAGCTCATCCAGGCACACATCCACAAAGCAAAACTTGCTGTGGGAGTGGGGATGTCTGAGGGAAAATATGGAACCTGGGCATTGAAACAGAATGGTGTAATATTCACATATTCTGATTTTTTTAAATACGGAGAATAAGTGAAAAACTAACTGGAAACTAAGCTGATGGTTCCATCCATAGCACAAGTTTTAAATGATTTCATTTTCACCTTGTCAGGTTTTTCACTGTTTAAAGGTCTGGGTGTTTTTGAAGGGCACAGTGTGACCTTTGAAAATTCTGTGTATTGTGGGGTACTTTAGATCACCCCAAAAGAAAGCAAAGTCTGATTCCAGACCTCTGATGTGCTACACAGTGTAGAGGGAGAATTCCAAATCATGTAACAAAGCTGGGCATTGCCCTTTGGCAGTGCATGCTTGAACAGTAATGAAAGATAAGACTGGATGGGATACACTGCTTTCTATCTATATAATACTATTTTAGTCTATAAAACAATTTAATGAGGAGAATGTGGTGCAAGGAACTATTTTGGTCCCATGGTAACACAGTGTTAAGAGCACAAAACTGTCTTTAAAGCACTCTGGGCTCAGGGCTTTTTCTGTCTGTGGTACTTGAGGTTCTTGTTTGCCTCAGAACTCCTTTAATGCTTTTTATTTAACATTAGACTTGCTTTATTTATATAAATCACCATTCAAATGGAAGCTGTTTCTGGCTACAGGTTGAAGACAGTGACGTGAAACTGTCTGAAAAGGCACAGCAAGCATTGAAGGTAAAATTAAATATTTTTTTAAGCTTAAGAAGTTACGCTTTGATGAAGCAGTATTTGAAAAACTTGAGCTCCTACCAAGCTCTCCTTTATTTTTGTGTGTTACTTCTCTTCTACAAGACTTGCCTGTTCTGCCCTGCCTTTTTCAAACTTAGGCATACAAAATAATATATTGTGTGTAAAAGTTTGAGGGTTCCTTTATTTCAAAGAATCACAAAATCCACGAGCAAAAAGAGTTCTAATAAAACTATGATTTCATGGAAGTCTCACTAAACATTACTCATGGAGCTCATGTGTTTCCAAAAGCCTCCAAAACTCGATGCAACTTTCTTTTAACTTAATTGGCATGCTAATGTCTAAAGGAAAACACTCTAAGCACTAGGAAAAAAAAAAGAATTTGGAATCTGGGAACATCTTAAATCACATGAGTTTCACATTTGTGGTGTAATTTGTGGTTCCCAGGAATGTTCATTATAAATAGATTTATTTTCATGTAATATACTTTTAGCTCAGTGGGTTGACAAACTAAAAGCAAAAAGCTCAGCCTTGTGGTTGTGACAATAACTTGTAACTTCATAGCTGCTGGCAAAACCAAAATGGGGGGAAGGCTTTTAAAAATTCTCCTCTTGCCTTGCTCTCTTTTCTTGGTCCTTCTGTATCCACGCAGGATAAAACTCTTTCAAAGTTCTGACAGATGCTGTTTAAAAATAAGGTATTTTCTTTTGGAGCAAAAGCAGGAGAAAATGTTCCTGCCTGGATTAGTCCTTGATCCAGTCTGTGATGTTGCTGTTGGTTTTTTCCTGTTTAGGAAGACAAATCTTTCCTGGGCACTTTACTCACTGGGGGTGATGGAGTGTACATCTGTTCCAGCAATCCACAGGCCATGCCTGAAGAAGGTGAGATGTAGTTGGTTTTTTTTTTTTTTTTTCGCTT
>VZTI01004331.1:206401-226603 GCA_013397865.1 Struthidea cinerea
TTTTTTTTTTTTTTTTTCGCTTGTTTTTTCTTGTTTTGGTCTTTTTTGTTTCGTTTTTTAAGCAGAGAGAGAGACAGGATTTGGGATTCACACTCTGATGCCTTAGGTTTTAACTTTTATATTTTTCAAATCCTGTACTGCCTAGTTTGTAACTCTGGAGTTTCTTGTAGCCTGTTAACTTCTGCTCTCTGTGCTAAGTAGACACAACAAAGCCTCTCCAGGCCACTCTCCAAGGACACCCAGACCGTCCTAGGCCCAAAAAGTATAAACCAAAAGCCTCTAAAGGGGGGGCAAGCTTGGGGAAATTATATCATTACACTGAAGTTTTAATTGGAGAGTAAACCCTGATATGCAAATGAACCAAACCTATAAAAGTGTGAAGAACTCGTGACCTGTTGTCCGTCTTGGGGTCCATCCTGGCAGTGGCCTCTGGCTCCTCAGGGGTACCTTTAAAGGCCTTTCAAATAAATACCTACTTTTATTCCCTTACTCCTGCCTAGTCTCTGTTTCTAGGAGGCCTCTTAAGGCATCAACTCTGGTGAGCCAAACTGTGCCATCACCTTAAGCTTTCAATTTACTTTTACAAGTCTCTTGTATTAAATTCCATGTCTGGTTGTTTTGTCCCCAACCTCCGCCTGAAACTCCTGGTCCTGGAAAGAGGATTCCTGCTGAGCTGCAGGCTTTGGAGGCACGTGGGGCTCTTATGTGATGGTCAGTGAGGCTTTGCACGCCTGGGAGGTGGCTTTTCCCCGTAGCTCACGTTCAGAACATGCACAGACTGGCTCTTCCTGTCCTTGACAGATGAGGTGCCAGATGTTTTCTGCCTTTTCTGTGTCTACATGAACGTGGGGTTGGAAAGACTGGGCGTTGCAGAAGTGCCATGGGCTCCCAGCTGAGGAGGAGAAGGCAAATATTCCTATCAAAGCCTCCTCCTGGAGCTGATGTGTTCCAGTTTTCTTCCATGGTCATTTTCTCTCAGGAATTCAGAGCTTGGCAGCACAGGTGCTCACTGTGTTGCAGAAAATGCTTGATCTTGGTCCTTCTCAGATCCCACCCAGTTACAGCTTTTTGGCACAAGATCACTGGCAGCAGTCTTGGAGTATTCCTCCTCTTTTGGTGCCTTTTGCTTCAAGAACTTAAATGACATGAATATCCCAGGAATGAGACTGAAGACAATTTGATAGCACTGTTGGATTTCCCTCCCTCCCTCGTGCCTTGAATCAATAGATACTTTTTAAGGCATAATACTTTTATATTCTGACGTACAGAGAAGGTGTTGCTGTCACAGTGCTGACGTCCAGCAGCAGGTAATGAATATCTGACATTAAGTGCTTGGTGCTGACAGCGTTTAGAGGAGAACCTTCAGCTTTATTGTCTTTGCCCTGTAGTGTCGAGGATAAATAATGATGTGCAAGGCAATCAAACAGCAACCCTCACATAAAGGAAGCTGCTTTTGCTCTAACTGCTCAGATTTCAAAGAGAAGAGGTTAATGCAGACTGTGATATTCAGGTCTTTTGCAATGCAGTGCTGTGGGCACTTGTTCACTCAGTAAATAACTGGAGAATGCTGGATTTTTTTTTTGGGCTTTGTTAAAACTGGCTCTGTGTGCCCCAAAGGAGCAATTTTCTTTTTCCTTGGTGGTTTTTTTTTTTTTTTTGGGAGATTTGTGAAGTTCAGTGTTCTGCCAACTCTTGGGCTGGAGAGTTACAAGTAGCTGCTGGAAGGACCATTATGAAACACTGCAAGGAGTGTGAGATTTTCTTCGGCATCAAGTGACAGTGAAGTTGATCTTGTTCCCCAGTTTGTCGTGCTCAAATCTGGGCTCTGCTGAGGTTGCAGCCCTGTGGTCTGGCACTGTGAGGTGCAAAAGGTGCATGGAATCATGGAATAGTGTAAGGATCATCCCATCCCACTCCCTGCCGTGCGATGATCCCAGGTTGCTCCAAGCCCTGTCCAACCTGGCCTTGGACACTTCCAGGGATCCAGGGACAGCCACAGCTTCTCTGGGCACCCTGTGCCAGGGCCTCACCAGCCTCACAGCCAGAAAATCCTTCTCAATATCCCATCTAACCCCACTCTCCTTCAGTTTAAAGCCATGTTTATTAAAACAAAGCCTTAATACTGAACAATTTTGAGGATTTTAATCCAAGTTGCTATTTTAAGAGTAAAACATCTTTGTTTCTGTATTATTTCTTCCCAGCACTGTTTGTGGTACCTTTTTTAAACTTAAGAAGTTACACTTCTGTGCAGGCAGTTTTAGCTGGGTATTTCAACTTCTTTGCTTTTTTTTCCTTACAGAAAATATTGAACCTTTCCCTTTTGCTGACTCACAAACTTCCCAGGGTTGTGATCTTGTTTTTAGTGCCTGGTCCAGCACTGGTAGCAGAGGTCCAGCTCTCTGGGCATTTTCTTTCTTGTGCTTGTGAGAAGTCAGCTCTTTGCTGATACCAGTTTCTGTTCCACTTCGGTGGAATTTTCTTTTTCCATGGTATCACCCAGCCTTGCTGTTTGTCTTTTTCCAGCTGCTTTCCTTCATGCAAGTTTAAGAACCAAAATGTAAATGTTATAATGTTTAAGTGGACAAGTTAAACATTGTTATAATGGTTAAATGGAACAGTTAAACACTGTTACATTTGAAATTTAAGTATTAAGTTAAAAATCAATTTAAAAGGTAAATTTTAAGTTTTTTTTTAAATTTTAACTAAATTTAGACAGTGTTTAAATTTTCCACTTAAACATTTTTACACTGTTCAGTTTGTTACAATGTTTACATTTTCAAGTATTTTGGATGCAGTCTTTACTTAAGTTCTTGTATTGTCAATTTTGCATTTCTGGAAGTTTGAAATTTGACAGGATGGAATTTTTTTGCTTTTAAACTAAAAAAAGTCCCTCAGGTTATTTACGATAAATGGTTTTGTGGGGTCAGATGAAGTCAAATGCAGTCGTAGTCATGATTCCTGCCCTTGGTTGTGCTCACTAAATACTGTCCCAAATCAAATTTACTGCTTGTTAAATACAACAAAATCCTGCAAGAACATAGATTTCTTCCTCAGGAAGAAGAGACAGTCATCATCAGAAGCTGAAATGTTGATTTATACCTCATACAATCCTTTTTCTATCAAATTCTAGGCAAATTGTATTTCTTTTCCGATGGCATTCTCTTCTCTGATCCCCACCACGGCAGCATTTCCATTTCCAAGAGCCACATGAGTTCCATTTCTCTCTATGATGGGGTGAGTATTTTGTCTGTTCCTACTGTCATAAGTTTTTGTCAATTTTTAACAATAATTCTGTTGAGTCCTGGTGCAAAATTTAGATTTCAGTTAGGTTCAGTTTTAAGCATCTGTACAACTGTAATAACTGATGCGAATCTCCGCACTTTTGGTGCTGATTAACTGAAATTAGTGAGTAAGGAGGAGAGAATTTTGTATTGGGAGTTAGCAATGTGGTGTTAATAGTGTGAAAACTGCTTTTTATTAAAAGAGAAGTTGCAGAACATGACATTCATCAAGCATCTCACAGTGTGAAGTGATGGATAGAGAACAGTTCAAGGTATGGTGAAGTCCTAAGGTGTTTTGGAGGGTGAAATGCTGCCTTTTAGTAAAAAAATATTGGAATCTATGAGTTGGCCACCAGAGCAGTGTTCAGGCTCAGTGGGAATTGAGAGGTTAATGATGGTAGCTCAGCTCTCTCCTCCTCAAGGCAGAGACACTGAGTTAACCATCACTTCTTCAGGGTGGAAAAGAGATTATTTGTGTTGGTTACTCTTTCCTAAACACTGGAAAAAAAAAAAAAATCAGTTTCCTTTAGTTTCCCCTTTGTTCAGGTACAGTATTCCCTGTTTGTTCAGTGGCCTCCTGCAGCATTGTGCTGGGTGATTTCATCACACAATACAGGAAACCAGGAAAATACAATAAAAGTGTGTGATTCAATTGAGATGAAAACACAGCAGCTCGGAGACTCTTTACCTTAGCTGCCTTTTCTTGGACATCATATTGATTGCCCCTTGGTAGTTTAAGAAGCTATTTTAACACTGACCTTCCTTTTATTGTTTGAGTCAAGACACTCACTTTCATAAAAGTTGCTATTTCTGGGAACTGGCCATCACTCTTGAACCGATGCCAGATTTTTGTGTGAAGCTAAGCCTTGACAGGGAGTGTATTATTGTTCTACTGACTTGGCAGAATACAAGGGTGGAGGGTTTGAACTGTTAAGAAGTGACAGGAGAAGCAGGGTAATTGTTGGTTGCTCTTTCCAAAAGTTGTTGCAGCAATACGGATGGAAAAGAAAAAGGGTAATTTAATGCTCAGATTAAAATAAAAGATACCAAGCCTTGAAGTGATGCAAAGTGCAGTGTTTTGGCAGCTTTATCTTGATGCCTGTGAGAGATTCCTCTTTTTCGCTTGAAAATATCTACACTTTTGCCCCAGCACGTGCTGCACACTTCTGTGCTGTGAGGAGCTGGGCACTGAGCTGCCCCTGAGCTCCTGAAATCCCTGGGGCTCATGGAGATGGAGTGCACGGAGGGCAGGGGAGATTCTGGCCGTTCATCAAGTGAACAAATATCACGAAGCAATATTTCGATTTCACAATGACATTAACATCTTGTAAAACTTGGGAGCTGGCTCCTTTCAACCTCGTGTCTGTGGGGATTATTGCTGCTGCTTTTCAGCTTTTGTCAATTTGTGGAGCCCAGAAAATGTTTTCCAGGAGCAGATTTGTTGGATGCTTCTCATGCTGACTGCAGCATGGATGAGTTGGCCTTGGAGTCACTTCTCAGGAAATCTCTGAGCCTTCCTGCAGAATTCAGGATCTGCGGCTTCTGTTCCAAAAGCCATTTTCTCTTAAAAGAAATTGTTCTCTCTTAGAAGAATATTTTTGTGTGTTCTTCAGTAACCTCAGTGACTTTGAGAGGATTATTTTTATAATTAATCCCTCAGTCAGCAAAGCAGAGAGATTCTGTTTGCAAATGTCTCAGAGTTGATCCCAATTCTTACGTAACAGTTCCCCGACTTGAGCTTTTTCTTCTCAAGAATGAGTACAGTGAGTTCCTTGCCCATTTCTATTGAAAGTGAAGTGGATGCCATTAAAATTCTGATTTGAGCCCTAAATAATTGAAATCCTATTTCCTAGAAATGTTTCATGCTTCTGAATTGTTCTGATTTTGTAAAACTTGGGTGTGAAAAGAGTTACAAGTCAAAGCTGGAACATAAAACACTTCAGCATCCTGCAGAGTTGCACATAAACGCCTGAAAATCCAGAATCATGGAATGGTTTGGGTTGGAAAGGACCTTAAAACTCATCTTGTTCCCCTCCCAGCCATGTGCAGGGGCAGCTTCCACTCTCCCAGGCTGCACCAAGCCCCATCCAGCCTAGCCTTGGACACTTCCAGGGATGGGCCATCTCCCACCATTCTGGGAAAAAAAAACCCAAACAAACTAAAAAACAACCCAAGAAAACCAAATCTGTGTTTCCTTAGAACAAAAATTGGACAACCTGAGTTCAGTGCTTCTGAGGGAAACACAACCTGAGGGCTTCAGCCTCCTGTTGGTGAAGACAATTCAGGTGAAAAAGAAAGAAATGTATTAGAACTTGTGCTCATGAAAGAATCAGAGAGAAGCAGGATGCTTCCAACAGGCAGGTGACCTGCTCTTTGAATTACAGGCCTTAGACTTGTGTCTTGTTGCAGAACAGTTCCTTTCAGGTCGGAAACTCAAGAGCATGGTACAGAGAGTTTGCAAGAGCACCTTGCCATCCTTGTCACCTTCTTAGCTGGCATTTAATTAATTTTTCGTGTGGTGTCTGTGCTGGAGATGTGGGTGTAGACAAAGAGTGTTGTTTGAAGCAGTAGCAGAGGAAGGGTCTAGATTTTGGTGGGGACAAGGGAAGATATTAAATGCAAGCTTTTGTTTTCAGGACAAAACTTAGGTGCTTAGATGAATCTCAGATCCTTTATTTTAAGCTTGTGATATCTCCAGTAGCTGCAGAGTAGAAACTGAGGGGTGCTCCACCCCAGTGCCATGCAAAGTAGAAAATGATGATGACAACTTGTCTTGTTTCTTCCTTTTCCAGGATTCCAACAGTGTTGTTGCTGCTCTCTTCATAGACTTCAAAAGTTCCCTGCTTCCTCATCTGCCCGTTGAATTCCATACCCAGAACAACTTCCTGATGATTGCACTTTTCCCCAAAAGAAAGATTTATAAAGCTTTTTATTCACAGGTAAAATTAAAAAAAAAAAGTTTAGTTGGGGTAGGGGAGAAACCACATAATTGTGTGTTTAAGATGTGTGAGAAACTTGAATTTCTGTGTGAATTTCCAGTGATGGTGGTGCTTGTTGAGTTTAACGCTCCCCATGTGCTTTCACTTTGCCTTCTGAAGGCAGCGAGGGCTCTAAAAACTCCTTTTCTGAGCTGCATTTCAATGTAGCCCTGGTGTCTAATTGGCTACAGGGATTGTATGGAGTGGCAGAGGTTCCTTTGTGTGTTTTTGTGGTCAGACACATTTGGATCGTGATCCTTAGGGAAGTGGAGTTAAAGTTTTTAAGTGTCCCATATGGCATTGTGTTATTCCCTAAGTAGATTGGCTTTGTGCATTGTGCTCCAGAGGCTTTTAATAAAGCAAACTTTATAACAGTAGTGCTTTTGAGGAAATGAGCCTGGAGATTTTAGGACTTCACAAGGGTTTTTAGGATGTGCTCATCACACTGAGTTGGAAAAGACCACCTAGCTCAGTGAGTAGTCCCCACTGGTTGTATTAATGGTACCATAAAATGTCTCCTTCTTTTATCTTAAGTGTTCAAATTCCTCCCACTGTTCCCCTCTGTGAATGGTTGGGAATCTGTTGTTTGTTTGTATTTGAATTTTCAGCCTATTTTATTTATTCTGCTTTTCTATCTGTTTTATTTTTATTTTCTCTACCAGAACACATCCTTGTGATACTCAGAGGTTTCAGACCTATTCTTTCTGCTTTATTTGGCCTAATAAAACAAAACCAGATCCTTTTTAATCTGTGCCTGTAACAAGTTCTTTTTTCTTCTGATAGTTGTAATGCTTTTCTTTTGATCTGGTTTTTGGCTGTAGGTATCCAAACTGTAGTATCTGAGATGAGGGTATTTGTTTCCTCTGCTGCTTTTTCTCAGGGCTATTTATTCCTGTCCTCCTTTGATTTAATTTTTCTTTGCTGAACAGTTCCACACTGAGGTTCAGTTTGAGCAGTTTTAAGTTTCTCATCTGGCACCGCACCAGTTGCTCTGCTCAAGTAGATAAAACAAATCTTTTGTCTTCAGGATGTTCTCTCATGAACAAAACTCTTCATCAAATTGAGTGTACCTGATTGTGTAAGCCATGGAAATATATTATTGTGTTTTGTCAGTATTTACTTTCAGGTATTTATTGATCTCCTCCAGAATTCTTTCTAAAAGTCCGTGTGCCTCGCAGGTTACAAAGATTCACTAAAATTTCGGTGCTACTTCTACTCTTCTAAATTATCTGACTTGATACCTCACTCACTGCACCTATGCTTTGATTATTCCAAGCCTCCTGGAAACAGGGAATGGCAGCTGCCCTGTTACCCAGGTCTGGGTTTAGTAAAAACTGAGATGTTGAGCCCACAGAGCTGAAATCTGGTGTGCAGACCCTGTGAGGATGGGGTGATGCCTTCCACATCCTCACTCTAATGGGTACAGGAGGAGGACTTGTTTAGGCTTTGGGATGTGTTGATTTCTCTCATTTTTTTTTCTTCAGTGCCATAGCAGCTCTTTTTTAAACTTTCATTAAGCTACACAAAAAGGCCTGATATATTTCCACTTCTTAGCCTAACCTGTTTTCACTTTATTCCCAACCCTTTGACTCCTACAGAACACAATTTCCCCTTGACCGTTCCTTTTTTCCATCCCTCCCAGGCATTTCTTTGAGTCCTTTCTGTGTGTTTTGAAGTGGTTCTTTCTGTAGTTGTGTGGCTCCTTCTGCATGAGCAATATTGCCTTTGTTAATATCAAAAATATATTTTATTTTGATGGTTTTTATCTCCTACCCTTGTGTTTTGGATGCTGAGTTTTTAATGGAAAGCAGTCGTGTCCCCCCCCAGTTGTTTTGTCTTGCAGACAGTTATTGTGAAAAATGACAATGGCTGTTGCCTTTACTTCTGAAAAGAAGGGAAATACCAAACACAGACAGGACTTTGTAATTCATCTGAATCTGATTTCTAGGTTCACAGTGCCATTCAGATTAATGTGTCTTGGCTGGAGCAATAGGATGTGAGCCAAAACATTCCCTAGAGAAACAAAGGGTTTCCTTTTCTGTTGGGAAGGAATGGAGTTCTTCTTAAATTTCGAGTAATGATTGCTGCAATCTCACCTCATGAAAATTACAGTAGTGCTTCAAAGAGACTTGTATTAATTCAGTTCCTGCTGTAGGGCACTCGGGCTAGGAACACCTACATTTTTATCAGGGAAAACGAGGCCATTTCAGTAAATTCCTAAAGCAGTTCCAGTCTAGCCAAAGAAAAGGTTACAAAATCTGATCTGTGGATTGGAATTCCTTAATAGTTTGGGTTGGAAGAGACCTAAAGACACATCTCATCCCAACCCCGTGCCATGGGCAGGGAACCTTCCACTATCCCAGGTTGCTCCAAGCCCCATCCAGCAGCTGGACACTTCCAGGGATGGGGCAGCCACAGCTTCGCTTGCAGCAAACCCAGTATTGTGCAATATTTAATGGCTTGTGAAAATGTGTATTTTTTAGGTGAGCAAAACCAATTCCTAAACAAATTGGAAGCAAATTTGGGAAAACAATGACACTCATGCACAGATCTGGTTTATTGCAGGTTTTCTCTTCGTGGCAAAACCTGACAAACTCAGGATTATCTTTAAGGGTTGTCCAGGAGGAATTCCTGTCTGAGGAACAAAAGAGGCTGTAAGTTCCTACCAGTGCAGTGCAATTGCACAGAAGCTGCAATCAGAAAAATGCTGTTATTTATTGTTTTTGATAATAATTAAAAAGGAATTGTTGCATTCTTAGGGCAACAGTCACTTTATTTTTATTTTTATTTTTTTGGGCACCATTTATTCTGTAGCCGTGTGGTTTAAAGAAGATAAATTTTTAGGTTTCTCCGTTAACTAATTAATTATTTTCCTTCTTTTAGGCATTCCAGTGTTCAGAAGCTCTTCAATGCCTTGTCTTCTGGGGAAAGATGCAGGGAGCTGAAACTGTCTGCTGCCATTCCAGAATTGGAGAGGTGAGAAACTACTTTTGTGTTCAAGGGATCCATTCTGTCAGAAATGATAAAAAATATTTTGGTAGATGTGATACCCATCTAAAAATTGTTTATTAAATCATTCTGCCTTTACACTAGGATGTTTTTGTTCTGAGATGTATTATTTCCTCTCTAGCTTGACCTTTTAATGCTCTTGTTTTAGTGATTTCCCAGCTATTTATATGAATGAAATCTTTCGCTGTCAATTGTGAGGAAATAAACCTTTTATTTTTGGAAGGTTTGTGCAGCACTTCACAGTCAGCAGCGTCAGTACCAAGCCAGTGATGAGAGCACATCTTCCTGTCCTTCTGCAACAGTCAGAAACCATTCCTGATAGCAAAGCAGAAGGTGATAAGGTAAGGAAACAACTCCACAATAATTCCTAACCCTCGTATAGAATATTTAGAATATTCTGTCAGTAGTTCTGTTGTAGTGTAATAAAATACTGATCATGTTCAGCCATGCTCTGCCTCCTCCTCCACTACCACCAGTTTCTTGCCTTGTTTTCCTGGTTATATACTTAATTCTTTTCCACTTAAACAATCGTGTGGAAGTGCAAATGGCCTTTCAGCCTGATGAAATAGAGGCAGAAAATGAGGTGTAGATCTTTAAGTGAACTGTTTTCTCTAACGTCCAGAGAGACTTAGCCCTAAAGCAGCAGCTTGTTTTTCTGAATTGCTGAATAATTTAACTGAATTGTTCTCTGGAACATAAAAGTCCTTTAAATAGCATAGAGGTAGCACATGATATTTAACATTTGCTGGTATTATCTGTACAACACTCCTTTCTCTATAACAACACTCCTTTCTCTCTATAACAATTGTCCAACTTAAGGCGTGCTTTAAATAGCGTTTTCAGAGAAAATATTTCCTTGGAGCTTCCCGGCATGTGAAATCTGCTGAAAACAAAGCCAGAGCAGCAGGAATATAATCCTTCTCTTGGAATATTGCTGGGGTCTGGTTCAGAGACTATTCTGACAATTAATAAACCCTTATGAACGTTTTAAAATCTGATTTTAAGGTTGGTTTAACTGTACATGTTTAAAAAAGAAAGGAAAATCTATATGAATCGTAGAAAGCAGCCTTTTTGGTGTCTGCACCAGTGTTTCTGTGGTTATTTTGTGTTTAGACTTCCCTTTTCCCCTGTTCCCTGTGTTGCAGGTGATCATCACCATCATCACTGGGCTTCCAGGATGCCGTTCCAGTGACCTGTGTGCTTTCCTTGTCGCTTTCACCAAGGAGCACGGGAGGTTGGTGCAGCTCTGCTTACACTGATCACCAAAAACTAGCTTGGCATGAAGGAAAAAAAATCATCACTGTTTCATTTGGTGTTTTTTTTAAAAAAAACGGGTAGATCTGCCCTTAAATTTATACATTTAGACAGAAAAACAGCATCAGGAAATTTCTTTGTTGTCATTCCATGTGGTGAAGAGCTTCCATTTATTGACTTGTAGTGATTCTAAAATGCATTTTTTTTGAGAAAAGATTGTACTAACAGTCCTTGCCACAGCATTGTTTTTAATTTAGCCTGATTTCTATTCAGCAGGAGGTACGTTTAGGACATCTGTTGTATGGCAATAAGATAAATCTGTTGGAGGAATTTGCCACTCTGTGTGTTGGTAGAGCTTCTGGAAAATAAAAAAAGCAACTTAACCTTTTAAATCTTAAAGCCAAACACCTTAGCATTTAATCTTAGCCATGTTCTGCACTGTTTTTTTACTTTTAACTCAATGTCTTGATTTTATCAAGTTGATTCAGAACAGTTTTGTGGTTCTGTTATAGGGCAAACACGTAAGGTGACTTTTGAAGGTTGTGTAATAACACATCTCCTCATGTTTTCCTGCAAATGTCATTGTTACTTTCCATTTTTGCAGTGAAATATTTTCACGCCCAGAGTCTTGAACTGGATTTGTCTAATTTCTGTTTACTGCATCACTGCCAGTGATCAGAATTACTCATATGATGTACAGCTTTGAAAAAGCTGCTGAACATTGTTTTATGGAAGAACAACAAAAAAACCTCACAAACGCCTTTGGCAGTCATGTAAAGAATGTGCTTATGCTGGAAATGATAGAAAGACAAGTAAATTCCCCTTTCCCACGTGCTCAAGTGGAACGACATCATGATGAGAGATGTGAAATCTTTGGGCTGTCAAACTTCATTTTCGTCTGTCGGTTCAAAATAGGAAGAAAACAGAACTGTTCTGTCACAGCACGTGAACTCCTTTCCTCGTTGTCTGTGGTTTAGGTGGATTGTTTATCGGCAGACCATGGACAGCCCGGAGTGTTTCAGTGCCTCCCACTTCCAGCGTTACCTGGCCGGGCTCCTGGAGGCCCAGCAGAACCTCGGGGTCCGTCAGGCTGCGTATCCTGGGAAGAGCAAGAGGCTCCTGGTGGTCCTGCAAGGGTAAAGGCTTGAAACTCTTGGAACTGTTGTGTAGAATAAGGGAATTCTGGTTTACATATGGACCAAACTCAGCTTTTCTGTACCTGTTGGTTTTGTTGCTCCTTTGGAAAAAAGGTGTCCGTAGCCTTCCTTCCGTGTTGTGGAAGCAATGTGCACTCGCAGCCCAGAACCCTCCTGTGCTGGGCTGACCCCACAGCGTGGGCAGCAGGGCAGGGGGGATTCTGATTCTGGTGAGAGCCCACCTGCAGAGCTGCCTCCAGCTCTTGGATCCCAACATCAGAGGACATGGAGCTGCTGGAGTGAGTTCAGAGGAGGCCATGGAGATGCTCCAAGGGCTGGAGCACCTGTGCTCTGGAGCCAGGCTGGGAGAGCTGGGAATGTTCCCCTGGAGAAGGGAAGGCTCCAGGGAGAGCTCCGAGCCCCTTGCAGGGCCTAAAGGGGCTCCAGGAGAGCTGGAGGGGGACTGGGGACAAGGCCTGGAGGGACAGGTCCGGGCATGATGGTTTTAAACTGCAAGAGGCTTGATTTAGACTAGATATAAGGGAGAAGTTTTTTACTTGTGAGGGTGGTGAGGCCCTGGCACAGGGTGCCCACAGAAGCTGTGGCTGCCCCTGGATCCTTGGAAGTGTCCCAAGGCCAGGTTAGATGGGGCTTGGAGCAACCTGGGATAGTGGGAGGTGTCCCTGCTCATTGCAAGGGACTAAGATGACCTTTAAAGGTCCCTTCCAACCCAAACTAGTCTGTGATTCTGACTTCAGAACTGCCAGCAGAAATGAGGCTGTCAAAGATCTCCTATTGCCTGATAGAGCAGGTGGTACCAGAGTAAGACTTAGTCACGTGTTTCGGATAAATGCCAGTTTCCTTGTGGAATAAAGGTGAAGACTCTGAACCACCTCTGCTTGACATTTCCATCTCCAATGCAGCAATTGAGGACCAGGATCATCTGCAGGATGTTTTCCCCCTGTGTTTCTGAGTCATTAGGAGGTGACACAAACGAGCGTGAGGGAGGCACCGCCCTGACCTGGCTGCAGTGATTTCCAGTTCATCCTTTTCACGGAGGACATACACATGGAGCCCAGCATTTTCTTCATTATGGTCCATTCTAATTGTGCTAAAAACCATCATTTTTTCCATGTTAGAGCCAGATTGATTTATTTTCTGTGAAATTAGTATGAATGGTGTAAAGTGCAGTGATGGGCAAAATAACTGATACTCTGGTAGCAGCACTGGCTTCAGGAACAGATAATTGGAGGTTTTCCATTCTTTCTGGATAGTTGGATATTGGTATAGACAGCTTTAGAATAGCTGGAGTTCTCTAAATATCCCATCCAGCTGATAACTGACAGTAGAGAAAAGTTTGTAACTGGCTGAGAAATAAACACCTGAAATTAAAACTCAGGTTCATCTAAGCCTTGATGTCATACAGAGATAAAATACAGCAGTGGTTGAGGTCCTGATAAAAAATGGGTGCATTAGTGATAGAAACATGTTTAAATTGGGATGCTGAGAAGTGAGAGATGCTGCTATTTTATTCCTTTTTTTTAAACTCAAATTGTGCTTAATATGCTTGGCACTGGGCATAAAATGTTTGTGTTATATTGTGCTTTTTGGGCTTCCTGCAAGCTGGACTTGTCAGTTGTTCAGTGCAAAGTTTACACGGTTTTCCTCCGAGTTGTTAATAATTTATTTTTAATGTAACTTCCAGTCAGCTTGATTTGTCTGGACTTGCTTAATTTGTCTGGATTTGCCAAGTTCTGAGCTGCTCTCCTTCTATTTTGGTAGCTCTTTCAGAAATCCAACCTTCCTCCGAGCAATTGATTTCTTCCTGGATGGGGAACTGTGTTGTTCTGGTTCTCTGAACCCATTTTTCATTTCGGTTTTCTGCAGATACACTGATGTCATTGATGTTGTGCAAGCTCTGCAGACTCACCCTGACCCAGATGTGAAGTCTTCTTTCATCATTGGAGCAGTCAATACCTGTGTGGAGCCTCTGAGCTGCTACATGGAACACAGGTGTGCTTTGAAATACTTCTTCAAGTTTGAAAATACATATTTTTGATTCACTTTTGTAATAATTAGTGATATGTAATGGTTAAAGGCCACTGAACTGACTTAAATCCCATAAAACTGCTTAATAATCCACGTTGGAGGAACTTGGAAGCACTGTTTGGTTTATCAGCGTGGCACTTGGTTTCCACTGGATATATAATTATATAGAATATCAATAAAAGTTCAGCTCCTAGAAGAATAAACAAAGATTGCTTAAATACAAATCCTCTGGCTAAGGAGTTTGTAACATTTGGACAGTCAATTGTCCTCTGAATAATTCTCTTTCTTGCAATCCTTTTGTAAGTCAGGCTGAAAATTGAGACGTGCATCACTTTGGGTTATTGATTCTGCCACTACTTTTGGATGTTAAAAAAGACTTTACAGGTTTAAAATACGGAATTTAAGGGAAACAATCCCTTAAATGGGGAAGAGAATGACAAAGCACGGAAGCCAAAGCATTGCAAGTGTTAAAATCTGATATCCTGGGTTACTGCAGAGCCAGGGTGGGGAGGAAACGGTCGCAGAGCCAAGTCACTGACCTTTTGAAATAGTGTGGTTTGGTTGCTGTTTCATAGTAGATGTGTGTGCTCCAGACTTCAACAAACATGGAAATAATTTCTTAGACCTATCTGTAAAATTGTAACACTCCAATTTTTTAATTATGCCTTGCAGCTGATTTGATAAAAGTAAGTTCCAGCAGTTAGAGTTTTCGGAGTTGGTAGCACTGCTTCTGTTTGTGATCAAATCTGTGCATCACAGCTTAGAGGTGAACTGCCCAAGCAGTTTCTAAAAGTGCATTCCTGAAATTTCCTGGCTGTTCTTAAACACTAACCAATGTGCTGCTTGTGCTTTGCAGTAGTCAATGAATAGACCTTACCTTGCTGCTTCTTGTCTCCGTGACAAAGATTCCAAATGAATAATAAAAATGACATAAAATATTGGTGCATTGGTGCTGGAGTGCTGTTCAAACTTGTTTTTTCCATAATTATAGGAAAGACAAGTTCCATTTCTGTTTTATTTTAACTTACTAACGTGTTACTAGTCATGGTACTGAGTAGTGTTTCTAGCAGCAGCAGCAGCCTGCAGTCCTTTAATAGTGTTTGTCTCCTGAAGTGCAGAAGCAACTGAAGGGAGAGGCTCAGCCTGTGCTGTAGATTATTTATGTTTTGCTTTGGAGTTTGTTCTGATAAGAATTTACCAAGTAGCCACGTAGTGCCAGTGGCAAACCTTGCACTTGGGAAGCTTTGGTGATTTCACTGTGAGAAAAGTGGGTTTAATGTCTGGCTTTGAAACTTGCACTCAAGAAAATCAAACCCCTTTCCTGCCTCAGAGTTCATCACTGTAGAGATCCAGCTCTTCCATGAGCATGGGATGAAGCTTTTCCCCGTTCTGAATTAGGGCAGGGGAGAGGGAGTTGAAGGGAGCCGGTAAAATACTCTCTAGAGCTTTTATGTCCATGATAAAGCTCCTGGAAATAATTGTCACTTGTCTGACACAGCAGCAGAAATTGGCATTCTGTACATCCAGTCTTTCTATGGAAAGTTCCCACTCTTTGGAAGGCACAATTCTTTAGGGCAAACTTTAAATTCCTATTGTTTAAATAAGAATTAAAGTGACACTGAAGCATTTCTGACTCCTTAGAATACAGAATAAATTATACGGTGGGAATTAGCTCTTAAATCCATTGGAGACTTAAAACCATCTACAGAACTGATTTTTGGGGGAAAAGTCCTGAAAGACGTAATCTGTGAGGATGTTGCAGTTATGTGGATTGAAGAAAAGAAGCATGAAAATGGTTTGGTTTGTGAGACACTGTCAGCGTCCAAGTGAATGTAAATGTTTTACTTAAGTAATAATATCCTTTCTTGATACGTGAACTTTTTGGTTTTTTAGGCTTCTTTTTCCCAAGTTCTTGGACCAGTGTTCACAAGGTATGTGTCGCTTTTCTTGACTCTGAGCTCTGCAGAACAATAACTGAGCCACGTGGCCAAATAAATACCTGTATTTATTATTTTGTGCTATTAATACACGTAGCCAAAGGGTCATGATAAACTCTTGGAGGTAAGAACAGACAGTCTCTGCCTACACTATCAAACATCACAGGCAGAGGATGGAAAATTCTGGAGCATGATCCATTTTGAAGTCCTCATCTGCAGGATGGGTTTCCTAAGACCATGAGTTCAACTGCTCACCTCGAACTGTTGTAACTGGGAGGGAAATGGATTGGATTTGAGTTCCACCCTCCTTTGGGGATGTGTGAGGAAATGGAATTCCTTTCATTTCTGGTGTATTAGAAAGGGAAAAATGAGGGGGTGACCTTGTTCCTCAAATCCTCCTCATCGTGTGGCCTGGAGGGTCCTCGGAGGGTTCATCTCACGTTGCAGCACACAAAGCAGCTCGGCTGCAGGGCTGTTCCTTACCTGTGTGTTTAGTTTTATATCCTTGGCTGCATTTTCCGCCTTGTCAGGCTTGGAAATTTGAGCAGTTGTTGGCATAAATGGGATATGATCCTTCCTCACCTGCCCTCAAATCCCTGCCCCATCCCTGCAAGTGTTCAAGGCCAGGTCGGATGTATTTTGTGGTCAGAGGAAAATCAGAGTAGGATGCTATGCTCTTCTTGTGGCTACTTAAACTCTGAATGCTCTGCTTGGCTGCCAGAGTTGTGCCACCTCTTTTTCATGTGTGAAGGGAGCCCAAAAGAATGAAGTTGTGAACAAGCTGGACAGAAAGTAGGTGCTGTTATACAGATCAGTGTTTTATCTGGAGAAAAATGTTGGTGCTCCAAATTGGGAAACGATCATGTGTACAGCCACAGGTTAATTTGAAGAGAGCAGGAGAATGCTAAGAATATAAAGAATTATCAATAACTACAGAGAAGTTAGAAATGCCAAAATGCCTCTTTGTTTTATGACAGAATAAATAAAATAAATACTCAAAGCTTTGGTTTTCTTAAAGTGAATTTGTACAGACCTTTTCGGGTGAGAATTGGTTGTTGTTGAAGGAGAAACTGCAAAATGCCCAGGACAAGAGTAGCGAATTTTCTTACAGTCAAAATACTGCAAGAATTACAAATACTGGAGGTTAGAGGAATGTTCTTCTGGCAGGGAATCATTTCTGCACGTTGCAAAGTGTTGTCATCCAGTTTTCTGATACAGAATATGACATTAGATGGCCGAGAGGTCCCTTCGTGTAAAGAAATTATTTCACATAAATAGGGGCAATTTTTGTTTCAAAGGTTCAGGAGGAGAAGTCTGCTTTGAAGGGAGATGTGAAACACTTAAACTTTCTAGACAAATGCAGAATTGTGTCATGTGTGTAATAAAAAATTTCCATCTGCATAATTCGTAGAATCACAGACTGGTTTGGGTTGGAAGGGACCTTAAAGACCTCTCAGTGCCACCCTCTCCATGGGCAGGGACACCTTCCACTATCCCAGGGTGCTCCAAGCCCTGTCCAGCCTGGCCTTGCACACTTCCAGGGATGGGACAGCTACAGATTCTCTGGACAATTGAGAGGGAATTCATTATGGTTTCACACACCTGAGAATTCATTTTTGGTGCAACAACAGCAAGATTTAATGAGACATTCATTTTAAGAGGTACTGGTTCACATTTTTGGAATGCTGTGCACCCCAACATTGTAGTTTGTGTTGCTGTGTCACCAGTGGGCCAAGACTGTGTTGTACTGGGCATCGTACAGATCTGAAAACAGAACCTTGTGGGTATAAAAAAAGCCAAGTGCAGCCATAGGCAAGTAGGAATTAATTAGACTTTGGATCTGAACCTTCTCCTCACAACTGACTTCCAGATTTGGGGAGCGAGTTGGGTTTGCCTTTTGCTGCTGCTTTCCAGGGCTCTTCTATCGCTGCCCCCCTCTGTAACAGAGGGGTCCCCGGGCACGTTATCAACAGGACATTTTCCAACATTTCTGTTCGGAGAGCCCCAAGACTCACAGAGACAGATGGGGACTGGGGAGAACTGACAAAGCCTTGAGCAGAGTGACCAACACGCGTATCCCGTGCATACTTGCTTAAACTTCTCCCAAAAATCCTGCTGCCATCTGTGTGCTGTAATTTCCTTTTGTCTCTCTTTTCTTTTTGGTCTTTTTTTCCTTCCTTTCTTTCTCCCTTGCACAGAAGCTGTAAGATGATGCCTTCCTAGTCTAGGGGCACCCTGGCATCCCTTGTGAAACAATTTCGTATAGAACGCAAATTAGGACATCACCATTGTTAAATATTCCCATTGTAAGTTTGGGAGCAAAGAGGAGCCATTATTTTCGTCAAGCATATGTATTTTTAATTCATCCCTCCAGTTCCTTTCCTGCTTCCATTGAACACGCTATTCCCCAGGCTGCAAGGGTTCTTTTCTTTAGAGGAGTGTATAAATAAAGAATTGAACAAAACTGGGTGGTCTTCAAAATGCATCTCTTAGAGATGGCAGTGACGGTCTAAATGGAAAAGGTCCAATTTGTTCATTCCTGAAGCTGTGTAGGCACCTTCCAGTTCTCAGGAAGTTCCTTTTCTGTTGGATTACACTCCCTGGCCCTCAGTTCAAGGTCATGAACTGGTGCTTGCTCACACAGGACAGTGTCTGTGTGACACCAACACCTCCGGGATTTATACCTGGGTGTGAGCAGAGCCAGAGCTCGCAGGTTCCTGGGCTCTGAGCAGGCCTCTCCTGCTCCCAAGGTTGTGTGGGAGTTTCCAGTCAGGAATGACAGGTAGTGCCCTGGGCCAGGCACAAACGGAGGGGAGATTGATGGAGAAGGAGCAGGGGTGGTGAGGAGGAGGTGAGGTGCAGAGGTGTGGGATTTGCTAGATTTGATTTTCCCTAAATCTTTTTTTTAAACGTAGAGCTTTTCCAGCTTGGTCCTTGACAATTACCGATTCTTTCCCAGGCACGATGCTGGCAGCTGTCACAGGGACTTGGTGGCATCTCTGTAGCACAACCACAGGGTGGGTGATGGGTGATTCAGGAATGCCAGAATGGTTTGGGTTGGAAGGGACCTCAAAGCTTGTCTCATTCCACCCTCCTGCCATGGACAGGGATGCCTTCCACTATCCCAGGCTGCTCCAAGCCCCATCCAACCTGGCCTGGAACACTTCCAGGGATGGAATTATTAGCTTATTCATGGCATGATTATCTTATTCATACTTTTAATCTTAATGTCATGATTAATATCCCCAAACTTGATATCATTTCAAGCCTGCACATAACTTAAATTTCAAAGGGTGCTTGGTGTTCTCCTTCCCATTTCCCGCTTCTCCAACAGCAGGTGTGTATTGGAGAAGACATGGATGTTCCTGAAACTGGAATGGAAGCTTCTGTGCAAGGTTAAAAAAGAAGAGAAATACAATGATGGAGATTTGTGCTGTTAATAAAGTTCTGGCTTGGAAGAGTCAGTGATGCAAAGAGCAGTGACTGGGAGTGTGTGGTATAATGAAAGTGCCCCAGAAATATTTGGTGCAGGAATTTGTGTGTAAAGCAGCCTCTGCATGGATTAATGTGATTTAAGACTTGTGTGAAGACCAGGAATTACTTCAGGCAGCAGATCAGGTGTGATCAGTTGTTACATCTTTGCTTTAAATAGCTGGAGGCAGAGGAAGTGCAGCCTGGCTCAGTTGTTCATGGATATTGGAGATTTTCTGTTCGGAGATTTTCTGTTCTTCCTTCCACTCTGCTTACAGTCACAGGAAAGTGTCAGAACAGGGCTGCACGCCTTGAGCAAAGAAATAACATTTATTGTAAAATTACAGAATTATTTAGGTTGGAAAAGACCTCTAAGATCATCAAGTCCAATCATGAACCCAGCACCACTGCCCAGTTCCCCATGACACCGTGTCAAGAGCCACATGCACGTGTTCTTTGAACACTTCCAGGGGATGGGGACTCCACCACTGCCCTGGGTGGCTGTGGCAGGACTTTACAACCCTTTCCATGAAGAAATGTTTCCTAATATCTCATCTAAACCTTCCCTGGCACAACTTGAGGCTGTTGCCTTTCCATTTCCTCTCCATCCCTCACACATTCAGGACAATAGAGCTATCCTAGGGAGTCACTGAGTGCTGCTGGCACTGCAGTTTCTTTGAGGAACTGGGCTGAAACTCAAATCATGTATAATTGGAAAGCAGGGATCCTATAACTGAAATTAATTGGATGATTTTCTGTTATCTTTTTGATGCCTCATGCTGTCTGAATACCTTTTTGGAGTCTTTAAAGACAAAAAATAACCCTAAACCCTTCTCCTGTTTTTGGAAGTGGCAACTGAGTGTCCCAAATACTGATTTGTAGCTATTTAGTTTCTTACTGCACGTTGAATTCACCAAGAGACTTTACACTTTAGTGTTCTTTTTTTTGAAACTAGTCCTGCTCAAATTGATTCTTGTATGGATTTATTATTTTAATTAATTGATTCTTTGGATTGTGTCTAAATGGCTTCTGTTAGATGAAAGATTCCCTGCTTGGTTTTTTTGTTGTAGTGGATTTTTTTTTTTTT
>VZTI01004331.1:226637-270436 GCA_013397865.1 Struthidea cinerea
GTTAGATTAAAGATTCCCTGCTTTGTTTTTTTTGTTGTAGTGGATTTTTTTTTTTTTTTTTGTCTTTAATGAAAGAATGTAGTGAGAAAGAAGGAAAATAAGAGAAGAATGGTTGGAATATCGCTGAATGGTTTATTAGTCACTGTTTACATGCCTGAGCTGTGTAAATGATCCCCTGATTTCCTTCTACAGGACTGGTGAGTAACGTGGTTTTCACAAGTCATGCCACAGAGCAGAGGCACCCACTCCTCGTGCAGCTGCAGAGCCTGATCCGAGCAGCAAACCCTGGAGTTTCCTTCATCCTGGCAGAAAATGGAATTGTAACGAGGTAACGTTAATCAGGATTTATCGCTTTTGGCACGTGGGCCACGAGCACTCAGAAACTTCTGTTCTCTTGTTTTTACTGCGGTGATTTATAGGAAGGAAATGCAGATTTTTCTTAATTGCTTCTTGTGCAAAAGGGATTTTCCCTTTACATTTATGGGCATATAAATACAGGGATTGGGAAATGTGTTTTGTTTGCAGAGTGTGATTTATGTTACTTTTACTGCCATACTAAAGGAAAAGTGCTTTTAATTTTACTGTCACTAGCACATTATGTTTTATGTCAGTAGATAGTGGCCATTTTATTTAACTTAGAAAATTAAAAATCTTCATTTTTATCTCTTTACAGGAACGAGGATATTGAATTGATTCTCTCAGAAAGCAGTTTTTCAAATCCTCAGATGATGAGAGCTCGATATTTAATGTACCCTGGCTGGCAAGTATCTAGACTGAGAAGTATTAAAACTATTTTTCTAATTAACTTGAAGATTAAAATGTTTCACTAACTTCATTTATATTTTTTTTTTCCAAGACTACTCATTTGGAACAGGCAGCAGCTTTGTAAATCATTTTTAAGAGAGCTGATGATTATTCTTAGTGGATACACGATTGCTGCCCTTTTATGGGGGAAAAGGCTCCTTTCTGGCCACCACTTAAATCAATGGCAAGATTACTGTTGCTTTCCAGAAGAATAGGCAAGAACCCTGTGGGAATAAACTGGGAAGGATTGGGATGGGTGAGGTCAATAATGACTGGAGTAATTTCATCCTGACAGCTATTCAGCATTACTGGAATGAACTTGCTCTGTCAGTCTGGCCATTAGCAGAACAATTATTCATAAAACCCAGGAACCTCACTGACAGCCTTGGCACAGGCTGAGGCACAAACCCACGTGGCACCAAGCTTTCCACTGAACACCGAGGGAGATTTCTCCTGGCTCAGGGCTCTTCACACATCTTGTTGCAGTTATCTGCGCTGCACCTTTTTGGCAGAAATCTGAAGCTCTCAGCCCTCAGAACTCCTGGCTTGACCGGTCTCTGTGCTGGAATCATCATTTATTTATCATACCTTGCAGTCCTCTATGGGTGCATATCTCTTTATTCATAAATCTGCTTCTAAATTGGATGCAAGTAAAGCAGCCAAGTAAAGCTGCTGGAGTGAACCAGCACAAGGCGTGGGATGTCAGAGCTGCTTGTGGATTGCATGGAGCCAAAGAGAGAGAGCAGGAAAAGAAAGTATTTCAAACTTTTGGACAGCTGTTAATTTATTTGATGATGGTATGCAAGAACTGTATCTGGGTAGTGTGGAAGAAGAAGAAAGAGCAGCAGGAAGAGCATTAAAAGCACCCAGGGAGATCTTATTGCAGCCTTCAGAGGGCTCATAAAAAAGGAGTAGAGTGAGTTTTTACATGGTGACAGGACAAGGGAGAAGGGTTTTAAGCTAAAAGAAGAGAGATTTAGATTAGATACTAGGGAAAATTCCCTGTGAGGGTGGTGAGGCCCTGGCACAGGTTGCCCAGAGAAGCTGTGACTGCTCCTGGATCCCTGGAAGTGTCCAAGGCCAGGTTGGACGGGGCTTGGAGCAACCTGGGATAGTGGAAGGTGTCCCTGCCCATGGCAGGGGGTGGAACTGGATGGTCTTTAAGGTCCCTTCCAACCCAAACCATTCCATGGTTCTGTGAGAAGGAATCCTGAGTGCTTTGACCAACCTAATGCTGTTGGTAGCACATTTTCATGGAGAAGAAAGCTCAATATTTTCCATCTTAGGAGCTCAGCTGTGGTGAAAGGACAGATATTCTTTGTTGGATGAGAAGAACAAGCTCCTGTGATTTCTGTCCGTTGAAGGTGTTTGTTTTTGTCTCCAGGTACGAGGGCAAATACGGGGCTGGGCCTGTGTTCCCTCCCATGGTTCAGATCTGTGTGTGGTTCAGTCGCCCTCTGGAGAAAACACGATTCGTCACCAAGTGTAAAGGTACCAATGAACTTTGCCTGACTTGATTGAAATCCAAGTTCGGGATGCTGAGGGATAGAGGGGAAGGAAGGCACTGACGTAACTCAATTATTTAATCACTGCTGAAGTGAACTTTTAATTGAAAACTCAGCTTTCCTTCCTAAAAGTACAGTAAATTCTGTTCCTTAGTGTCTGCTCTGGAGAATTGTCCCATGCTTTTGTTCGGATGAAAGTCTAATTGAATTTTTGGTTTCTAGGACTGAGACAACTTCCTATGTTTGCTTTTTATTTTATGTTTAATTGTATTTGGTAGTGTTGAAATACAGTTTTATAAGTGACCAGCAGCTTCTACTTTTTATGCCAAATAATTCTTTGTAGCTACTAGAAAACAGGCTCAGCTCTGGAGTAGATACATTATCAAGCCTCTCCTCTTTTCCTTAGCCAAGCAGTGTTAAAGAGGAGGATTTTCCTTTCCACACACACTGTAGGAGTTCTTTATGCCAAACACGTGTTATTTCCCAAACCCCAGAGCAAAGAATGAGGAGAATAGAGTGTTACATAGTGGGACTCCAAGGGACATGGCAGCTTTTCCCTTGGAAGCACTGGGACGTGGATTAGAGATCAGTTGCACAGGTTTTACCAGAAGCTCCAGCAAGGAGAAGAAAAATAAGTTGAGATAATCTGTTTGTCTTCTGTTTCAAACAGCAATTAAGTCGTTGCTCAAGCCAAGTCCTTTTTCTGGAAACATTTATCACATCATGGGCAAAGTGAAGTTTTCAGGTAAGGGCAAATTACTCCTGAGGTGTTGTGATCACACTGCATGTTATGGATGTTTAAAAATGTATTTCTGTGCTGGATTCTGTCTGCACCAGTGTTGATGTTAGATTAGATTAGCAATTATCAGGCCCTTCCTTCTGTCTTCTCCTTGGTAGATGCTGATAAAGTCATTGAAGTCTGTCACAACACATCAGCAAATTCCCTGAGCCTGGTGCCTGTTCCGGAGGGGCCAACTCCTCCTGATTCCAGAAGTGATCCCAGAGACTGCAGCAGTCAACAGGAATACTTCCTTGTGTTCATTGGCTGCTCCCTGAAAGAAGAGGATATCAAAGATTGGCTCAGAGAAACTGCAAAACAGGTTTGTGGGCAGGTTTCCTTTTGTTCAGTGCTTGGCATTTCTTAAAAACCAAAGGAAAAAATCCGAGTGTCTCCGTGAAGCATTTGGGTTTCTTCATCTCTTTTTTCTTCCTACCCAAGGTATTGACATTCAAGGGTGCAAATGTATTTCAGAAAGGGGACCAAGAGTTTACAAATGTGTGTTGTAATCTCTGTATTGTTTTAGTGCTTGCTAGAGTTTATTCATGGATTGATCTGCTCTTGAATGCTTGAGCAAATGGATTATGTCCAGGATAAACACAGGATGATTTAGCTGAGCTGTGATTGCCAAGGGCTGAAGTGTGCTATGAAATAAATCTTCTTGAAGTACCTGAATGCTGGCAAAGCTGAAAATCTGTTTTGATTCACTGAATTAAACCTCCGTGGAAGTAATCCACTGAAATGGAGGGTAGAGAGTCTTGTTCATTTTGTCATCCTTAATTAGTCAAGCGTATTTCTGCATGGCTGGTGTATCCCTGCAATAGGAGCTGGAGCGGGGAACAGGGAATGTGGCTGTTGTAGGAAGCTCAGAAGGCACAGTGTGCACACAGGGACTGCCACAGTTGATGGATAGAATCACAGATCCATAGAATCCTGGAATGGTTTGGGTTAGAAGGGACCTTAAATCCCATCTAGTTCCACCCCCTGCCATGGCAGGGACACCTTCCACTATCCCAGGTTGCTCCAAGCCCCGTCCAACCTGGCCTTGGACACTTCCAGGAATCCAGGGGCTGCCACAGCTTCTTTGGGCACCCTGTGCCAGTGGAACTTTTTGGAACATCCGTTAGTTGAAAATACTCCAGGTTACTTCTTTATAGTTTAGGATTTGCACGGTATCTCCAAAAATTTGTGTAGGAAGGGAAAAGGGTTTCCTGCAGACTGTGGCTGGAGCAGTTGCTAAAGTTCTAAGGTTTCTGAGATGCTCAGGTTCTCATTTCCCATTCCCCTGTATATTAATTCAGGGAATTAATCCATTTTCTGTGCTGATTATCTCTGTACTTACCACAGGGGTAATATATGGAGACAAATGCTTTTCCATGTAAAAAAGCTCTCTATGGAACACTACTTAAATTTTATGAAAACTTGGAACTTCAGATGCTTATCTCAAGTGTGAAGTGTTTCCTCTTTGAGCAATTCAAGACTATAAACACTTTTTGTACAGTCATGGCTAATTGAGGGTTTCAGATAGCTGTGAGAGTTACCATATGCTGCAGGAAAGAAAGGGATTACAGAATTTCACAGACTCAAAACGAAGTTGTTTTTCTGTTCCTGTGCCAGCTTTCTTACAGTAAAGCTGTGTTTAAATTGTCTTCTTTAAAATACTTACAGAATTTTTAATCTCTAGTGAATTTTGTTTTCAGAACATACTTGTGAGAGCCTTCACAGAATTGAATCATTTTAGAAATTAATTTTTGAAATACATGTTTCTATTGGGTGGTTTGGGTTGGGTTTTTTTTTTAATTTAAATTGATTTTTTAACTAACTAAGCTGTGGTATCACACTGTCACTCTGTAGTCACGTAACTGGAGTCTCGTTCTTCATACAGAAACCTCAGAGGAAAGCCCTGAAAACCAGAGGAATGTTAACCCTTCAGGAAATAAAAAACATTCACGTGAGTGAAAGCAATAACTTAAAACGCCTTCTTTTGGCTGATTTCCCTTAAATATCCATCTGGATGACAGAGCACCTGCCACACCTGCCACAACAAATGCGCTGAGCGCTAAATTATTGCAGCACTTACTGTCTTTGGAGGTACTTGGAGCACAACTGGAGCTGTAGTGCTCCAGGAGGGATTTGAGATATAAATCCGCTCTCAGAGCTCCAGGTTCGCTCTGGAAAGCAGGAGGTGTAAAATTGAACATCTTTGGTTGCTGTAATGGCCCTTCCATTCTCTTTTATCTATTTAAGTTTGTAAGGACTGTCCCTACAGGTGTTTAATTTAAGTTCTTTCTTACTGCAGGTGAAACGCCACTTGGATCCACTTCCAGCTGGTTATTTCTACAATGGGACTCAATTTGTGAATTTTTTTGGTGACAAAATGGATTATCATCCACGTATCCTTTAAAATGGGGGGTTTTGGGGGAGGTTTTAAGTAGGCAACAAAGTGCAGCTCTGAAATGTAAAGTGCCAAAGCAGATATGATAAAGAACCAGTTCCTTGCCAGCTAAAGCTTAGTGTTAAAGCCCTTTCTGAGAGATAAGATCTCAGAAGCAGAATAGAACCAACAAAACAAACGCCAAACTGCCCATGAGCTCACACAGGGAATAATTTTTGGACCACAGCTTGTCAAAGAAATATTTTTCAAACCAAATAGTGCCGTAATAGCACCGAATGCCTGGGCACGACTGATAAAACTTCCAAATGAAAGTAATTTTATGTGTGCACACACTCAAGTGAAAACAATCCTATTTTTGTCCTTAGTATTGCCCTGGCATTTCTTGCCAAGGTTCCAGCGTATTCCTGTTGTCCTTGGTCACCACCTGGGGACACGGGTTAGTGGTGGCCGTGGCAGTGCTGGATTAACAGCTGGACTTTGATGATCTCACAGGGCTTTTCCAGCCTTAATCATTCTGTGATTCTCTCCTTTTCATAACTTTCTGTTGCTTTTTCTCTTGGTTTGGTCACCAACTTCCAAATTGGTTTTATATTCCCAGTTTACTTTTCACCGTAACTTCACCAAACTTGACAAAAATCCAGGTGGGTTCTGTGATGCTGCTTTGAAATGAGAACAGACAGTGACTTTCTGTGCCCTGTGGGTCAGCTTTAAAATTTTAAACCAGCAAATTTCTCTCTACAGGGCACAAAACCCAACAGCAAACTTGGACTTCAATATTTGTTGGAAAAGTTATGGATGCCCCGTCCCTGGAAGTGTCCAAGGCCAGGTTGGATGGGGCTTGGAGCACTCTGGGGTAGTGGGAGGTGTCCCTGCCTGTGGCAGGGGGTGGAATGAGATGGATTTTAAGGTCCTTCCAGCCCAAACCATTCCAGGATTCTTCACTCCACCTCCCCCTTGGTGTTTGGCAGTGAAAGCTGCAGGCCCTGCTTAACCCTTTCTGGGGAATTTGAATTTTGGGCGGAGTTTTAGACTTCTGCTTCAGCAGAACGGCTGTAAATGTGTTCACAGAGCCACAGAATGGGTTGGGTTGGAAGGGACCTTAAAGCTGATCTTGTTCCAACACCTTCCAGGGATGGGGAGTCCAAAACCTCTTTGGATGGGTAACCACCACCCTCACAGGGAAGAATTTCTTTCTAAGATCTGATCTAACCCTGCTATGGTTTTGCTGTTCTTACATCCTTCCTCCTGGCTGGGAAATACAGCTCCTTTATTCCCTGGGGACACTGAGCTGTGGTAGCTCTGCCTGCAGGCTCCCAGAGGGTGATACATTGAATTTCTGCTTTCGCTGAGCATCCCAGAACTGGCACTTCCTTCAAACCTGGATGTTCTTTTCTCCTGAATTCCATTTGCACAAATATTCTTCCTTCACCTTTCCCAACCAGTCATGGACCAGTTCATGAACGATTACTTGGAAGAAGCCAACAGGGAAATCGAGAAGTACAACAGGGAGCTGGAGGAGCAGGAGTACCACGATCTCTTTGAGCAGAAGACTTAAGAATGTGGGTCCTGGGTGGTTCTGTCCTTGTGTCAGGAACCAAAAATGCTGTTTCGTCCTTCTGGGTCACGAGAAATTGAGTGAAATGTCTGTTTTCGGCACTCCTTCCCAAACGAAGGGATCATTCCCCTAAGGTTGGCATTTAACACAGTAACTGCTTAGCTGTTTGTACTGTCAGGTTTGCTTCCACTTCACCTTAATTCCAGACTGTACAAAGCATCACCTGGAATCTCTGGCTTGTGGTGGAGACGTGGGAAAAAGAAGAGGAAGAAGAAGAAGGAGAAAAAGAAGCAAAACTGGATTTATTCCCTAAAAGGTCGGAATGTAATTGTGGAATTGGGCCGTGGTGCAGATATCGAACAATCCCTGGGCGTCCCTTGGAAAATGGTTGCTGAGCAGTGGGGGATTTCAGGATGTGGGATTGGGGCTGTTCCCAAAGCGAGAAATGGGGGAACATTGACTCGGAAGAGTCCCCAATCCCACAGCTGTTTGGGTGTTCCCAAAGCGAGAGATTGGGGAACGTTACCTTGGAAGAGTCCCTAATCCCAGAGCTGTCAGCATATTCCCAAAGCGAGAAATGGGGGAAGAATTAAAAAAATTAGAAGAATCCTTAATCCCACAGCTGCTGGTGTGTTCCCAAAGCGAGAAATGGGGGAACAATGGGAAAAACTCTGAAGAATCCCAAATCCCAGAGTTGTTGGGATGTTCCTGAAGCAAGAAATAAGGGAATGATGAAAAAATGTAGAAGAATCCCTAATCCCACAGTTGGTGGGGTGTTCCCAAAGGGAGAAATGGGGGAACAGTGGGGAAAATCCGAAAGAGTCCCTAATCCCACAGATTTTAGGTTGTCCTCAACGTGAAAAAAGGGGGAACACTTACTCAGAGACCTTAATCCCAAAGCTGTCATGGTGTTCCCAAAGCGAGAAATGGGGGAACAATGGGAAAAGCTCGGATGAGCACCTAATCCCACAGCTCTTGGGGTGTTCCCAAAGCGAGAAATGGGGGAACAATGGGAAGAACTCTGGAAAGTCCTTAAATCTCTCAACTGTCATGGTGTTCCCAGAGCAAGAAATGGGGAAATTATTAAAAAATTTAGAATCCCCAAATCTACAGCTGGTAGGGTGTTCCCGAAGCGAGAAATGGGGGAACAATGGGAAAAACTCGGATGAGCACCTCATCCCACAGCTCTTGTGGTGTTCCCGAAGTGAGAAATGGGGGAACAATGAGAAAAACTCGGATGAGCACCTCATCCCACAGCTCTTGTGGTGTTCCCAAAGCGAGAAATGGGGGAACAATGAGAAAAACTCGGATGAGCACCTCATCGCACAACTCTTAGGGTGTTCCCAAAGCGAGAAATGGGGGAACACCTTTTCTCAGAGTCCCTAATCCCACAGTTGATGTATTGCCAAAGTGAGAAATGGGGGAACAGTGGGAAAAGCTTGGATGAGCACCTAATCCCAAAGCTGCTGGGATGTTCCCAAAGCGAGAAATGGGGGAACAATGGGAAAAATTCAGAATTGAGTACCTCATCCCAGAGCTGTTGGGGTGTTCCCAAAGCAAGAAAGGGGGGAGTGATTCAAAAACTTAGAATCCCTGACTCTGCAGCTGTTAGGATGTTCCCAAAGTGAGAAATGGGGGAACAGTGGGAAAAGCTTGGATGAGCACCTAATCCCAAAGCTGCTGGGATGTTCCCAAAGCGAGAAATGGGGGAACAATGGGAAAAATTCAGAATTGAGTACCTCATCCCAGAGCTGTTGGTGTGTTCCCAAAGTGAGGAATGGGGGAACACTTTCTCAGAGTCCCTAATCCTGGAGCTGTCAGGATGTTCCCAAAGCGAGAAACGGGATAACAGTGGGAAAAGGTCCGATGGGCACCTCATCCCAGAGCTGTTGGGATGTTCCCAAAGTGAGAAATGGGGAAACAATGGGAAAAACTCGGATGGGCACCTAATCCCACAGCTGCTAGGGCATTCCCAAAGTGAAAAATGTGGAAACAGTGGGAAAAATTCAGAAGATCCCACAGCTGTCAGGATGTTCCCAAAATGAGAAATGGGGGAACAATGGGAAGAACTCAGAACTGAGTCCCTAATCCCACAGCTGTCAGGATGTTCCCAAAGTGAGAAATGGGGGAACAGTGGGAAAAGCTCAGATGAGCGCCTCATCCCAGAGCTGTTGGTGTGTTCCCGACGCGAGAAATGGGGGAACACTTTCTCAGAGTCCCTCATCCCACAGTTTCTAGGACGTTCCCAAAGTGAAAATTTTGGAAACAGCGGGAAAAACTCAGAAAAGTCCCTAATCCCAGAGCTGTCAGGATGTTCCCAAAGTGAGGGATGAGGGAACACTCCCACCCCCACCTTTGCCAGGGGCCCAGCCCATCTCAAAACCTCGGCACAGTTTGAGTCTGCACTCAAAATTCTGACTTTTTTAAAGAAAAGATATTTATACATTTCAGGGTGAAATCAGTGGAGAAATCTTAATTTCTTCCCAGTGCTCTCATTGGGATTCTGGAAAATATTTCCTGCCTGGCTGCAATGTGCACCTTGCCGTTGCTTAGGTTATCCCTGGAGGATTCCTGTTGAAATCCTAAAAGCTAAGCAAGGCAAGGGAAGGGGGAGGTTCTTCAGCTGAAGAATTCCCTTTTCATGAAGATGAGTGATTTCCAAAGGTAAAAAATAGCAAAAGATGTTACTTGAAAGAGGCAGGAACTTGTTTGTGGAGCTTCCAGAGGAGTTTGCACACCGGAGCATTTCACTGCGCTGACGAGAAATCAGCTCTTAAGTATTTGCAACGGAATTTTTATAGTTCCTAAATGATAGAACAGGAATGCTCGCAGCCTGTCCTGACTTAATTCAGTGTAATGTTAAAGGAGGCTTTATAAATCACTGACCGAAGGGTTATATACCTTAGCAGCTACCTACAGGTAATTATTGGGAGTTTATTTGAATAAGCAGATTATTGTAGCACGCATGTGTTCGGAATTGAGGCGAGAACAGCCCAGCAGGAATTCTTTATTTTCATATTTCTTTGCCTTAGGGACAGCTCAATCTTTTAATGCAACTGCAGCTTTTCTTTGTGACCAGATGTTTGTGATACAGCGAAGAAATGGAATGAAAAATCTCTTGCAGGACACTTAAAATACTTCAAACGTGTCTGCACAGCCTCATCCTGTGGCAGGAAAATGAGATTTAACCCCTGCCATCAAACCTGGGGCTAAATTAGAGTTTATGCTTTACTTAAGAGATGTATTTTTTACCTTTGGAAGATGAAATGAGTGAAATTTCAGCGACCTGAAGCACATTTTAGGTGGTTTTGGTCTTCGCTGGGTGCTTGTGCTGTGGGTGTTCCACAGTGCAGAGGTGGAATTCCAGGTGCTGCAGGCTGGGATAGAAATATTGATAAGGTTTCATTCCTTGCTTTCCTCCTAGGTTTAAAAAGCTGTCTGAATTGAAGACTTTAATATTTTATTTTCTTTTTTTTTTTGCACACCACGAGACTTTATATTAAAAAAAACTACTTGTATCCTGTTAGAGGCCAGTAAAAGCCAGCAATTAGTTTGTGTTTTTAGGCTTTCCTGGGGTATTCCCTGGATCACAAGTGTGGAGCATCCTGATAAAGCTCGTGAGTTTTATCTATGCATGGCTAAATCTTAGTCTTAATATCCTGTAGTGCCTGTAGAGCAAAGGTAGCTAGCAGTGGGTTTGGGGGGCTGGCAGGGGTTTACAACGAAGTCCAGTTGGTTGCATGAAATGATTTCACAGCCCAGAATTTTTTTTGGAGTCCCCAAATTCTGGTGGCAGCGCTGCAATAAAAAGGGGCATTAGGAAATTGAAAAATCCCAATTCTAATTGCTTTGCCAATTAACTCAGTGTAAACCCACCTTTTCCAGTCCCGGTTCTCTCATCTGCAAAGCCATATTTCTAGAGTTAGCGGGATGTGATGTGGGAAGAAATTCCAGGGGTTGGGACAGCAGGCACGTGGTGGAGGCTTTGTCTCAACTCGTGAGTCGATAAAGAGTAGATTTAAGTGCAATTGATTGAAAATAGATGAAGATGCTGTAGCTGATTTTTGCTCTGCTGAACTCTTTTTAAGAACTCCGATTTGTGCAGCTCTCAGATCAATATGGACGGGGCTGATTCCAGCTGGAATTCCAAGCCCTGTGAACAAAAAAAAGGAAATAATTGGTGTGTGACTGTGCAAATTGAGCTGTTCCTTAAAAACTGCAGCAGAAGAGCTTGGAACAAAGGCCTAGAACCCTCCTGTCGTGTGCTGCATGTGCTCTATGGTCATAGCTGTGTATTACAAAGACCTTTCACCAGACTGGTACTGGCTCAATTCATGTATTTTGGTATTGAAAGGAATTGATTACCTCAATTTTTATCCTTTATTTTTTGAACTGTGACTTGCAAGCAAAATGAAAAAGAAAAAAATACCGAAATAGTGAAACTGTGACAATGGTATCCTTGAAATGTAGTAGTGCCTTGCAGATGACACCATTTATTCCCCAAAATAAATGGATGTTGGGGGTTGCACCCCCCCCTTTTTTTTTAAAGGAAAAAAAGAAAACGGTTTTGGTGAAAGGACTTAAAACTTTAACCTAGTGACAAATATTAGCACAAATGGTTAAACTGTTTAAAAGAAAACTCTTTGAGGACTGAAATATGTAAATGCCTGATGCTGCTGCTGTTGAAGAGCAGTTGCTGATTTTTTGGGAGTCGATTCTAACGATCAGCAGCGCTTTTTGATTTTTTTGTTTTTTTTTTGTTTTTTTTAGAAGAGCGTAACTTTTGTACTCTGGTCAGAGCTGTTTGTACTGTATGGAATCCCCATCCCAGGGGATTTGCTGTCCTCACTCCTTGGAGGTCGAGGTGAGGACGGAGCTACTCCGAAGGATCGAGGTTTGAACGTTTTATTGCTACTGTACAATTCAAAAAAACAACAACAAGAAAAGCACCATTTCTAACCCACTGATGTTTGGATACAGCAAAAGTGCCATTACACTGTTCCTTTTCTCTTTTACTGTACTTGGAAAATTTGTGTCCAGGCATTCCTGAGCTTGGGAAGTGCTGAAGAGTCCTCAAGGGGTTTCCACGCTTTGCTGACCTTTGTTAGCAGCTTGTGGTGGTGTTTTTTTTTTTTCTTTCTCCTCACCGAGAATGAGTGTGATCAGAAGTTACTGAAGTTATAGGGGTTCAAATGTGACAAACTTAGCAGGGGAACCTTTGCAGCTTGAGCTGCTCTGCAATCTGGGAGTATTTTCTATTAAGCTGTGCAATTTGGGGTTAATCCAGTTTTACACTTTGCAATTAACACACCGGATTGCAGGGGGGAGTTAAGTTGCATGTAAGGGTTCCCTAATAAGTTGGTTTTTTTTTTAAATTATTGTTATTTTTTAATTGAAACTTGTCTGAATTTGCACAGATTTAAGCTCTGGAATACTTTGGTATTCTTGAAAAGGGAAAAAAAAATTGTGACTAGTATAGTGAATTGTGAACTGTGAGTTGTTAGAATCACAAGGTTCAGCTAATCTTAGGTTGTTAAAAATGTACCTCAGAGAGCTCGTGAGAAATTGCTTCATTTTTACACAACAGCCAGATCCTGACGTAACACTTCTCACTTTACAATGTGCCAAAATTCACTTTTATACTAGTTCTCAATGCTTTAATATTTGCAACTTTAAGTTAAAAACGTGTTCTTTACAAACACTACTGTAACTTCAGTTCAGCTGAATGGTGTGATTGAAGCTTTTTGCCTCTCGTATTTATTACACAACTTGATTCAGTAAATATAAAATTACCTTTCCATTTATTTTTGTATTGTTTTACATGTTTATACCTGCAGTTTGTGTGACTTTTACACCTGTAACTCGAGATGTGATGGAAAGAACCAATAAACAGTATCCATCCACTGCCTGGCTTTGACTCCTTTAATAAACTCACAGCTTCCTAAACTGGAATTTTTAAACGTTGAGTGCTTTGCATTTAAAATCTTTAAACTGGCAGAAAGGTGAGTAGTTTGTATTCAAATTAAAATACAAAAATTTAAGGTTTTGTGGGGTTTTTCAGCTGCTATTTTAGGTTTAGACCTTCTTGCTCTGGCTTTTAATTGGGTAAAATTCAAACCAGGAGAAGATTCATCTGCTTTGTGCTGCTGGCTCTGTTTTTCAGCAGCTGTGTGTGAGCATAAGTTGATATTTGCAGATTTACAAATACAGGGGGCTAAACCCTCCTCCTTGCGCTCACAGAAATGAGGATGCAGCTTCGAGATCCATGGATCTAAAATCCGGCTGCCATGGAGGGGGCAATCCCACCTTGCCCTTCTTTTCCCGAGGAGCTGAGCGTGAATCAGATTTTTGCTGGTTAAACTGAGCCTGCAGCTGAATTTCTGGCTCTGTTTTACATCGCTTTTGCATTCGCTGGGGGGAGGTTTTGTGCTCGATGCGGTTTTTATGAATGCTTTATGTAAAACCAGCCTGTTAAATCCAGCCTGCTTTGCGTATTCCAGGTGTGCACATCAGCCAGCAGCTTCTGGGGCATGGACTTTGGGCTGAAATCCAGGAATTTTCCCTTGCTGTGCAGCTGGGTTTGGAAAGCAGCTCCCACCTGTAAATCAGGAATTTCTGTGCCAGCACTGGGGTGGCAGCAGGACCAGGGCAGTGCTCGTCCCCTGTGCTGGCACTGCTGGGGCACCTCCAGTCCTGGGGGTGGTTTTGGGGTCTCCAGGTACAGGACAGACGTTGAGCATGTCCAGAGAAGGGAATGGAGCTGGGGAAGGGTCTGGAGCCCCAGGAGCAGCTGAGGGAGCTGGGAAAGGGGCTCAGCCTGGAGAAAAGGAGGCTCAGGGGGGACCTTGTGGCTCTGCACAACTCCCTGACAGGAGGGGGCAGCCGGGGGGGTCGGGCTCTGCTCCCAGGGAACAGGGACAGGAGGAGAGGGAACGGCCTCAGGCTGGGCCAGGGGAGATGTAGATTGGATTTTAGGGAAAACTTTTCAGGGAAAGGGTTATTGGACATTGCTCAAAAGCTCTCCAAGATTATCAAGTCCATCCATTCCCCCAGCACTGCCAAGGCCACCACTGACCCGTGTCCCCAGGTGCCACATCCACACGACTTTTAAACCCCTCCAGGGATGGGGACTCTGCTGCTGCCCTGGGCAGCTGTGCCAGGGCTGGACAATCCTTTCCATGAAAAAAATGGAAAGTTTAAAATGCTTTGAAAGGGTTTAGATGATGGGAAACTGTCTGAGTTTCATTTCCTAAGAGAGATGAGGTAGATTTTCCCGAACATATCCCAGGTCAGGGGTTTTAGTCCTGTTTCTTGCTCTCAGTTACCTCATTTTGGTGAGTCCGGTTGTATCTGGAGAGGTTTCCAGCTCAACCTTAGCTTTTCATGAGCTCCTCTTCCTTCCATGTGAACTCATCTGGAATTTCTTTGCCTACGTGTCCGCTGACAAACGGTGCCTCTTTAGCTTCATAAATTACCAGCCTAATTAAAGTAATGAATTCCCAACAGGATTTGCGTGGAAATGGAGCACTTGTTAATTGAATAGCCCTGGGTTCGGCTCCCATTGTACACGTTCCACAAGGTGCTCGTGTGATCCCTCCTATTGAATTGGCTTAAAATAAACCCTCAGGGCAGTTTGATGTCTTGGTAGGAAAGAAAACACCCAATGGGCAAGGCCTGGAGGATTTCAATAGCTTTATTGCTCCAGGACAGACAAAAAAACCAAAAAAAAAAAAAAGGCATGGAAAGTAAAATGTTGGGTGACCCATTCACGGCTAGGAAATCAGCAGGCACACAATGCATTGTATAGATCCCTGCAAAACCGCCCCACACAGGCGAAACAGGAAATTTCTAATGGTTCAAATTGAGCCTTCGCTCAACCCCACCAAAAATCTTCCATTTTTCTGTCTTATCAAAGTTAGTTCAATATTTGCTTTATATACATCCTGTTCCGGACTTTGATTCCTCTATACAGCACCTTCCTGCCTTCTAATATCTGATTTATTGCAGGAGCCTTTTTCTTCCAAAGGTTTGGCTTCGCCTGCTTTAACTCTTTATCTTGTCAGCCTCAGAGCTGGGTCTGGCCACAGCCTTTCCTTGGGCCTCTGCTTGGGAAGCCCTGGAGAAAGGATAACCGAGGAGCTGGAAAAGAGGAGCTGTAAGGATGGGTCACGGGATTTTTGGGAGAGAGATGTGGAATATCCAAGGTGCTCAAGTGCATCAAACCAGAAGTTGGGACCTTCAAGCCCATCCAGTTCCACCCCCTGCCATGGGCAGGGACACCTCCCACTAGCCCAGGCTGCTCCAACCTGGCCTTGGACACTTCCAGGGATCCAGGGGCAGCCACAGCTTCTCTGGGCACCCTGTGCCAGGGCCTCCCCACCCTCACAGGGAACAATTCCTTCCCAATATCCCATCCATCCCTGCCCTCCGGCAGTGGGAAGCCATTCCCTGTGTCCTGTCCCTCCATCCCTTGTCCCAAGTCCCCCTCCAGCTCTCTTGGAGCCCCTTTAGGCACTGGAAGGTGTTTGAAGGTCTCCCCAGAGCCTTCCCTTCTCCAGGATCCGGAGGCTTCCCGCACCCCCCTGGCTCTGGTGCTGGGTTGGGATCACTGCCCTCCCTGTGCTCTGGGGTTCTTTGCAGCCCTTGCCCATCCCAGGGAAACGAGGAGGAAGTTCTCTGCTCCAGGTCAGGAGGGATGTCAGCAGCACTCAGGGAAGGTCCCAGAGGCAGGCTGGATGCTGAAGACTGCTGAAAGATGCGTTTCCTGTGCAACAATAGGGAATTTTGTCCTATTTCCCTGTGGAACCTCTTGAGGTAAGTGCTGAAGCTCATCCTGTACCAGCAGACACTTCCCTTCTCCCTTTGCTGGCACAAAGAAGAGCACAAAGAATTGCAAATTGTGGTGCTTCCTAAAGCCTTGAGCTGTCAGAGCTGACCTGCCCCATTCACTGTATTCCATCCTGAATGGACCATCGGGATCGTAGAACAAGGGGGAATGGCTTCCCACTGCCGGAGGGCAGGGATAGATGGGATATTGGGAAGGAATTGTTCCCTGTGAGGGTGGGGAGGCCCTGGCACAGGGTGCCCAGAGAAGCTGTGGCTGCCCCTGGATCCCTGGAAGGGTCCAAGGCCTGGATGGGGCTTGGAGCAACTTGGGATAGTGGAAGGTGTCCCTGCTCCGGGGGTGGAATGAGATGATCTTTAATGTCCCTTCCAACCCAACCCATTCCATGATTCCCTGCATTCCCTGCAACTTCCTTTCTTCTGAGGATGGGGTTAAAAATCTTGAATTGTGCCGTTTTCCCCCTAAACTCTAAAAGGCCCTGCTGTCCCCTGGCCCAGGGCCTGCTCCCTGCCCGTGGGATGTGGTCATGACACAGCAGGGCTGGTAAGAGATTTCTCTTCCCAAAGCCAAGGCCTGGGCTCGCTTGGTGCGTGCTGCAGATTAAAATCACTGCTGCAGAGCAAACGAAACACAAATGTTTTGGGCTTGGCTGGGTTTGGGAAGGGTGTCCCTTCCGCTGGCCGCCGTTTGTTTGCTTAGGTGAGGTGGGTGCAAGTTCTAACAATAAACTCTCCTTGGGAACGTGATGGCTCTTGGAGAGGTCAGAGAACAAGGACAAGCCAGCACCAGGCATGGGATGGGATCCCATGGGGAATGTGGGAGGGGAGAGTGGGCACAGAAAGAGTTGGGATGTGCTCCTTCCCGTGCGTGTGTGTCTCATCCACCTCCCAGGAAAGATGGACATTGCGTCCTTTCAGCCCCTTCTGCCAAGGTAAGTCATTAAAGGGTTTTAACCAGTGTGGAGTGAGAGGAGAAGGGATGCAGGGTGGTTATGGATGTCCCTGGATCCCTGGAAGTGCCCAAGGCCAGGCTGGATGGATCTTGGAGCACCCTGGGATAGTGGAAGGTGTCCCTGCCCATGGCAGGGGGGCAGAACTGGAGGAGCTTCAAGGTCCCTTCCAACCCAACCATTCCATGATTCCATGATTGTAATTTAAGGAAGGAAACTTGCAGTTTGAGCCTGGTTGAAACAGGGAGAAAGAACATCCAAGGTGCTTGAGTGCATCAAACCAGAAGCCGGGACCTTAAATCCCATCCAGTCCCCCCCCCTGCCATGGCAGGGACACCTCCCACTGTCCCAGGTGGCTCCAAGCCCTGTCCCACCTGGCCTTGGACACTTCCAGGGATTCAGGGGCAGCCACAGCCTCTCTGGGCACCCTGTGCCAGGGCCTCACCACCTTTAGAGCAAAGAGTTTCTTCCTAACACCAGTTCTAGAAGCCAGCCCCTCTACCTGGTGCTGTGGGACATGAGGAGGGAGAGCTCAGCATCATCCAGGATCTGTTAAACTCCGTCCCGCACTCGCCGGTCCCTCTGGGATGCAGGAGAATTCAGTTCCTGGGAAGCTCCTGCTGCCTCTGGCTCCCCGACAGTGCTGAGCTCACCCATCTGCTCTGTCTTGGCAGCAGCGGCGGCGAGGAACAACAATCATTTTCCATCCAAGCCTGATGTGTGCACAAAGAGCCCCGAGGATTCCTCTGGCACAGCCCGCGGCGGGGGAAGACGGCTGCTGGAGTGGGCCAGGGAGGCATTTTCCCCCTGTCCTGGGTCAACCTTTTGTCGGAAGTGAAGGTTTCTGACTGTCTGCAGCCAGCCTGCCGTGGCCGAGCGTCTCTTGCTCTCCACAGAGGAGTTCTCATCCCTTTTGTGCCTTTGGGAGTCCTGCCCATCCAACACTTCCAGCACAATTTGTGCACTGGTGCAGAGAGCCTTCAAAGGCTAAGCCATGAAGACACTGCTTTGGGACTCACGGCCTTCCCCCAGCAGTTTTCCCATTGCTGTCCAGGTCAGCAATCCACATTCCCATCCTACTAACAGGACAGCGAGGAGCAAATCAACGTTTTCTTTGTGAGCTGGACATTGGAGAGGTTTTGTGATAATTTAAATCCCTGTTTTTCTGCTCTGGGTGTGCAGTTGTCTGTGCAACCTCATCCAGACTTAGGTTTTCCTTCCTGTTCCCACCAAAGTGTGGGCACAGGTTCCCAGAGGAGCTGTGGCTGCCCCTGGATCCCTGGCAGTGTCCAAGGCCAGGCTGGACGGGGCTTGGAGCACCCTGGGATAGTGGAAGGTGTCCCTGCCCATGGCAGGGGTGGAATGAGACGGTCCTTAAGGTCGCCCTCGGCCCAACCCATTCCAGGATTCCACGATTCCGAGTCAAAAGGAGAAGGATTTTCTTAGCTTTTCCTGAGGAATTCATTCCTTAATGGGTTGGAAACATCCTCAAGGCTGTCAGTCAGCCCTTGATGAGTTCACTGACACCTGCACAAGGCTAAAGTTTAGGGAAAACCTGTCTCAACCAGGCCAGGGCATCACACCAGGTAAATTACTGCGACTTAACTGAATTGCCTTTTTTCCCTCTTTTTTTCCCTTTCTTTTGTCTCTAAGTCAGAGACTTTCAGTTATTTATGTATCATATGAAGCCAGATTTCCTCTCATTTCCAGTGGAAGAAAAGGGAGCTGGTGAACCCTGTCCAGAAAGAAAAGCTGCAGGGGTTTGGGGGAAATCGTGGTTTCTGGTTCAAAGCCCAGCCCTGGTGCTGAGTTGTTTGTGCTTTTGCAGACTGGACGGCTTTTTGCTGCTGTATCACACCTGATTTGCATGGAATGAACCCTCTGGATTCCTCCTTCCATGGAGACTCATCCTTCTTTCCACGGAGGTGTCACTTGATCCACAGAGGCGGCTTTGAACTTCCCTGTTGTGTTAAAAATCCACTGTCAGCCTCAGTGCTGTTGTAGAGCTGCCTCCTGTAGGAGAAAAGCGGGGAAAAAAGCAAAATAATGGGAAAAAAGATGCAGAGTGAATCCCCTCTCAGGCTTGGGAGGAAAAGCTCAGCTAAAGAAGACTCTGAACACCAAAATCCTGCTGTGGATGTAAGGAAGGGGACGGCCTTGATTCATCTGGATAAATCCAGGTCAAAGCGCTTAAAAGACCCCAGCTTAAAGTTCCTGTGGGGCTGCAGACCCCTGCATGGAGCCCTTGCCCCAAATCAGCAGGGCAAGGAGCAGAAGTTCCTCTGTTCTCCTCCCAAGTGAAGACAAAAAGAGGCTAGGAGAAAGAAAACCAAGAGCAGAGCTGCTTCCCTGCTCCTGTGTTGCCTCTGATGATGGTTATTTTGGGATCTGAGCTGTGTTTTGTTCCCTTTTTGAGATACCTGAAATGTTCAGTTCAGAATGTCTCAGGGGAAGGCTTAGGGGAGGAAAAAAAAGGAATGGATTCAGCACATTTCCAGTAAAGTTACAGAAGCAAAGCCTGAATTTAAATATTAATAAATAACATGACCTGGAAACGGACCCCCAGCCTGGCTGCCCCACCTTGTGATGCCGCCTCGGCCGCAGGCGACCAAGTTCTCCAAGGAAAGGGGAATTTCTGGAGACAAAACTCCCTAAAACAGCTAAAAAAAAATATTAAAATCCATTCTGTTTTGTTTATAAAGCACAAGTGAACAAAATGTCTGGGTACAGCAGCTGGATGTTCCCTCAGGTTCTCTCTCAGCCCTTAGAAAGGGGAAACCAGAGACATCCTTGGAGTTTGAGGCTAGAAATGGTAAAATGAGGAAGTTTGTTGATCACTGGTTTTCCCTTGTTGCTGCTCGAGATCTGCAGCCTCTTCCCACGAGGTTCAGGGGTGCTTGATCCTCACTTGGCTCATGGCCATTCCCAGAAACAGGAATACAACATCCTCTCCTCCAGCTGGATAATCAGGAATACCATCAACCCATCATGGCATGCGAGGGCTGGGTCAGTTCTTACCCATTCCTTGCAGCAGGAGCTGCCCTGAGATAAAGAAACCTACATCGAGCACCTCGGTGTTTCCCAGCAGGGCTGGTTGGAGCTGCCAGGGTCCCTTGGGGGTCCCTTGGGGGTCCCTTGGGAGCAGCCTGCAGTCCATCCCAGGAATTCTTGCCGTGTTGCAAAAAGAATTGCAGAAGAAACGCTCCTTCAGGAGGCAGCAAGGAAAATGGAGAGGTGAATTTGGCGCGTGCCAGGGTGGGGATGCGGGATGCTGGAAACTGGAAGGGTAAGGAGAGGTCAAGCTCTGGTTGTGAAGAGAAGGATTTGGGGAGAGCTTCCGGTACCTAAAGGGGGCTTACAGGAAGACTGGAGAGGGACTTTGGATAAGGACGTGGAGTGACAGGACAAGGGGGAACGGCTTTAGCTGAGGGAGGACAGGGCTAGATGGGATATTGGGAAAGAATTCCTGGCTGTGAGGGTGGGGAGGCCCTGGCACAGGGTGCCCAGAGAAGCTGTGGCTGCCCCTGGATCCCTGGAAGTTTCCAAAGCCAGGCTGGACAGGGCTTGGAGCACCCTGGGATATTGGAAGGTGTCCCTGCACGTGGCAGGGAGTTGGAAGATGGTCTTTAATGTCCCTTCCAACTCAACCCAAACAATTCCATGATTCTGTGATTTCTTGACTGCTCTGTTTGGGGGGTGGGACCTGTTTTCCTGTGCTCGGGGTTTGGTACAACAGAGCCCGGTTCCATCCCATCAGTGCAGCACCAAAAGAGGGAGGGGGAATTCTGCTTTCTCTGGGAACAAAGCTCACAGGAGCAGAACCCCAGTAACCTTGGTTACCACATTTCATTTGTGCTGAGCAGAAAGGCTGATAGGAGAAGTCCTTTCCTTACGGATGCACCGAGCACTCCGTGTACCCGCGGATGGGGAACAGCACAGCCAGGGCAAGGAGGGCTTCGGTGAGGCAAGAAAAGTGTTGTCAGTGTGGTGTCACGGGGTTCTCATCACTCCAGTGCTCTTGGCAAGTCCCTCCTGAGGAATTCCACTCTTTGATACAACGAGAAGTTGTTCCTTCTCCCCTTTGTTCTTGCCCAACTTACGTCCCGTGGAGATTTGTTCTTGTAGCTCCTGGAGATGAAACAAGCTCTGACTGAAAATGCTAACGAGGTGTCCATGGTCGGATGGCTTTGTAAAAAGGCGGTTGTGGCTTAAATCCTTAATAATGTTGGATTTGGGAGGTTTTTTTGCCTGATGTTCAGCCTACCCAGGACAACGCCTGGGTTCCCTTCTAGAAATGCTCTTTGTGGCTTTCCCCCCATCCTTCGGCTCTGGAAGGTCTCTCCTGCCCCGTGCAGAAATGCCTGCTCATCATTTCCTCCCTTCTACCCCCACAGCCAGAGCTGTGACTTGTGCTGTACCCTCGTGCTCCTCCTCAGGGAATTTCCAGATTCCTCTTTCCCCGTGTTATCAATATTGTGTCGCCAGCCTGGAGAGGAGGATGGCACCTCCAGATGTCTGTTTATCTCCCGTCCCTCCCGTGCTCCAGGCCCTCTGGAGACACATCCTGCAGCCAAGCTTTCTCCGAAAAACATTTTTAACCCTTCCTCCCTCCCACTCGTCTTCCCAGGCAGATCCCCTGGGAACTTGCTGAACAAGATCGTTCTCACTTACACGGTCTCTTGTGGCTGCACAAAAGAGCTTAGCTCTGCTTGCGGAAATAAACTTCTCACATGTATTTTCCTTGTCTATACCCAGGTTTTTTCCCTTGCATTTTTGCATGAAATCCCAGTTCTCAGGCCAACAAGGGGAAGTTTGAAGCCTACTTGAATTTTAACTTGAAGTAGGTAATTTTTTGAAAAAAGCTTTTTCATCTTTCTGTATTTTGAAGTCCTTTGGGCGATGCTGGGACTGTTTTTCCTGGCGCGTTCTCTGACCTGATTGACCAAAGTTTTTGTGCCGTTCTCGTACTAATTTTGGAACTTTTTTGATGACAGGCAGGCTTTTATTTGGTGTGGTCTTTTAAAGCTGTGGGTCCTACCCCAGCACAGATATTGTTGCTGTCGTATCCTACACTTGATGATTGGACTTGATGACCTTGGAGGTCTTTTCCAACCTTAAGGATTCTGTGATTCCATGACCCCAAAGCTGTGGGAGCAGCACAGGGGAGTCTCCCATCCAAAATGGACCACAGAATTGGGTGAAACCTCCTCATATTGGGTTTGTGTGGCCAGGTTTTTGTAGCCAGGGGCTACAGGCCTGGCTTTTGGGAAGCTGCTGGAATAAATTCAATTAATTTCCCCCAGTTGAGTCTGTTTTACCCCTGGCAGTAACTGGTGAGTGATTCCTGTTCAGTTTTTGGCCGTGCACAGCTCGGTGCCTGCCTGGAGGCCTTCTCCTGACTTTTTGAACCGAGTTTGCTCAGAACAAGGTGTGTTTTATAGCTGCAGGTACGCACTGTAATCTCTCTCTCCCTGATTTAATCCTGCTGGGCAGAGGGGGCAGGAGGAGCTGAGATGTGTGGGTTTGCTCTCGTTGTTTCACGAGTGGCGCCCAGCCCAGGGCTGTTATTTTTGGAGAGTTTGGTGCTCGTGTTTATTGCGGAGGCTCCTCGAGTTCTGGGGATTTGAGGTGCGTAAATCTAAATAAGGATGACATTTAAAATAGGTTACATGCTCTCCCCGAGTGTGCAGAGAGGAAATACGAGTAGACTGACTTCAGATCCTTCAAGTAACAAATCCCCCGTGGGAGTGTCATTAGAGTTCTCAGCACCTCCAGGTAATTATATTCTGACATAAGTTGTTTGGACCACAATTCAAGGCAACTCTAATCTGGACCTCATTATGACGGATAAAGAGGAATTAATTACTGAGCTGGAAGCGGGATTGTTCCCTGGAGGCGTGTGATCGTGGCCTGCCTGCTGAAATTTGGGCAAAGATGGGACAGTTTTAGCTAAAATTGTGTGTGTACACAGAGACAGAGAGTGGCTCAAGGGGGCTGGGCGGCACAGGTGACAAAAGTTAACGGGAAAACTGACTGGGAAGGAAAAAACATGGAGAGGGAGATGGAAGTGGGAGCTGAGAGTCATGGAATGGTTTGGGTTGGAAGAGACCTCAAAGACCAGCCAGTTCCACCCCCTGCTATGGGCAGGGACACCTTCCACCATCCCAGGTTGCTCCAAGCTCCGTCCAACCTGGCCTTGGACACTTCCAGGGATCCAGGGGCAGCCACAGCTTCTCTGGGCACCCTGTGCCAGCCATTTTTGTTCTTCCAGACAAATTCTTCCACAAAACACAAGAGAAATTACAGTTTTTGGGAGCTGCTGGGTCTGCAGGTACAATTTCCTTTCCAGAGCTGCCTGTGGACAATGAACAGCTGGGAAGCACCGAGGAGCTCTGGACAGTGGAGCAGCAGCAGCATTCCCTTGCTCCTGGGAAACGAAGGCTCATGTCCAGGTACTCAGCTGGTGGGGGAATTTGGAGGACAACAGCCACTGGAGCAGTTTTCCAGGCTCTGATTTTTAGGGCTGGGCTCTGGATTGTCTGCTCAGCCTCACAGGGAGCAGAGGGTTTTTTGTCTGTGGTTACTCCCAGCCCTGGCACAGCTGCCCAGGGCAGTGCTGGAGTCCCCATCCCTGGAGGGATTTAAAAGCCGTGTGGATGTGGCACTTGGGGACATGGGGCAGTGGTGGCCTTGGCAGTGCTGGGGGAACGGTTGGACTGGATGATCTTGGAGGGCTTTTCCAACCTAAACAATTCTGGAATTCTGTGATTCTGAAAGACACTCAAGGGGCTGGCATCCCACTGTGCTTCTCTTTCCCTAATCCCTCCAAGTGGATGGCCCGATACGGAATATTGAGAACATGGTTGAGAAGAGAAAGATCAGGGGATCTTTTCTTCTTCAATTGCTCTCCAGCACCACAGGCAGGAGTTCAGCTGATCTTGACTGGTACAGGCTCTTCCCCTGGTTGAAAGTGGTCCTTGTACTTTGTTCTTCAGGGGAATCTTCCAACACACCAGCATGGCCCCAGCAGGTTTCATGTCCAATGTGGATCCTGGTATTTTACCTGCAGTAATTATTTCCTGACCCAGAAAAGGTTCAAACCTGCTTGAACTTTTGCTACAACTCAAATTTAAATTGTCAGACCTGAAGAAAGCAAATCATGTTCTTCCACTACCTTTGGTGCAGCATCCAAAAAACAACCCAATGTTTTTTTCTTCATTATTACAACCAGAATCACCCTTTGAAGCATCAAGCCCAGGGCAGGTATGGAGCAGTATTTCCTCTGTGCATCTTTTAACCCACTTAAGTAGGAACATGGGGTTCCTATCCTGTGTATTTCAGGAATTTGGGGGTTGTGGTGCTTTGCCAGCCTCTGTCAGAATTCAAGGGCAGAGCTGCCTGTGCTTTCTGTCCAGTGATGAGATATTCTGCTTCCTTGCCTGTTCCCTCTCTTTGCTTCAGTCCTTTTTACATCAGTCCTCAGTATTTACACACCATCCTTGATAACGAAGGCCTGGAAGATATTTTAAAGATAGAGATGATAAAATATTGCATCTCTTTACTTTCTTTCCCCTTTCCTCTGCCCAAGCATGGAGGCCTCACTTGCTTTACTATCTATTTACATTTTAAAAAATCTTGCTGCCATCTGAAGCTGTTGGCTCCAGTTTGGGCTTTCTTGGGTGTTTTTTTTAAAATTCGGTTTTTTTTGTTGCTGTTATCCTCTCGAGAGAAAGAAACTGCGCGGGTTTCCAAGTTCCTTGAATAAATGTCAAATAAAACATTCCAAACAATTATTCAAGCTGGTAATAAGCAGTGAGACATCCTTCCTGTAGAGAAGCTGAACAATGGTTTCCTCTGACAGAAGCACAATATTAGGAGCCTTCCATATGTTGGTGCTGATTTAAACGGCGGCAGCATCTCCGAGAGGGATCGGAGGCCCCAGTGAGTATCTGCATATCCTGTGGGAAGAAAAGCTCTGCGGGTAACACCCTGACTCCCCCCGACAAAATTCTGGGAGTTTTGTCCATGTCTCCTCAACATCCTCCAGTTTTTGAGAGAGTTTGCTTCCTTCCCTGGGATTTTTGATCCTTCCCAGCACATCCAGGCTTGCCCTGAACACTCCAGGGAGGCAGACGAGCCATCCCTCACCTCCAGCTCCAGGATGGCCTCCAGGGAGGAGCAGTGCTGGCTCCCAGTTTGACCAGTTTGGCCTGCGGCCCTGCAGCCCTGGTGAACACATCCCCTTCCCATTTTTGCTCCAGCAACACCCCCTCTCCTCCATGGGCTGTATTCCCCGCGGAAGGGATGCCAGCTGGGATCGGAGAAGCAGCAGGTAACAGTCACAGGTATGGACAAACTCCTTGTTTTCCTTGCTTCTCCCAATTTTCAGATGCCCAAATGTGGGAGCACAACTCTCACGCTGACTTTACTCCTCAGGTGGTGACCAGGATGGGCCTCTCCAGGTGAACCTGGCACTGGTGGCTTTGTCCTTGCTTGAGCTGGCGGCCACCTCGACGCTGGGGACATGTGGAAGGTGATGGTGGGGGCAGAGCGGCCGGGGTTGGAAAGGCCGTGGCTCCTGGAGCTGATCCCACTCCCGCAGTCCAGGCTCGGCCCCCGAGGGAAGAGCCCGTTCTGGTTGATGGGTCCCAAACAACGAATGAGGAAATTGGCCGCGTTCCTGGATGCGGTGCCTCCTAAATCCTTCACAAACACGGAGAGCCGCGAGTAACCCTGGAGGGAGCAGAGCAGCATCTAAATCTTTATTAACCAGTTCGGAAACGGCCAGCAAAGGTCAGGATGTCTGGAAAGTTGGGAGCAAAGTCACCCTTTGGGGGCTGCTCTCCTTGATGCCGAAATCTCTCACCTTTTGGTGAAGACCCCAGAAATTAAAAGGGTTTTTGAGTAATTTTTCTCTGTTGTGTGGCTCCAGGCATTGGATCTGGTAGAAGCACACCCAGTTGTTGTCCTGGGAGTCAGTGTGGTCAAACAGGCATTTGGTTGGGGGAGTCACCTTGATGGTCACTTCTTCTTGGACATCGTCATCATCCCCTGAACATCCTCTCCTTGGTGCCCCAGAGTTTGGAGAGCTGGAGGTGAACCCTGATGGGTGGATCCTCCCAATGTCACTGACACCTCCCCAGGGGCTGTAGAAGGGTGAACAAAACTCCTTTCACACCCCTTCATCAGCAGTGGGACACGTTCACTTTTGCAGTGAGGAACCAAATCATCTGCACAGGAGACAGAGCTGATTCTCCTCCTGTTTTGGCCTCAGTCTGCTGAAGGGCCTCAGCAAGACCCTTCTTCACCTCTCATCATTTTTTGCCCTTTGTTGAAAGAGGAATAATGGTATCAGTAGATCTGGAGGTGAAGGGGACAGGTACAAATAATTACCCTTTGGGCCCTGAGCCACCCAGAACTTAGCTAAAGGTGTCCCATGGCTTCCTGAGCTGGAGTCATTCCCCTGTCAAACAAACACAGAAATTGTGAGGATCAAAATATCCCAGCCTTGCTTGTAGGAGATCCCAAATCACTGCCACGTTTTAGGAATTAATTTAATTTTCCCGTTATTATCATTAGTAGTATTAGGGTAATTATTAAAATAATTTTTTCTCAATTTCGGCCTCTCCAAACCACAGAAACCCACAAGCTTCTGGCTCGGAGTGTGCGCTGACCAGGGAGGAAGGGGAGAACAGGAGGTCCAAGGGAGAGGTGCTGGTGGTGCAGCAGTTCTGGGGCTCTTTCCCAAAGATTTGGCTCCTTGGGTGGACATAACCAACCTCCTGCTTGGGATCACCACACACACCCAGTGGTCACCAGCAGCAGCTCAACCTGCTCCTCCAGGCTTTAAAACCAACCTGGACCCACCTTCCCAGCAGAAATGAAGCCCTCTGGGGAGGTCACCATGGAGGGGAAGCGTCGTGGTGGCCTTGGTTTCACCCCAACCCTCCGTGTGCCATGTCCCACTCCTCACAAACCCACTCTGCAGTACAAGGGAGCACTTCCTGGTGCAGAGAGCCTTCTCAGGGGATTCCCATCTGCTCCTGGGCAGAAGGGATGTCTGGCTGATTTTGCAACAGGGAAAGGTTTTGCAAGCCCTGGAGAATTTGCAGCTGTCTGACCTCAGCACCTCGTGAGCTCCATCATCCCACGTGAAGCCACATGTATGGGGCAGCCTGGCTAGAAAATCCTTGTTTAATGATATTTTCCACCTTTTTTTCTCCAGGTATAGCCGAAAATGTGGGGAAAATGGCCACAGAGAGCAAGACTTGGAGTCCTTTTGACTTTGCAGAGCCTGGCACTGGCACACAGATGAGCTGCGTGCCTCAACCCCGTGGCCTCGAGGGCTGTGCAAAAGAAGCCTGTCCTGTGTTCCCCAGGCTCCCCGAGTGCCCAGGGATGGATTGTCTCACATCCAGCGTGTGGCTGCTCTGCATCCTCCCATCCTCACCACGATTTTGTTGGAGAGAGGGGAGGAGGGAGCCCCGGCACGGCGGGAGCCCTCAGTCGGTCTCGGCACCCGCGCTCTGCACAATGTCCATTTGTTCTGGGTGCTAACACGAAATGACAAAAGACTCCAGATTCATGCTGAACAAAATTGCCCCCTTGCTAATTATTAGATTATGAAATGCGTTTCATAATGTAATGAATAATGGGGGGGACGCTGGCTTCTTTTTTTTTTTTTCCCGTTTGAATCTGGATTTTTTCATTGTTTGCCCCGGAGTTTTTGTTGGTAGGTTGAAACAGAGATGCGAAAAGAATGGGCAAGGCTGGGTTTTATTTGTGCCTTGCCTGTTAAAGCTGTGACTTGGCTCACACAGTAAGTGCAAACAATTCTCTCCTGGCAAGTGTTCAGTGGAGACATTACTGATGACAGACTTTATTAAGTGCAGGTTTGCTTGTTATTAAATTCGCTCTGTGCTTGTTTCCGAAGCTGCTGGCCTGGCCGGCTGCATCCTATTAGGATCTTTAGGAAGAAAGAAAGGAACAGAACATTGCATGCAGCAGAGCCAGCGATGAGGCGATAGGGAAGCCAGCACTGGGGAAGGAGACCCAAGGAGATAATTAATTGCTACGTTTAAAACAAACATTTGTTTGGTTTATTGAGTTAATTCAAGCCGTGCCTTGGAGATTCCTGGTTTCCAGGTGAAGATGGGCATGTGTTCCCATGTCAGCACGCTCAGGGCTGCGGGAGGTCAATGTATGTCGCATTAATTGTTTGGGGGGAAAAAACCACCATTAAAGTAGAGGCATGTTTCCAATTTCTCCGAGCCTTGTTTAAACTCTTCCCTTTTCTCATCCCAGCTATTGTATGGACAGCACGCCCCCAGTGACAGCCTTTCTATACAAAATAAATATCTTAGAAAGCCTTAAGTCCATGACTGAACGCCTTCATTGCTGCAGTTCCCAGCCCTAATGGCCCAGGCCATGTTAAAAATTAAAAGGTTTGAGTGTCCAGGGAGGGAGTGCCAGGTATTTCCTGAAAATCAGATCCCTTTGCAAGGTGTCCCAGCTCCAGATCCCATCAGAGAGTGATTTGTGGGAGGAATCTTGGCTGATAGTTTGGAAGTACTTGAAGCAAATGGGAGCTGCTCAAATTTAATAGAGCAGGAATTGATCCACAGAAGTCAAAGAGGAAAAATAGGCTGATTTTGCACTGAAGATCTCAAGTGTTTTTGGACTGAGATTTTTCAAATGTAGCCTGTGAGATGATACCTTGCTCCCATCAGCCTAGATCAATATAACCATCATTTTTGGATCAACTGGTTTGGTGTAGACATTTGAAGGTTTTTCCCCACTCAGAGTTTGCAATTTTTTGTTTAAAGCACTCCTCTGACCTGGGATTTGCAGTGGTTAAACTGCTCAGGTTAGGTCCAGGAATTACAGTTCCTTCCCTCCACAAAGTGAGAAATCCACAAAGAAAAACAGAGAAAAGTTGGATTTGTTTTTTTTTTTGTCCCTGGTTCTAATGGAACAATCTTCTTTTACCTCAGTTTTGGGGGGGAAAAAGGAAACTGTGCCTGCCACCAGGTGAATTTTGTAGTTGAGGGACAAGAATTCCTCCAGCCAAAGGGGTTTGAAGGAATCATAAGGCTGGGATGTGCCAGGCAGGTTTGCTCCCCTGGCATCTCTTGTAGCCAGCAAGGACCCAAAGCCCTGAGCTGCCTTTGGGCTCCATCTCTGTGTCCTTTGGCTATCAAAACCACGGGAGGGAGGGGACAGAATAACAAAACACTTATTTTCCCTCCTTCTCCCCCTCGGGCTTTCAAGTCACCGCTAATGACAGTGGGTGAGAGTCTGTGTTTTGCAATTTATCACTTTGGCACCCGGATGAAGGGACTGGCTGCACTCCTGGTCTCCTCTTTTCCCTCTGAGATCACAGACGTTGCGTTGCTTGGTTTTTTTGCCTGGGATCCTCCCTGGAAACCTGGACCTGGAAGGAGTTTCTCCAGGTCTCCTCCTTTTGCCACAGAAGTGACCTTGGGTGAGGTGAGGTCTCCTCCCCGGGCTGCTCTGAGGTTCTGCAGTGGAGAAGCACCACGAGAGCTTTACACAAAAGGCAGCATTGACTCCTCAGCTATTCCCGATTTAATTTGATTTGCACAGGCCACTCTCTGCTCAAAAGCTCTGTCACAGCCCATCTTGGCATCCTGGAAATACTGGAGCAGTTTGATTTCTGGGTAAGTAATAATGCCCCTCAGTCAAAAGCTTTTCAGGGTGCTTTGTCTGCTGCCCATTTATTTTCTGTAAGGCAGATGACTCCCATCAACCTGAGATTGCTTTATCTCCCACTTTGCTCTCTTGCTGAAATAAATTGCAGGAAAAATCCATATACTCCTCGGACCATCCAGGGGAATGGATGTACAAAGGGTGCCCAGTTAAAATAAATACTGTGTTGATTCCATCTGAAAAACCATAATAAAACTGCAGTCACAGAAAACCAACTCCGTCCCCCTCCCTTCATTTAAAAAAACTGGAGCATGAATGTTTCAGGCCACGTTTTATCTGGGAGTCTCCCTGCCCAGCTCAGGAACACAATGAGGATTGTGTCCCAGGTATGTCGGAGCTATTTTGCTACTGTTGGTGAATTTAGACGGGAAAAGTCAGGCACAAAAGGGCTTAAGTGATTTGGCTCAATTAACTATAATTTATGAATGCTAATTCCCAGATCACTAATCAGAGGATCACACAATGGCCCTGATTTCAGAAATTGCTTAAATATGTGCCTCCGCTCTGCTCGATGTTAAACATGTGCATAAAAACAGGCAGATGGGCCATTTTGGGAGGAGAAATGTTTTCCTCAACCCAAACTTATTTCTTAAAACAAATGAGATTTTACGTCACTAAAATTTGGCCCTCGTGCTGCATCTTCCTGTTTTGAGGAGGGGAGAGTTTGGGGAAAGGAGGGAGAGCTGAAGTCGGAAGGACTCTGATGTTTCAAAAACTCTCTGCTCATTTTCCTGTGACGCGAGGGGCTGGAGGAGCTGCCAGTGAGGGCCCTCAGGGACACGGGGTCTCGATGAAGTGCTCAGGGTCAGAAAGGAAGAAAAACTCGTCATTCCTGCAAAGTGAGAGGAGGAGACAGCATGGAAGGAGCAGGAAAACCCCCAGCAACCCGAGTGGTCATGATGGGGTGAATGGAAAGGGAAGGGAGCTTCCTCCACACCGTCAGAGTTTCACCAGCTTCGGCAAAGGAGGACTGAGCTCGCATTTGGCATTTCAGTGTCTCCTGCTCTTATTTTTCTCTCTGTTTTTCTTGTAGACATGCCCAGAGACTGCAGCTCCCAGCTCTCTCCAGCAGCCTGTTGGGATGACCTGCAGAGGAGATAATTTTATGGAGTGATTCCCCTGACCAGGCCTCTTACTTGAGGACATATTCTGATATTCCGTCTGATCCCAGTTTAAAGCTCTTCCAAGAATTTATGTGTGATTTAATAATCAAAAGGCCTCTTGGTTCCAGTTTGTGCCTACCTTGACTTTCCAAGCCCTGCTTGGGTGTTTATCAGGTGGATCAGCCTGCAGATCCATGGTCAGCCTGGAGAAAAGGAGGCTCAGGGGGGACCTTGTGGCTCTGCACAACTCCCTGACAGGAGGGAGCCAGGGGGGGGTCGGGCTCTGCTCCCAGGGAACAGGGACAGGATGAGAGGAAACGGCCTCAAGCTGTGTCAGGGGAGGTTCAGGCTGGATATCAGGAGGAATTTCCTCATGGAAAGGGCGGTCAGGCATTGGAACTGCCCAGGGAGGTGCTGGAGTCCCCATGCCTGGAGGTGTCCAAGGAAGGCCTGGATGTGGCTCTGGGCTGGGTGACAAGCTGGGGATCGGTCATGGGTTGGACTTCATGATCTTGGAGGCCTTTTCCAACCTCCCTGATTCTGGGATTCATCCTGTGCAGCCCTGTTAACCTGAAGTTTTGAGGGCACTGCTGGATCCCCTAAAAGCTGTTCTCTCTGCCTCTTGCTCTAGGTGATGTTTCATTCCCCTTCTCTTTTCCCCATGCTCAGCTAAAACCAACCCACACTTACTGGTGTTTTAAACTGTTCTCAGCAAGATAATTGCCTGCTAGAAATTCCACAATTATTCCATTATGTATTATTACGGAAAAAAAAATTAAAAATGCGATCCCATAATGCAGTTAATGGAAATTATTAAGTTCTACAAACAACTTCCATGAGAGTCATTATTTGCTGAGCATGGGCTGAGGAATCCCAGGCAATTACATAGGGAGCCACATCAGAGCAAAGTTGCTGTGAAAATGAGGATTTGTCACTTTGTAAGTGACACTCACCACAGATTAAAAACAAGCTGCAGGGGGAAGGTTATCATCTGGAAAGTCCCTGCCCCAGGAATGGCCATGTTTCCATGGAGATGGCCCATGTTTCCATGAGATCCCTGAGTCTCCATCATAGCTGAGGAGGAGTAGAATAACTCCATGGATCTTCTGCAAGGAGTTCTTGGGGGTGTCCCCTGAAAACAGGGGCTCAATGTGAGTCCAGGCTTTTAGGAGTGCGTTGGAAGGGTTGGGATGGTCATTCTGGGATATATGCAAAGTCAGGATGAGCCTTGTCCATCCCTTGTCCCTCGTCCATCCCTTGTCCCTGCAGGGGTCTCACCTGGGCACGACCAACCTGCTCCCTGCACCCCCGGTCCCTGCCCCCAGCCAGAGTCCAGGAGGCACCGCTGTCCTTCCATCTCCGCGGCGTTCCGGATGTCGCTGCTCTCCTGCTGCTGGCACCACTCGCCTCCACGGGAGCCTGGGCTCCAGCCAAACCCCGGCATCCCCACGCAGCTCCATCAGAGTCAGCAGGGGAGATAAATGCAGACCAAACCCTGCCCTGTTCTTGCTTTCTTGGAGAGCAACCCAACCTTCATGGTGAGTACAGCTCCTTCTTCTTAGAGCCACGGCCCTGCTCGTGCTGCTGGGCAAGTTCAGCTTTTATCCAGCTCCCTTCTGTCCCCACAGTGACTCCCAACCCTCATCCCTCCATATACCCGGTTCTGGTTAATCTGTCAAAGCCAGATGTGCTCCTCCACCCAAGAAGAGGAAGGGAAGGAGCAGGGAGGCAGCTGCTTTGCCCAAGGACATGGTGGGTCCATGGAATCACGGAATGGTTTGGGTTGAAAGGACCTTAAAGTTCATCCAGTGCCACCTCCTGCCATGGGCAGGGACACCTTCCACTATCCCAGGGTGCTCCAAGCCCCATCCAACCTGGCCTTGGACACTTCCAGGGATCCAGGGGCAGCCACAGCTTCTCTGGGCACCCTGTGCCAGGGCCTCCCCACCCTCACAGGGAACAATTTCTTCCCAATACCTAACCCCAAAACGGCCCTCTGCCAGCTGAAATGGTTGTGGCTGTGTGGCAAATCCCGGGTCAGATGTGTGCCCCCTCCTCAGATCTTCAAGGGGCACGAGAAGAAAGCCCAGGGTGAGTTTTACCTGCAGATCTCCTGGCAAAAATGGACATAACCAGAACACAGAGGTTTTCAGGACCTACTCTGGCGTGTGGATCCTCTGAGAGAGACCCGAGAATCCGTCCACATCATATTTTAAGAAAGGGAAAACACCACGCAGTTTCAGGCCAACATAAAGGGCCATTATTCCCCAAACGATCCCACTCCTTCTGCCCAGCCCTATTTCTGTGCCTACCCGCCCTGGAAGCCATGACAGCTCTTCCATCCATCATAACTCAAGGAGCAAAGAGCTGCCAAGGCCCTGGGGCTGCTGAGTTCCCATGTGAACAGGCGCTGCCCCATTCAGGGGAGCACAGGACGCTCGCATTGTCTGCCACACATGGATGTCATAGGGTGAAGGACACGAAGCCACGCATTGTGCTGTCATTCCCGTGTCCCCAGATGACTGCTGCCAGCCCTGCTGCGTTCCCATTATCAAGGAAACTTCCCCCAGAGTGTGGAAGCTGAGGGAGCCAGGGGGGCTTTACTGGTGTCTCTGGGGGTCTGAGCTCACCTGAGTGCTGGTGTCATCTCCCGTGGTGGGAATCGATCCCTGCTCCAGGCATTTTCCTGAATTCAAGAGGGGAATATTTCAATTCACATCTGCAGCAGGAATACTGTGGAGTCTGCTCTGCTCTCCCTGCTTGGATTTGATCTTAAAAGTATTTTCCAACCTTAATGATTCCATGCAGGACACGAGGAGCCTGAATCCAGGAGGTGGCTTGTGATAAAAAGGACTTTTCCGTGTCTACAAAACCATGGGACCAGACTTAGAACCATATTGCCCACACCACCTCCAGATCTGGGATCAGTGGGATGATGGCCTGGATGGACAACCTGGAACGCCCAGATTTCACCTGACGTGGGGAGGATGGGTGAGTCAAAGGGAACTGGATGGGTGGGTGACTGCTCCATGGGTTGGGTTTGCTGGAAAAACAACGAACACCACAAAACCCCCAGAGCTGCATTTTTCCCCCCCCCACACTTCGAATTTAAAACACAAAAATGCAACTTGTGGTAGAATGGGGTTTTCCCCCCATTTTTCTAGGCCTGGTTTTATAAAAGCCTGAGGGCTGGAGTTGCAGGCTGGAGGAAATGAAGGTGGCATTTCCCACTCCTTTGGATCAGCTGGTTGGGATGGGCAGTGTCACTGCCCTGTCACTTCCACGTGTCCTCTGGCCCAGAATATCTTGTCCTAGAGATGGATCTCTCCAGTGGTGCTACTTTGCAACACTCAAGCAGTGCCAGCACATTTCCAGCCCTTCCTCAATTATCATCTCCCTGTATTTGTGCAGAACAGAACCAGACTTGTGGCTCAGATGCTTTTTTTGAGGCTGTGAACCCCCACTCAAACCCATGCACCAAACTGAGTGGAAAGGAGTGGGTTTTTTGCCCTACCACTAAAATTTCACTTTTTAAATCCCCACCTGACCCCAAAGAAAGCCTTCCTGCCCCTTCCTCCCATTCAAACATTCCCATTTCTGGGCTCTTCCCTCCTTTGTGATAGCATGAGCATTTTTAGCAGCAGGCTTTTCTTTCCCTGGGTTAAATTTAGTCCAGCTCATTCCTCCAACGTCCTGCCCCTGCCATTTCATTCCTCAAAGACTTTCCTGTCTCAACCATCTGTAAGATAGTTTCACACAGATGGAAATTCCTTTCTTTTTCGCTTGTGGGAAATGTTGGTGTTGTAATGGCTGAACATTTTCCTTGGGATGTGGGTTTTTGAAGGATAATGCAGCCAGGAGAGCACCTATGTGTGAATGACGGTGCTCCTGCTGCTCATCCATGTCTGCAGCTGTGAGGCAAACAAATAATAATATTTGTTCCCAAGGAAAAGAAATATTACTCAGCCATCCAATAACTACCTCCTTCCCTGGTCTGAACATCTCAAATTCATCCCAAGTCTGGGTTGTTGTTCTTTGTTTCAGGCACAGATGGGAAGAAGTAGGTCCTAGGTAAGAGTTGCAATGTTCCCAAGTAATCCCAGTCCCGACTACCGTGGAATCATAGAAGGGACCTTAAAGGTCATCCAGGTCCACCCCCTTGCCATGGGCAGGGACATTTTCCACTACAAGGTGGACTTTGAAGGTCCTGAAGAAATGGGTCACAGCATTTTGTGTTGCAGTAGCTGCTGATCCAGCGTTTGGAGCTGAAGGATGGAGCTGTTTCCTCCACAACCACCCAGGAAATGATCCTGCCAAGACTCTTCCACAAGGTCAGGACGGATGGATGGGTGTGAACAGGCTGGAAACAACTCCTAAACGGCCAAGAAACAGGTTTTCACCTTTGCACCTGCACTGCCTGGGGCTTTCCCCTCAAGCACCCTCTCCCTGGGGACTGGCAGCAGGGACAGGGGACAATCCCGTGCCCCACAGCACCAGAGCCAGGCAGCAGAGGTGCAATATCCCACTCGTGGGTGGTCCTCTACTGCTGCTCTTGGCTCCAGTAATTCCTGGCTCAGAGGAAGAGACGAAGTGCACCAGGTTTCGGTGCAGCCGGAGCTTTGAATAAACAGGGAAACAACTTGTTCCCGTGACTCCCCACTGCCTTGGAGGTATTTTTGGTTGTTTATTACCCTCTTATTCCTATCTTCCAACTCCCTCCTCCTCTCTCTTCTCTTTGTAATAGACTGGGTAGACTCTGAAATCCTCAAGCATCCTTCTTCCCGAGGGAGATTGGCCTCGAGCGAGGTACAAATTACAGGTTTCAACAATAAGGGAGAGCACAATTATCCCCTGTGCCTCTCGGCTGCCGCTAACGAGCTGACACCGGAGCTGCAGACGCTGCAATGGTTCAGCTTTGGCTGCTCAGGAGATCGTGCTGACCCTGGGGCAGAGATGACACGGACAGTGCCTGGCTCAAGGAACAGGGAGGAATTACAGGATTCAGCTCCCTCCCTCCGGGCTCCCAAGCATCCAGAAGCGGGAGCATCTTATCCTGAAAGAAGGACACGATCAATGCTTCCTCCTCGAGGAAAAGCAGGATTTGGGCTGCAAAAGATATGAAGAGGTTGGTGGACACGGCTAGGCTGTGTGGTTGTTGCTGGATCCATGGGGTTTTTATGGAGGAAGGACACTCGATGAACACAGCACGTGCTTCGTTGGGGCATCCTGTGCTCTGAGTCCCTTCCTTTCCTCTCCTGCTTGCACCTTACCTAGAGGGTTTTCCAGGATCCCTCCAGCCCACAGCAATCCTGTCTGGGACCCTGAAAAACTCCTGTCCCGTGATGAAACCAGCTCTCCACCTGAACCGGGGGGGCTCAGCCTGGAGAAAAGGAGGCTTGGGGGGGACCTTGTGGCTCTGCACAACTCCCTGACAGGAGGGGGCAGCTGGGGGGGGGGGCGGGCTCTGCTCCCAGGGAACAGGGACAGGAGGAGAGGAAACGGCCCCATGTTGTGCCAGGTTGGATATTGGGAAAATTTCTTCATGGAACCAGCGGTCACGTGTTGGAGTCCCCATCCCTGGAGGAATTTAAAAGCCGTGTGGATGTGGCACTTGGGGACATGGGTCAGTGGTGGTCTTGGCAGTGCTGGGGGAATGGTTGGACTGGATGATCTCAGGGGTTTTTTCCAACTTTAATGATTCAGTGATTGTATGTGCTGATGGCACCGTCTCTGTCCCTCCTGAGTGACACCAGGACCTCCCTTCTGGCTCACGTGTAAGATAGGGGTGTCTACACGGCTCAAAAACTTCGATCAGAGAAGAAATCCCTCCTGGTCTTCCCCTGGGAATTTTTAGCCTGTTTTCTCTTCCTCCAAGCTGCCAAGCCCTTCCTCATCAGGGAGGGCTGCAGAGCAACTTCCCACAGTCACGGGCAACTTCTGCCCAGGGAAGTGGTGGAGTGCCCATCCCTGCAGATGTCCAAGGAATGACTGGACGTGGCACTCAGTGCTCTGGGCTGGGTGACAAAGTGGGGATTGGTCACAGGTTGGACTAGATGATCTTGGAAGCCTTTCCCAACCTCAGTGATTCTGGGATTCCGTGATTCTATGGAAATCTTTCCCTGAGGAGGAAGCCCACCTCCCCCCCACTATGTTTTTGTTTTGCTCAGATTCACTTCTACCATGCTGGCAGAAAAACCCCATCATTTTTGGCATTATTTCTCCACCCTTGAAATGTGGGAGTGTTGGGTGAGAAGCTCGCAGGAGAAAATACATGAAAAAGTGGAAGGGAAGGTTCAATCCAGGATCAGTGGGGTCTAGGGGTTAAACTGTGGGTAGAGCCAGCCCTTGCACCCCCCCAACCTCCGCACGGCGCTCGCCAGTTTTATCTCGGTTTCGCTTCTATTTGCTGTTGTTGTTTTTAATCATAAAATGACTATTTGTGCAATGCAAATAGCAGAGCCTGCTGTGAGCCACTTAGCAGAGCCCAGAAATGTCACTCCACGCATTCATCCAGCCTCTCCCATGCTGGGTTTTCAACAGCTGCGCTGGGGCGCTGGCCGCGCTCTTCCAGGAAAGCGCGATGTCACTCATCCCTCTCGCCACCACCCTGCCTGTCCCCTCCTTGCTCGGGATTGAGGCTTCCAGAGGCAGGAGAGCCTTGTCCAGGAGGGAAAAGAGGTTGTGGCCGCTCCAGGCTTGCCCAATGTTTTTTTCTTATTAACGCGCGCACAAACATTTGAACGTTGAGAGGGTTCCAACAGCTCCGAAGGGCGAATCCATGCTGGATGCTCAGATTCACTTCCTGACATGGTGGTGTTCGGTCAAAGGTTGGACTTGATGCTCTTGGAGGTCTTTTCCAAGCTTTGTGATTCCATGATTCTACACTCAGAGGGTGCCCCAATGGCAGGATGTCCCCTGGATCTGTCCTGAGCGCATGGGATGCTTTTTTTCACAGGACAATCACACCAAAGCACAACCCACGGGGGTTTTGCACAATCTATTTGTTCCCAGACCTCATCGGAGCCTGAAGAGTCAGATTGTTTGTGCCCAGCTGTTGACACGTTCAAGTTGTCCTTGTCCCCGGGAGCTGAGGCGGCTCCTGGGCTGTTGTCCCATCCCTCTGTCACAGCCTGAGAGGAATTTCACCTGTCACTTTCTCCAGGAATAACAAGAGCTCACTTCTGTATCCTTCATGGTCATCACCTGACACAAACCCAGCCATGGCAACCCAAAAACTCAAATCCCAGCAGACGCCAGAGCCCCAGCTTTTCTCCACCTGCTTCAGCAGGTCTGGCTTCTGCAAGGTGTTACTCTGTGTTTGAGGAATTGGGGGGTTTTAAGCCCAATTTTTTTTTCACAGCTGCGCTTTCTGAGCACAAGATTGTGTCCTGCTTTCCCACATGGCATTTGGGATAAATAGTTTGCGACCAGGATAGAAGATGCCCCCACAGTACTTAGTCCATCTCAGAAATACTGGAAAAACTGTGTTCTCTCTGCTGAAATGAAAATGTGAAAATCCTCACTTTTTTGCCCGGTTTTATTCTTAAATCTGAGCACTTTTCCTTGGGTTTGAACTAATATTTCAATTCATTTCCACGTTGCTTCTGCATCTGTGGCTCCAAAAGGAATTTAGGCAAAAGCACCACTTTGGTATCAGCCTAAACACTTTCCCCTGATGCCTCAAACACGATGTTTCTCACACAGCCTCTGACTGAGAAATCCCTAAATCACTGCTTGCCAACAGTCAGAGCAGAGGATAACAGGGAACTGTCACTTCCTTACTTTCCCCACAAATTTAATCCGTGGCTGGAGAGGACGGGTGCCATCCCAGGGGCACTTGTGCTATCAGCAGGCTCTTGACTCACATTCCCAGACAGGCATTCCAGTCTGCTCGGAGCAGATAAATGCAATTTTAAAGCACCCAGGGCAGCATTAATTCTGGCAGCTCTGTGCAGGGGCACTGTCGGGAGCGCAGGAGTTGCTTTGCCTTTGTGGGCTGTAACGGCAGCACCTCAAAGGTAAAATGGATCGAGTGGAAAACCTCCACAGGATGAAGAGGAAGAGGCCATCTGACATCCCTGCAGCAGCCCTGCCGTGGCAACCAGCCTGGAAGGAGGTGGGAAGGGAAAGCGGGAAGCTTGGGAAGGGCTGAGCTGGCAAAAAAACCTGTTGGGGTGCAGAGGGTTTGGAGGTGGTCAGGAGTCAGGGGAAAGACTCCCATGGCAGGGGATGGGAAGGAGATGATCTTTAAATTCCCTTCCAACCCAAACTATTCCGTGATTCTGTGATAAAGAAGCCACCAAAGCACAGCCAGGCTGGATCCCATTCCACACAGGGATGTGGAGGAGGATTTCCCTGCTGTGGCACAGGGAATGAAGTGGATGGAGCCAGGGGAATAACTGCAGAGGGGCGGCAAACGCCTGGGAGAGGATCCCCAGTGGGTCTGTGAGGTGGCAGGGGTTCCTGGGGAGATCCAGAGTGGCAGACATGGGGCTAAGGCAGAGCCAGCAGAGCCTTTGGGAAAGGGGGATGTTCCTACTCACCCTGCTCCTACTCACCCAGCTCCTACTCACCCTGTTCCTACTCACCCAGCTCCTACTCACCCTGTTCCTACTCACCCTGCTCCTACTCACCCTGTTCCTACTCACCCTGCCATGGCTCCCTGGCTGTAGCAGAAGGCAGGAGACTCCTGCCAGCCCCTGTCCCTTTCATACAGGTGCCAAACCAAGACTGTCGTCCCTTTTTTTGGTGCCTTGCTTATGTCAGGAGGGCTAAAAATGCTGTGAAGCATCGAGGAATGTGCCAACAGTGCTGCTGCCAAGCAGAGCCTCCGCAGCCCTGGCACTTATGCTGAGCACAGGGTTGTATTTGCAGGGGGACTGGGGGGAGATAAGAGGTTTTCCCTTATCATTGGCCAGGTTTTGGCAGGCCAGCATGGCTGGCTCACGTCCATGCCCCCTGCCTGGTGAGGGCAGCTGCCTAAGAAGCCAGTTTGGGTATTTCTGCAGGGTTCCTCCTGCTTTGGTTTCATTTCTGGGCATCTTTCACTGTGTTCTTACAGCGATTTGAGTTTCACCATCCTGGCCTTGCCCTGGTAGGGATTTGGGGAAAGCCATGAGCTGGTGTGATTGTCTTTTCTCCCTCTCATGAGCAGTGCTTCGAAAGATCTCGACGTCTTGCGAGACGCTCACGGAGCAACTCACCTTTGCAATCACCTCCCTGAACTTACTGCGTCCCTGATTTTCCCACTCTTCCTCAAAATTCCCAGTGCCATCTGGGAATTTGCAATCCTTGCATCTGCAGGATTGGAAGGGAAACGCTTTATTCTGGTTTTTGACAGCTGAGGCTGCTTTGAAAGCCCTGCTTCCTCTGGGAAGTCCCCACTGCACCTCGGGATTAAGAGCACGGTCTCATAGAGGTGACCAAAAATTTGCACCATGGATGTTGGAATATTGTTCTTTATTATTATCCATGTTCCACTAAGTGGCATCATATCCCTTGTTTCTGTTCCCTCATCTTAACTCTGTCTCCAAATATTGAGAATTTTCTTTATCAAGCAGACAGGAAATAATAAGGGAGGAAAAATGTTTGCCAACTGAAGGGAAATGTATTTTTGGAAGAATTTCTTTCCCAGTTTCTGGCTGAAAAAAGAGAAAAATTTGCTTTGGAAAAAAGAGAAACATTTCATTTAAACTTCCCCCCCAGGCTCGCTGCCTTTGCCTGGGGTTTGGAATGCACAGGCTCCTGATCCTTCAGGTTCTCCTCAACCCCTCCCAGGGCAGGGTTGGCTCTGTTCTGGATTTAGCAGCCACTGTGTCGTTCGGGTCCCTGCACTGAGACCTTTCTAATTTGCAGAAAATGGTTTCAAAATGAAATTTTCACAGCGAGTGGGTTTTGGCAGCGGGAGGCTGGCAGAGGGAGAGCTCGCGCCTTGGGGGAGAGGGAATGAGATCCCATAGCTCCGAGATGTTTCCAGTTATGTGTAGCCAATGATGGGCTTGGTTTGAAACTGGTGACCCCGTGCTGGTCTCTGCCCAGTCCAGAGATCCACGGAGACACTGCAGGAGGTTCTGTCAGGCATCACCCCCTGGCTGACGTGGTTGGTCCTGGAGCCAAGGGCAAGAGGAAAGGAAAAGAGGAAACAGCTTCAAGTTGCACCAGGGGAGGGGTTTGGTTGGATATTAGGACAAATTTCTTCATGGAAGGGGTTGTCCAGCCCTGGCACAGCTGCCCAGGGCAGTGCTGGAGTCCCCATCCCTGGAGGGATTCAAAAGCTGTGTGGATGTGGCACTTGGGGACATGGGGCAGTGGTGGCCTTGTCAGTGCTGGGGGGATGGTTGGACTCGATGATTTTGGAGGGTTTTTCCACCCTAAAGAACTCTGTGATTCCATGATTTGGCTTATCCATGCTCACCAAAGAACCGACTGAGGATGAATTTTGATACACAGGAAGTTGTCTCTGTCCTTTCTGACCAGCTCTTTTACCAGATGACTAAAAGAGGAGAGATTTAGATTAGAAATTAGATAGAAATCCTTCCCTGTGAGGGTGCTGAGGCCCCGGCACAGGGTGCCCAGAGAAGCTGTGGCTGCCCCTGGATCCCTGGAAGTGTCCAAGGCCAGGCTGGACACTGGGGCTTGGAGCAACCTGGGATAATGGAAGGTGTCCGTGCCCATGGCAGGGGGTGGAATGGGATGATCTTTAAGGTGCCCTTCCAACCCAAACCATTCCACGATTCCACGGTGTCTGAAGGGTGAATTAAAGCTTTTGCAATCGAAATGGAAGGAAAAACCTATGACAGACTGACCCAAGAGAGTCACCAAAAAGTGATGAGCCAACACGAGCCGCTCAGGTTGGGCAGCTCTATTGACCATCCAAGATAGGCAAAGGGGGTTTGGAAAGTGCAAGGAGGGTTTAAAACAGAGGGAGAAGTTGCTGTGGATGTATTTGGGAGCTTTCCTCAGCATGCAGCCAGGCAGGGAAGTAGCACAGAATTCCTTTCTTGGAGATCCAGCAGCTTGTAGAGGAGGAACCAGGAGCCTGGAGATGGAGGTGGCACCAGAGGTGAGACAGGAGGGGGCACAGAGGCTTTAGGTGACCAAAGCCAGCCCCTTCTTCCTTCCTCTCATGGGGGGAACAGTGCAGAGGGTCAGGATACAGACAGAGCTGACCTGACCACTGCGAGGAGCTAAAAATCCTCCTGCAGAGAGGTGTTTTGCAAGTGCAGTGAAGGCAAATTTGCACCAGAGGAGCCCAGATGAGAGGCTGTGGCAGCGACCCCGTGCAGAAGAAGGGCCTTGATGAGCTGCTGTGTTGCGTGGGAGGGCAGCGCCTTGAAATTCCAGGGGTGACGATGAAGGCTCCAGGGATAGAAGAAAACCTGCCCATGCCAGCAGAGGCTGCTGTGGATTCGATCCTCGTTACCCACAGGAAAGGGAATTTCCACACTCAGGTACAGCTGTAGGTGGGTGTTTGAAGATCAGGCCAAGACAAACGGAGCTGTGCTGAGCCCACCTTGGTTCCAGGGCATGGAATAGGATAAAAATGCCCCGTTGGGTTGGATATCCCCATCCCTGAGCCACGGCTTTGCTCATCCTGCAGAGCAAGGAGGAATTTCAGACAGACAAACTCTGCAGAGCCATGAAAAACTTGGGATTCCAGGGCTCCCAACCAAGGCTCCCATGGATCGTGGTCCTGCAGCCTCCACACGCACAGTAATTTTCATTGTAATCTTTTCTCTTACTTTTGAAACCTTCCAAACTCAGGGAATCTCTTGGCTTAAAAGCTGGCAGCTGGTTTTTGGGTGTTTTTTTTTATATAAAGGGCTCAGCAGGAATGCAGAATTTAAGAGACGAGAGGGAATTGCTCACCCTTCAGATACTGGCAGCAAGCCACTTTTCCAGTGTGTTTCCCTGGAAAAGAGGGCATGAATACATGGAAATAAATCAAAACTGGTGTTTTTAAACCCTTCAGCTAAGCACCTTCACCTAAAGTAGGTGTGGGATGGCTTTTCAAGCCAGCAGCCTTCCTCACCTGGCAGATCCAAGCCCAGAGCAGGCAGGGAAATCCAGAGCTGGAAAACCAGCACTGGGCTGTGCATGAATGACTGATTCTATGAAAATGTTCACTTTTCTATGAAATTTTCACACCTGCCAGGCTGGGGTCAGGGTCTGAGGGATGCTGCTCATGTCTGTGTTTCCAGCAGTCCCAGCTGGGGAAGGATTTGTGTCCTGGGGCTGTATTTGGGAGGAAATGTACAAAAAACCACCACCACCAAAAAAAATAGAGACGGGTAAGTGATGCTTCACCATGTGTTGATTTGGAGGTCTGGGGAGCGCTGTATTTTAAAGGGGTTTTTTTATGGTGTTCATGAAAATAAGGAAGTAGGAGACAAGAAAAAAGAGATTGAAAACTGCGATTTCTGCTTTCCCACCTGAGGCTGTAAGGTCCTATTGGATCATAGGCTCACGGAGTGGGTTAGGTTGGAAGGGACCTGAAAGAGCTCTAATTCCAGCCCCTTCCACCATCCCAGGCTGCTCCAAGCCCCGTCCAGCCTGGCCTTGGACACTTCCAGGGATCCAGGGGCAGCCACAGCTTCTCTGGGCACCCTGTGCCTGGGCCTCCCCACCCTCAGAGGGAACAATTCCTTCCCAAATCCCATCTATCCGTGCCCTCTGGCAGTGGGAAGCCATTCCCTGTGACCTGTCCCTCCAGGCCTTGTCCCCAGTCCCTCTCCAGCTCTCCTGGAGCCCTTTTAGGCAGTGGAAGGCCACAATAAAATCTCCCCAGAGATAAACCACAGAGGTTTGGCTCCTCCCAACCAAAGGTGGGCTCCGGCGGGTCCACCTCACCCCTCTTCACCAGGAGCTGCTGTGGTGCCAAGAACTTAAAGGACAACAGAGGAAACAGCACATCAGACACCTCTGCCACTAGGTTGCCTCATCTTATGCATCACTGTCTTTGATGACCTTTTTCAGCAGCTTTCTCTAAATGAACAGTTATTTTTCGCCAACCGAGGAGGGACACAGTGCTTCCGACACTTCCCTTCAGTCATCGTTTCCTCTGTTTCTTTGCTTTGTTTTGTCATTTCTTTCAGGTGAATTCTTGAACCAGAAACGAATCAACTTTTTTTTTTTTT
>VZTI01004331.1:275092-358319 GCA_013397865.1 Struthidea cinerea
TTTTTTTTTTTTTTTTTTTTTTTTTCACAGAGAGTTCCCCTTTTGCACATCTGTCTTTCCTGGCAGGAGGAACAGTGGAGTGATCTCCAGTTTCTGTCGGAGCTGTGAGTTGGGATGCTCTGGCAGCTCCTCTCCTGCCAAAGCTCAGCCTGTGCAGTGCCACCACTTCTTGATGCTCTCATTATTGCTGACCCTTCCGAGCCAGAAGATCCCCCCTGATCCCCCTTTTCTCCAGGCTGAGCCCCTTTCCCAGCTCCCTCAGCTGCTCCTGGTACTTCTTCCCCAGCTCTGTTCCTAGAAGCACCTCAGGTCATGCCGTGGTCACTGAGCTTTGGAGGGCAGCTGAGGATCCTCACTCCTCTCAATGAAAGCTCCTAATTAAATCCCCGCCAATTAAATCCCTGCCTATATTCTCCTCTTGAGTAGATTCCCTGCTGTGTCTGTGCTCCCTCCTGCTCCCTGATGAACGAACCCCCACCCCAGCTGGCACAGATCTGCTTCTCTGTATGGTTTTGGGGAAAAAAAAGTCTTTTCTGAGTCTTGGATATTTAGGATGACCCATGGTCATCCATGCTGGGAGCCTGGATGCCTTGCAGCCTTTCCCACACACCTGGATGCCAGGCACCCTGGAAGAGAGGCAGGACTTGTTTCAGCTCCCCCAAATCCCCCAGTTTTGCTGAAAATTTTGATTTTTCCTTTCCTGCTCACCCTTGCACCCCTCCAGCATCTCTCTCCTCCGAGCATGACAGTTTGGGTTCAGCCTCTTATCAAAGTAGATCTCATCAGAACTACTCAGGATGCTCCAGTTGTGGTTTCACAGTGGCATCAAAGATTCCTGACCAGCCCTGGAGCATCTCACATCCCAGGATGACACTTTTTGCCTCAGTTTCTTAAAGATAAATATCCCCCATCTTTGTATTTTCTCCTCTTCCACCATTCCCAAACTGTAATTTTCCCCTTTTAATCTAAGTTTTTGTTTGATTCCCCTCAGCACATGCTCTCATACCTTATTAAATTCCACCCTTTTTAGCTGTCAGGCATTTTGTCTTTTATGATAATTTCCAATTCTTCCCTCTGCAGGATCTTTATCTCTCCACCCACAGCAATCATCAGCTTCCTGCTCTTCCTTCAGTCCCAACTATTAGTGAAAATATATCTTTTTAAAGAAAGATGCCCAAAGTTTCACATTTCAACTCCAACAGGAACTTAATTCCCATCCATTTCTTCCCCTCCTGCCAAAACCTGGTGTTGTCCACCCTCTGGGGCTCCCTCATCTTCACAGATTCCAAACAAATCCTCTTCTGTTGGGACATTACTGGATAAATAAGGTGCCAGGCATGATGCCAGCAAATAGATCAGCGAGGCTCTCACACAGGAGACCTCTCATAATTCACTTTTCTTGGAAAACTCTGGTTTTTGGCAATAAATCAGGGAAGGAGGCACGGGAGAAAAGGCACTGAGGCAGCTCCTGCTGTCGGGAACGATTGTCTTGAGCTGCAGCTGATTTCCTACCAGGACAACTGGGGCTCATCCCACCTGGATTCTGATGTCCCAGGTGCAAGATCCACTTTGAATCCCTGGTGCTCAGGAGGAGGAGCAGGTGCCGGCCTGTCCCCTGTGCTGTGCCTCTCGCTGATTTTATGGATGTGATGCCACAGGTTTGTCTATTCCCTGCGGTGTAAACACCAAAGCTGCAGCTGCTGGAAGAACTGCTCCAGGCTGAGCTCTGGATGGTTCCTTGCCATGGGAACATTTTACACGTGGCTTAATAATGGGAAAAAACTCAATCCCCAAACTGTGTGTGGGCAGCACAGGGAGTGAGGTGGGGATGAATCCCACAGGAGCCCCTCTGCTCTGGAGCCAGGCTGGGAGAGCTGGGAATGTTCCCCTAGAGAAGAGAAGGCTCCAGGGAGAGCTCCGAGCCCCTTGCAGGCCCTAAAGTGGCTCCAGGAGAGCTGGAGAGGGACTGGGGACAAGGCCTGGAGGGACAGGACCCAGGGAATGGCTTCCCAGTGCCAGGGGGCAGGATTAGATGGGATATTGGGAAGGAATTCTAAATAGAATGAGAGAATCATGGAATGGTTTGGACTGGAAGGGACCCCTAAGATCATCTCATTCCATCCTGTGCAGGGACACCTTCCACTGTCCCAGGCTGCTCCAAGCCCCGTCCAGCCTGGCCTTGGACACTTCCAGGGATTCAGGGGCAGCCACAGCTTCTCTGGGCACCCTGTGCCAGGGCCTCCCCACCCTCACAGCCAGGAATTCCTTCCCAATATCCCATCTAAATCTCTCCTCTTTTATTTGCATCTTGGTGTTACAAAGCCAAATGTTGCTCCTGTCTTTCTAGAACAACTCCAGACTTACACTAAGACCCCTCTAAAAGATAAATTTTCCCACAAGCCACCCCAGAAAGGGAAGAAAATACTAAATGTGCGTGTGTCAGGTGCAAGTAAAATGTTCAGTGGGGAACGAACCCGTTTATAGGGTCAGAAACCCCTTGTTAGAGGTGAGGTGAGAGTTAGGAAAGACTTGCTGAATTTTTCTGGGCACTGAATTTTCTTTAATTGCTATTTTCTTCACCCTGACCTGTTTGTGACGGTCCCCAGGACAGAAGAACTTTGCTACATCTCTGGTTTTTTTTTTGGTACTATAAAATCTTTCAGGCACAAGCTGAGGTTTGTTTTGTCACCCCAGGTGGAAACGATGGAGACACGACCATGAATTTATATTTTCTATTTCCTTGGATGCTTTCCTTCTAGAACTGGGCATTAATGAAGCCCACTCCCGAGCAGAATTGTCTCTCCAGCCTCATTTGTGTGCTGTGAGATAAAGGAGTGAATTTGGCTGGCTGTCAGCTCATTAACAGGCCACTGATTAATTTGTGCCACTCTCTGCAGGGTGTTCTCACCCTCCTGGGCACCTGCTGAACACCGGGGGTGGAGGACAGAGAGTTCTGTGACATCTGTGATGCAGAACAAGGGGCCCCTGGGATCTGTGCCCCCCTCCAAGGATGAGCACTGTTGCTACTCCCTGATATCCCCTAAATTAAAAAATCCTCTAAATTAAAAGAAGAAAATCCAGGGCAGGGTGCCCCCATGGCCTCCATGTTGTGCACACCCCCAAATTTTAATTATTCAGGCTGAACACTTGCAAGAAAATCACACTTTCTATTACTTTTTTTTTTTCTGTGAACAAATTATAAAAAATTCCAGCAAGTGCAACTTGAGCTTCTCCCTTTCCTGTGAGGTCCTGCAACCCCGTCTGCCACAGGGGCTGGAATACTTCAGCATGGAGAAATAAACGGATGGATTTTCCCTGATCCTCATCCCTTGCACAGTCCTTTCACCCTTCTGGGGTGCCAAAGCCAGCTCAGCCCAGGGGTCAGGGTGGGTTTCACTGAAAATGGGCAGCATCTCCCAGGGTTTGGCAGTGCAAGGCCGCTGTCAGCAGGAGATGCAAGGCAGAGGTGGCTTCGGGGAAAATCCCTTCTGCTGCACGTTTTGGGGACTGAAAACCCTTTTCTGGGCAGGGGTGCAACTGCGGAGGGATGAGCGAAGAGAAGACACGTGGCAGGGGAAGGAAGTGTGAGCACATTCTCTGGATGTGCAGAGAACAATCTGAGCTCAGGTATGAAAACAGCCAAATAATCGTTTGTGGGTTTTTAACCAACTTTAGTTCCTCAAATTCTTCCACTCAACAAACATCTTATTCTCCCTCCTTTACTTCTGGTCTAGAAGGAAAGAATCGGGAAAAAATGAGTAACAATCATTGGATGTTTTGGACTTTGGCAATATTTAGTCATTCAGAGAAGCTGGGAAGTCCCCATCCCTGGAAGTGTCCAAGGCCAGGTGGGACGGGGCTTGGAGCAACCTGGGATAGTGGAAGGTGTCCCAGGGGGTAGAACTGGGTGGGCTTTAAGGTCATTCCAACCCAAACCATTCCATGATTCTGTGACTTCCATGACATCTGTAGAGTGGTCCAACTGTTCCCGAGAATTTCCAGTGGCAGCATGAGAAGGTGCCTGAGAAGGTTTTACAAAGGGAATGGGAGAAATTTCTTCAGTTCTGGTGTTCTACAGAGCCTCCCATGATGTCGTGCAGAAGATTGGCCTCAGGGATCTCAGAAAAGCCCCTGAAATACAAACTCATGGCCTAAATGTGTTTATTTCCACACCATCAATCCAGAAAAACATCAGGTAAGCTACGTTTGGACGGTGGGGAATGCTGCCTGGGAAGCAGGAACTGGAAGGATTTGGGGACTGGCCTGTTGAGTCCTGGTTCCCAGTTTGATGCTGTGACCAAAAGAGCTGTCAGGGCTCTCTGTGTGTGACATGAGGCAGCTCAGGTAGGGAGGGAGGATCAGGTTGGTGACTCAGGTAACTCAATCTCACTTCAAGAAGTGGAGGTCTGAAAATATCATTTTTGGGTACACCATCATTTATTTAAAACAAGTTCCTCCTGATTCATCACAGAAATGGCCTTCAAGGCCATTTTTTTCACCCTGTGCAGATGCAGCCCAGATCTCCCTGGAGCTGTGAGCTGTGTTGTATTAACTGGGAGTTACAAATTCCAAGGAAATGCAGGGTCTTTGCTTTCATTGTTGATGCAACATTCACGTTGTGTTGCTAAACAGGACTTTAAAGGAGTCCCAAGGGGACTGAGAGAACCAAGCCCTTGGGATTTCAGCATGGGGTGAGTGTGTGCCTTATTCTCACGGGAAATAGGTGGCTTCTCTTTAATCTGTTTTGCCCTCTAAGGCAGAGAAAAGAAAATATCTCCTCTTGTGGTGAAGAGAAACATTTGTGCAGGTCTCCCTCTTCTTAGGTAATAATCCTCAGCCATTCGTGGTTTGCTGTTTACTTTTCTTTCTTCTTTAATTGAAGCCCCGCTGTAAAGGATTAAAAGCAAACTATTCTGTAAAAAGGGCTGCACGTGGTCCCGAGTAAATCCGTGCGAGATTTCCCCACTGCTCAGAGCGCTGGGATTTGCTGATCTGTGCCTTTCTGTACTCTTTGGCTTTAATTAAAATTTGGTCTTTGCTCCTTTGCCTGCATCTGCATCCCTCCACTTCCCTGTGCTCTCTGCCAGGTTTGGAAACGCACCAGCTCTGATGGAGAACCTGCAGAAGGAGCAGGACATGGACAGCAGCATCCCTTGAGGTGCACCGTGCTGGTGGCCTCCCATCAGCAGAACATCTCCCTGTCAGCAGCCTTTGCCTCTTTGCTCCCATTCCACGGCTGTCAGCACCTCCTGAAGCACAGGGCCAAGAGGAAATCACGAAATGAAGCGGAAAGACCGGCAGGGAGGGAGAGGTGAGGGGCAGGGAGGATGTTTCCACACTTGGGTGGGAACACCTGGGGTTTAAAGCTGGAGAATAAGCCAACAAAAGGGGGGTTATAATGATTCAGAGCTGGTCAGCAACTCCCTGTAGACCAGAGTCATCCTCGGCTCTGAATCCTGGTTGTGGAATCCCTTCTTCCTTGTCACCTTCATGGACAGAATGCCCAGTCTTGGGAAGCCCATCTGTCCTGCACAGCCAAGGGCAGGGATAAATAAGGCTGCGGTGCCGGGATTTCAGTCAGGAGGCACCTGGAAGCGTTTGCAAGGCTTGCATTTGTCTCCAAAGCTGCTGCACCGTGGAAGGGCTCATCCCACTCCAACACGGGACAGATCCTCCCTGACGGATATCAGGTGCCTCCACTTGGTTCAGATTCACTCTGTATCTAATAAAAGCTTGCAGTGAGTTTTTAACTGCTCTGGAGAAGCCAACCCAGGCACCAGAGAAAGCAGAAAACAGCGATTTCTGCCGATGGCACGGAAGGGAAGAGCGGCCTTTACCAGACGAGGATGTGCAAGGACAGCCGTGGAGCAGAGCAATTTGGCAGCGATTCCCCCCTGGTTCTGATTATTGGGGTATCAATAACAGGGCTAATGGCCCTCTGGTTCCTGATACAATGTGCAAGGCTGTTTACAGCCTCTGCTGAGAGCCTCTTACTTTTACTCTCGTTGGCAAATCATTGTTTACGTCTCGTGTTTCGAAATGCAGCTGGGTTCCAGCCTTTCCTCACCCACCGGCGGAGCCGAGCGGATCCGTGCCCCATGTGCTGCTCTTTAGCAACACAAACAGCACAGCCAGATTCCACTTAGCGGGGTTTGCTCACTCCCCAAACACGCAGGGCTTGGCTCCGAGCGTGCCGGCTCCTTCCCACCGGCTCCCCGAGCGCCACGGGAGAGGCATGGGAGGGATAAAGGGTGGCTGAGCACCTCTGGGATATCCTGGAACAAGGGTGGGCTTGATTCCCGTGTCAAGGTCAGGGGTGTGCTGTGGTTCGTCTTCTTGGTGTGGCCAGATCCGTTTTCATCCCACCTTTTTTTAGGGCTGGCTTGAGAGCTGGGCTAGATGAGCTTGGAGATCTTTTCCAACCGAAACGATTCTACAGAATCATCGAACGATTGAGGTTGGAAAAGACCTCCAAGGTCATCAAGTCCAACCTTTGACTGATCAACTTGACCATGTCAACTTTGTCACCCAGCCCAGAGCACTGAGTGCCACATCCAGTTGCTCCTTGGACACCTCCAGGCATGGAGACTCCACCACCTCCCTGGGCAGCTCCAATGCCTGACCACCCTTTCCATGAGGAGTTTCCTCCTGATATCCAACCTGAGCCTCCCCTGGCACAGCTTGAGGCCATCTCCTCTTGTCCTGTGCAAGCACTCTCATCCCTCTTTGTGGGGTTGTTGTCAGCCACGGGAAGAAGGGACACAGCACCCAAAAAGACAAAAAATCGTAGCAGAAGCAGTCGAGTGATGGGTAAATGCTGAATTTCAGCCAAGTGGGCAGTAAGACATTATTCAGTGAGAAGGTTTGAGAAAGAGTGGCTGAAACTGTGCTTTGAGCAGAAGGAAAGAGAAGGAAAAGAAGACATTTAGAAGAAGGAAGGGCAGAGCACTAAGTCAGCCCAAAGCTTGTCAGTTCATCCTGTAGAGGTGGGAAATTTGAGGTCACAGAATAACAGGATGGTTTTGGTTGGAAGAGCCCTTAAAGACCATCTCATTCCAACCTCTTGCTGTGGGCAGGGACACCTTCCACTATCCCAGGTTGTCTGGTGGTCAAATAGACAAAAAAAAAATCTGGATAACTGGACATGTTGGCCACTCTGGCACCACCTTAAGCCCTTAAAGCTAAAGAAGAGAAAGATCAGCCCCATCTTTCCCCTCAATGCTCAGGGGAAACCTCATTCACCAAATTTGCTCAAAGGGATTTCCACTCCTGTCCTAGACCATCTCAGGAGCTGCTTTCAAGAATGCCAGTGCTACCTCACAGGAAAGGTCAAAAATCTCCCTTTTTCAGAGCAGACAGCACTTTTTAACAGATTTATTCTGCAGTTTTTCATGTTTGAGCCAAACAAAACACATCATGGAAGGATCGCTGCCTGTTGGCCACACTGGGATCCCATGGAGCTGTGTTTGGGGTGCTGGGGCTGCCCAGTGCTCTGTTCCTCCTTGCTGGAAAGCGAGCAGGGCTCAGAATACCTGAGAAAAGTCACTGAGTTTTGTTTCCCACTCTGGTCCCAGGTCCAGGTCGCCAGTGGAGCAGTGAGCAGTGGCTGACTTGTGTTGCCTACAGAGCTCCTGACCCCCTCTGGTTCCGCGTTACATAAAGGAGACACCCCCGTGCCAGACGTGCCGCATCACATTCCCCTTCAGCAGAATCCGTGGGCTCTCCAAACTGTGCCATGTTTATGTAGACTCCCCAGCACCAATTTTGCAATCTTTCCCATTCTCTTCAGCCAACACACATCCAATTAAACTGTCCAGTTACCATGGTTTCCTCCTCACCAACCTGGGGAGTTTAGATGTGAAGCTTGTGGAAAAGAAAAAGTGTTTCCTCATGAGGAAATGTGCTCATTGGGCTGATGGGCTTAAAATTTTGTGTTCAGCCCACTTTGTGTTTGAGGGTTTGATGATGTTATTGTGGGGGGTTCTTTGGGTACCGAAATCCACGGAAAGGGAAGAGCTTGTGAATGGTTTACCATGACAAATGCATTGTTTTCAGAGGCAATTTAAGCAGCCAGGGAGGAGGACTGGAGCTGGGGAATGTTTGCTGGAGTATCTGAACGTGCTGTTGGAAATGGTTTGTTGTTGGTAAAAGCTGGGTTTAATTGTAGTCTCTTAAAATCCCTGAATGTCATATAAAGGAAAAAAAAAAGCTTTACAACAAACATGCCTTTCAGAGCAGAGTTGGAAATGAATGTAGAGTCTAGAAACAGACTGGGGTTGCCTGGTCTGGATTAGTAAACTCTGACTCTTGTCGTGCAGCACATTCACCATCCTGCTTTTCAGGATCCTTCCACAGCAGAGGAAGCTGGACTCAAAGCCTGGTCTCCCTGCAACACTTCAGGATCAAGCAAGGAAAAAAAGATTAAGACTCACGGAATGATCTGCAGGAAGTTGGAATGAATCATTTATAACGACCATCAAGTAAGTGGTAATGGTGGCTGACCTGGCCAAGCCGGGTGGTTGGCAAGGCCCTGGAGGAATTTCATTCAGAGTCATCATCTTTGGCTCCCTCTGTTTTCTTCCTCCTCTCCATGGTCAAGGAAGATGAGCTGAAGTTGAAAGAGGAGGGTCAGAGAGGAAGTAATAGGATTATATTAGAGGACACCTATTCTACAAAAAAACCCCCCAATCCCTACAAAAAAAACCCCAAAACCAAGAGTCTTTGCTGGCCAACAGAAATCCAGATTCCACTAAATAGACACAATGCCGTAAAAAAATAGGATGGAAAATGGGTTAAAATTCTGTCAGATGATCATCCAAATGGTTTCATCTCCTCAGTACGTTTTGGCCTGGTCTGTGCCACATTCTGCTCTCCCCAACAAAGTCTGGAAACCTTGCAGGGAACAGCAAGAGTCAGGGGCTGTCACCTGTAGGGAATATGGCAAAAAAAGTCCTATATTTTGCAGTAAGGGGCAGACTGTGGTCACAGGCCACGCTGCTCCACGTCTCCAGGGCCAGAGGGGAGGCCTTGGCCCTGTTTAATTTGCTACTCAACACTTGGCCCTGCCTAATGTGTTGTTTTTATAGAGCCTGGTTGTGCCGAGAGGGCGTGTTTGGTGTGAATAACAGGGAAGGAGGAGAGTTATGGAAGATAACAGACTGTCTGCACCAACACTTGTGGTGTGAACTGGGGAGGAATAAATTCTGGGTGAGGTTTCGAAGGTGGCTGTTTAACACCATAGCTGTGAGGTGGTGAAGAGGCTGCTGATCTGAGGGGTGGATGGGCAGCTGGAGACAAGAACTGGAGCTGACTAGGGACCTGTTCCTTAGTGGAGACATCCTCTGATGGAACACGGTGCTGTGGTGTAGATGCTGAAAAGCTTTGGTAGAGAAATCTTTCAGCTTTCTGCAGCGTTCTGTGAGAACTTTGCAGTTCTCACAGAAACTATGAAAACACTGCTATGGGTTTTTGTAAACTGACTCCTTATCTTGCACCTGGGTTTGTTATGCAGGATTGTTACGGTTCTGGCCTTCTGATATTTTGGAATAAGTGTCTTAGAGCTTGACCAATCCCCTCAAGGGGTGGATGGCCGAGCACCCAACTGTCTTATGCCATTCAACACACTCTTTGCGAACCATGTTATAAAATAATGATTTAATTAATTAATACAGAACTAAAACTACTTACTTCCTGAACTTGGATCGTGTCATTTCTTGCCGTTCTTGGTACTTTACAGTGACACTGTGGTGCTCAGGGGACTTATGGGACGTTATGGGAATGCACACGGGGTCGAGGTGATATCTTGCAATGGCACTGCTGGGGAACTGCAGCCATCCCCTGGTTTTATCCCTGTGCAAAGGGGAAGTTGACTTTCATGACTTCCCTTAGCTTAGCTTAGGGGAAAACTAAAATCACAGAAGTCTGCACCTTAGCACATGAACCCAGGAATAAGAGGGATGCTCCAGAGGTCAAGGCAAAGAATCATGGACTGCTTTGGGTTTAAAGGGAACTTAAAGACCATCTGCTTCCGACCCTCTGCCACGGGCAGGGACCCATTCCTCTATCCCAGGTTGCTCCAAGCCCTGTCCAGCCTGGCCTTGGACACTTCCAGGGGTCCAGGGGCAGCCACGGCTTCTCTGGGCACCCTGTGCCAGGGCCTCCCCACCCTCACAGCACATCAGAGGCTGCCTTCCTCCAGTCAATGGAAGAGGATTGGAACTACGAGCTCTCCCATTTCCATCAGCTCCCTGCTAAGAGTGGCCCGGGCAGTCTGAGCTCATGAGATCATCTGCTTCCCCGAGGTCAGCATGGAACAGCATTTCACCACTGGTGCAAACCTCAAAGCAAAGCCAAGCCGCTGAAGCCATAATTATGTCTTTATTGTGCAGGGCCGGGCTGTGTGCGGGCTGGCAAGGAGCCTTTCATTCTGCAGGGCCCGGGGCAGTCATCCTGCATTACACATTGTGGGCCGGGGCTGGGGGTGCCGCTGGAACCCGGCGAGGGCAGCTTCATTCAGAGCACTCCCTTGGCCGTGCTCTCAGGGCGACGGGGATGGAGAGCCCAAAAAGAAGGATTTTGTTGGCTGTCTTCCAAGCGAGTCCCTCCTGGCCACCACCACAGGGAGTGATGTAAAAGGGCTTTGTGTGGCTTGTCAGCAGGAAGGCTCCAGCTGGGACTGGGAATGGCACGGACGAGGTGGGCACACAGTGGGGATCGGGCAGGAGAGGAGGAGTGGAGCAAAGATGGGTAGAGAAGGGTGGGAATGGGGTGTTACTCGTGATAAAGAGATTCTTGGAAGTGCAGTGGTCTGCTGAGGAAGGTGGAAGAGTGGGAGGAAGGAGGCTGGATTGGCAGGATTAAGGCCATGTGGGGGGACTGATGGCAGTCGCAGAGAGATCATGGAATCCCAGAATCCCAGAATCATTAAGGTTGGAAAATCCCTCCAAGGTCATTGAGTCCAACCTGTGCCAAATCCTCACCTTGTCACCCAGCCCAGAGCATTGACTGCCATGTCCAAGTGCTCCTTGGACACCTCCAGGGATGGGACTCCACCACCTCCCATTCCAATGCTTGACAACACTTTCCATGAAGAAATTCTCCCTGAATTGGATATGGGGTGCGAGTCAGGGCCCGTTGGGCAGATGATTGTGGTGCCTGAGGTTGGCAAAGTGGCTGAGGGCTCAGGAGTGTGGTGGGAGATGTCCTTGATGTGCCAGGGGTGACAAAGAGGGACAAACGTGGTGGAGATGGCAGGAGAGGGAGAGGAGAAGAGCTCTTGAGGATTGGTGAAAGACAGAGTAGAAGGAAGTTTAATTATTAAGTGACGAGGAATGAGTGGGGGAGCTGAGTCAAGATCTGGAGGCGGTGAGAGGAGAAGGGTTTGAGAGAGGCTGTTGAGGTGTCAAAGTGACAGACTGCAGGAGTGGGACCACCTTTCAGTCAGGGATCTGTGACTGCCCCTGACTGAAAGGGAAAATCCAGGATTTGATGAAGCTGATGTGATTTGACAACTCCTGCCTGTCTTGTTTCTGGTCAGGAGGCTGCAAGAGGATTGTGGTGGTTGGACCACGAGGTTCTGGGCTGGACCAGCAAGGGAGGGATGAGAAACGGGCACAGGGATATGCACAGTTTGAATTGTTGGGCTGTGGACACATCTCCCTACGCCTTGGAAATCCAAGGGAAGTGTAGAAGTAGGCTAAGAATAGCCTGACAGCCCAATCCTCAGACACCAATGGCCATGGGAAGAGGAACACCACACAAACCACAGCAGAAATTCAGAGTGAACGAGGTCTCTGCTAATAATCAGACGTTATCATGCCATTGCTACAAAATGTGTTTCTTTCCCCAGAACGGCCCGTCCTGGCCTCCTTCTCTGGGAGGAGAAACTGAACTGACTCTGGGGCAGCAGCAATCCATGAAATTCCCCAGGCTCCTCAGTCCACCTTGGCCATGCTTTGACTCCGTGTCACGAGCCAGGGCCTTGTCCAGGTGAGTTCCTAAGGGAGAACTGGGTGTGCAGGAATGGGATGAGATGCAGTGCACTGCAGTTCATCCTCCAGAGGGGTTTTTTAGGGGAAAGACTTAGGATGTGCTCCAAAGGACACCTGGGATATGTCTGTACCATGGACACAGCCAGAATGAGCAGGGAAAAAGTCATCATGGGAAGATGCTGGAGATACCAAGACTGCTTAGGATGAAGAAGAAATGGGAAGCTTTTTGGGTCCAAAACACTGGTAAATTACATTTAGGCACTACAAGACCAGTTTACCCACCAGGCTGGGACTCAGAGGCTCTTCCAAACTTGAATAAATCGGTTCACCTCATGTCACCTCAGCAGAACGCGGACGTTGCAGGCTCCTTCTGCAAGGCTGTCAGCATTTCTGTGTGTCCTGCTGTGCACCACAAGTGGTGACAGCAGCCATGGAAAGCAGAAAATCCCTGGATGCAGCTGAGAGGTGTCACAGCTAAATCAAATGAAAGCACGTTTAGGCACTGGAGTTGTTTCAGGACGTACCTGAGCTGAGGAGCATTCATGGAAAAATCATGAGGATAAAAACCCCCACTGTGAAAGACTCAAAATGACCCATTTTGAAGCAAAAGCCAGGGAGAGATTCCCTGGAGAAGTGGCCCATGCTGCTCTGCAGAAGATAATCCAGATCCTCCTGCCTCTCCTAGAGGGAGGATAATGGATGCTATGGCCTGATTCCTCCAGGCAATCCCGTGTCATGCAATCAGCAGAGAAACACCTTTCCCCTCCCCAGCTCTGCCTGTCCTGGTGTGACAGGGAGGCTTCTCTGGCGAGGGAAATGCTTTGTGCAACACAAATGCATTTTGTCACATCAGGGGCAGAGCATTTCCGAGTGTCTTGGCTCTTCCACATTCAGGAAAAGAGAGAAATTAGCAACCTGAGTTGCCATGGTAAATAATACAGCAGCACCCCTGCTTAATGCCACTCTGCAAATAGTTTAATATTGAATGACTGTAATTTTGCTTTAGAGCCTGGAAAAGAGATGCTGAGACCAACTGAACAGTAGCTGATGAAAGTAATTTTGCAGTGGTCTCTTAACACAGCCAGGCAGGCAGAGGCCAGAAAAATAAGAAACCTTATAGTCTGAGTTTTTTAAAGAGTCTCGAAACAGCAGTTGGATGGTAGATGTGCTATCAATGCACTTCGTGGGAATGTGGGTTTGGTGGTGCTGAATGGCAGGAATGCCTTCAGTGTACATCCCTGTTATTTATTGAGTAGTGACAGTGGCTTTAGAGCAGCACATGGCAGAGGAGAAGTCCCAGTTCTCCAGCACAGGGTTTTAAATAGCTCTTAGGAGCAGTGCAGCTTCAGGGGAAGTGCTGAATGTGGTGGGCAGCTTTGGAAAAACAAACCAATCCAGGACCCTCTTCCCTTCCCTGATGCTTTCTCCCCGATTTCTCCTCCATTGCCCTCTCTCAGCAGCTGTGGTGACTGGAGAGCATAAATTATCCTCTCTGTGGCAGGGCAGAACACAACTTCTCACCCCCATGATTTGATCCTTGCCTGGTGAGCCATCAGTCCATGCTTGCCCAGGCTTCTTCCCAGGGGAGATGCTCCATGATTAAATTGCAATGGAGAAGAGGAAGAGCTCAGCAGACTTTGCTGAACAAAGGCTCGGCAGGGCTGGACTCTGCCTCTGCTCCTGTTTCTCCTTGGCCAGGGGACACCTCTCTGTGTTGGCTGTTTTGGGTGAGGAGCTCATCCCAAATCCAGAGGCGCTGTCCCTCACTGGGTTTGCTGCGTCCCACCAAATACATGGGGTTGGAACAGGCTGAGGTGACCTTGCAGCAGCCCCTCAGAGGTTCTGCCAGACTCCTCAGAGCAGCAGTTTTTTATCATGGAGTCACAGGGCAGCTGGACTGAAGCCTGATCCTGTCACCCTCCGTGCTGTGGGTGACTCCAGCATCAGTCAGAACCTTAAGCTCTATCCTGGAGTAAGTGGGGAACCCTAAATGCCCTGAAAGGAATGTCCTTAGTCTTTACCCAAGATACTGATCTTGGTATTTGGTCTTTATCCAACACATTGATCAGCCAAAGGGCTGCCTGAAGTGGTGGACTCTGGATTTTACATATTCACTGAGGAAAGGGAAATACAAACACTGAATAAGACCTCAGAGTTCTTAATTTGGGGCATCGAAGAGGGATCAATCCCAAAGCCCAGTGCATTTGGAATGTATTCAGTGTCTTGCCCTGTTGCTGACATCAGCAGCTCGCAACAGGAGAAAGGATTAGCAGGTGCTGGATTTTTGTCTCCTGAGGGTCTGAGAAGTGTGGAAGGCTGTGGTGAGCAAGGGGTGAGCAAGTACATTTGATTTCATTTTTCCTTCCTTAAAAAAACCCAAACCAACAAAACAGAAGAAACTGAATGTTTCGTTTAAAAAGTAATAGAAAAGTTGTGCACAAATATCTCAAAAAAAAAAAAAAAAAGAGAGAAAAAAAAAAAAAAAAAGAGAGAAAAAAAAAAAAAAAAAGAGAGAAAAAAAAAAAAAAAAAGAAAAAATGAGAGAAAAAAATAGAAAAAAAAAGAAAAAGAAGAAAGAAAATCTCTCCTCCAGAAACAAGCTGTATCCTCTCCTGGATCCCGGTGCTGAGGAAAGATGACAGATCCCTTGCCCTGACAAAACACCAGCGGTAGGTCTCAGAACAGCATGCTGAGACCCAGGTCCTCCAGGAGGTTTCTCATTCATTCACAGGCCCGGAATACATGGTGTGCTTCAACCACTGGGCAGGCTTGTGCTGTCAAGTCTTCATTCCTCCCTGTGGTTTTGGAAGCTGGAAGTCGGGATTACTCGATATTCCTCTGCCCAGCTCCACACCATCCTGCTCTTTTCCCACACAAATATCTCCTTTTAACACAGCACCGCCAATCAGAGACATCAGCCTTTCTTCAGGGCTTCAGAGCCGCTTGGAGACAAACCAGAGGTGGGCAAGACAAACCTTGGTGGTGGCTGGAGCACTTGGACCTTGTCTCTAAAACTTGGGTGATGGCTTGGACAGCAATAAGAGAATGAACTTTTATTTTTCAGGGCATTTTGCTGAATTTTTCTCAATCACAGCCTGGTCCTGTGAAGATTCAGCACTCCTAAAACTGGCCTTGCTTGGCACATCATGGGGTTGGTCTTTCGGTGGAGGCCTCTTCCTCCAGAGATGGCTGGGATGGATTCTCCATGTTCTAGGATGGTTTTCTGTGATGTGAGCGCCCGCCAGAGCTGGTCTGTGGTACCCTTCCCTCTGGGGAGATGCTCCAAGCAGGGCATTGAGGTAGAGCTGAGCATTCGGGACAGGAAGGGCAAGGAATAGGGAGCAAAGAAAAAATTTCCACTCATTCATTGGACTTGATAACCTTAAAGATCTTTTCCAACCTAAACTGTTCCATGATCCTATGATCCCTTCTCAAGGGCATCTCCCACCTGCATCCTGCTGAGGTGGAGGCTGCTGCAAGCTCAGCACAGGCTCCAGGAGTGCTGTTTTCACCCCTTTCCTCCCAGCACTGGGCAGCCATGACTCCATACCCTTGGCAAGTCCCAGATTTGCAGAGGAGAGGGATTTCACACAGATTTGGAGATGGAGAGCTGTAGTTTCACCCTTCCTTGTGTCTCCTCTCTCCGTCTCTGTCGTCACTGACGATGTGTTTGATTGGCCTTCAGGACGTTCACGTCCTGCAGAGAGGGGCTTCCCTTCCTCCCTTCCTTAAAGGTGGTTTATAAAAAAGATGAGGACAGACTTCTCAGCAGTGCCTGCTGTGACAGGACAAGGAGTTGTTGCCCGGAGAAGCTGTGGCTGCCCCATCCCTGGAAGTGTCCAAGGCCAGGTTGGAGCAAGCTGGGATAGTGGAAAGTGTCCCTGCCCATGGCAGGGGGGTTGGATTCCATGACTTTCAATATCCCTTCCAACCCCCAAACCATTCCATGATTCCTCCTCTCTGAGAGCAGGGGAAACTGCTCTCTGACTTGTGGGCTGCACACAAAACATCTCCAAGAAGATTTCTCAAGTTGCCAAGACCTTCTCTTGTTCTCCTGGATCCTTTGTATCCCTTATCCTGATTGCTTCAAAACCATCCCCGCAAGGCCAGATCTGTCAGCAAGATAAGGCTGTCAGGGCTGCTGATAAGAGCCTGGCACCCCCACTTCCAGGGGACATTTGCTGTGGGGATGGTTTTTTAGGCCAGGTTTTCATTATGTGGAAAGCGTGTATCCAAGCTGTCCTGCAGGGTGGCGTGGTGCCTGTATTTACAGTGCTGGCAGCTTTCAATAGCAATCTATTTTTAATGAATCCAAGCTGGAATGTGGTGCCTAAACCCTTGATTTAAGGCAGATTTCTAAAGGGAAGATTTACGCAAATTTGCTTGATTGGAAATTAATTACTGCAACAATCAAGTTCAGCTCAAGTAATCTCGCAGAGACGGCCGCAGGAGTCAGAAAATTCATGTCAGAGAGGAGACATCAATTTACATTCCTTACATTTCTATCTGGAAGGTTTCCTAATTCTAGAGCGAGCAAGAGGCATCACAGACAAAGCAAAGGGTGAAGGGGTCTGGTGGCAAACTGAGTCTGCTTGGGGGGACTCGGTGATCTTGGAGCTCTTTTCCAGCTTAAAAATTCTGCAGTTCTCGGTCATTCCCCAAAACCCTCCTGGGAGAGCCATTGTGCCACTGAGTTATGGCACAAAACTGGGTTTCAAAAAGGGTGAAATATTCCAGACACTGTTGGTTCTCCAGCTCTGCTGGATGCTCCTGTGAGGGGGATCTTTGAGGGTCCAGGTGTGAGAGGAAAAACATTTGTTGGTCTTGGTGAGGGAAATGCTTTGATTTGCAAGTGGGATTTTTTTTACTTATTAATCTTTTTTTGCTGTGAGGAGCCCTTATCAGATTTGGGAAGGCTCTGTTGGGCTCTGGTCCTGCTTGCATTTCACAGATCCTCTCCCATTTCCGGAGCCAACAGCTAAATTTGGGGAATGGGAGAGGAACTGAGCCAGCTCTGGGGCTCAACAGGTGATGGGAATATGAAGTGTTTGAAGTAACCCCGCATTGCAGCAGTGCCCTTGCCCACGTAAGTTGATTATTTCCTATTTAATTGCACTCCAGTCCTTAAAGTATCATAGGACAGCAGAAGTTTGGTGTGTCACAGAGATGGGAGTCCCTCACCCTTCCAGCCAGGGCTTGCAAACTTGGTATTTCATTTATTTATGGCTGGACTGAGACATGCGGCTCTCTCTTCTCCCCCTGGGCAGCTTAATGAATCACAGAATTACAGAATGAATCACAGAATGGTTTGGGTTGGAAGGCACTTTAAAGATCATCCGGTTCCAAACCCCTGCCATGGTGCAGGGACACCTTCCACTATCCCAGGGTGCTCCAAGCCCCGTCCAACCTGGCCTTGGACACTTCCAGGGATCCAGGGGCAGCCACAGCTCCTCTGGACACCCTGTGCCAGGGCCTCACCACTCTCACAGGCAGGAATTCCATCCCAATATCCCATCTAACCCTGCCCTCTGGCACTGGGAAGCCATTCCCCGTATCCTGTCCATCCATCCCTTGTCCCAAGTTCCTCTCCAGCTCTCCTGGAGCCCCTTTAGGCACTGGAAGGGGCTCTAAGATCTCCCTGGAGCCTTCTCTTCTCCAGGCTGGACATTCCCAGCTCTCCCAGCCTGGCTCCAGAGCAGAGGGGCTCCAGCCTTCAAATCCACTTGGTGACCCCCTGGCCTCGCTCCCATCTCCTCACCATGACCAGGGAGCCCCAGCGCTCCATGGATTACGCACCCCTAACGCCAGCTCTGGGACAGGTTTGGTTGCCAGTGAGCATCTTCAGAAAGCCTGTGGGACGTGTTAGCTCCATTCCTGACCTGGAAAGCCTCTGGCTTGGATTTTCCCGAGGATCCAAATCTGCCGCTATTCCTTCGGGCATCGCTGTGGCTGATCCCGAGGCAGGAGGGAGCTGCCAGGGAGCAAAGAGCGGGGAGAAGAGGATCAGGTTGGGAAAGGCGGCGGTGCCTGGCGGGGTGCCTGCCCTCTGCCCGTCCCTCCCAGTGGGGAATGATTAACGAGGCTCGGTTCTCCTCCTTCCCCCGCCGCTCCCGCGGCGCTGTCCGGGCTGTGCTCGGGGTTTCTCGTGTTCTCCCGGCTCGAACGCAGCTCCCGTGAAGCAGAGGGAGGCTCCGGCTCCATCACTTCTGCTGTTTCCTCAGCCTCTCCGCTGACTGACACGCTCCAAGTCCCTTTCCCCCGCCTTTCTCACCGTGTTGTGCTTCAGGAAGCAGAGCCGGGATAGGAAGGATGCTCCGAATCCCTGCAGTGCTGAAGGCTCCGTTTCCCTTTGAAGCTGGCTTGTTTTTCCAGCCTTTTCCAGTTCGCTGCTGATCTGTGTGACATCCCTTCTCCCCCACCAAACGCACTTCAGGAATTTCTCTGATCCTTTCCTTAGCCAGAGGGGAGAGCAGAACATGTCATCCCTTCTCCTCTCAAAACTCAGTCAAGAAAATGCTCCTAACGGAGCTGTCGCACCCTGGAACTCGGAATGGCACCTCACCCGTGGTTATTGAGGTTCCCCCTGTTTGCCCACAGTTGTCAAGAGCTTCATGGCCATTGTGGCTGCAGACCGTGGGTTGGGAGCTGCTGAAACACCTGCCAGCTCCTTGAGGGATTTCTCTGAGGAAGAGATGCTGGGTTTGATCCCAGAAATCCATCTCGCTAAAATGGCTGGCATCCCACCGAGGCCCAGCTCTAGCCCAGTGCGGTGTGATTGATACGTGAAAAAGTAGCTGTTTGCAAATAAGGACATTAAAATAGCCATTTGTCCTGGACTGAAATGTCACCTTGCCCATTCTCTGCCACGGGACAATAGGGAAAATACAGGAATGTTGTTGTGATGCTTTCCTAAATACAGGCTGAGAGAGTTGGGGCTGTTCAGCTGGAGAAGAGAAGGCTCCGGGAAGACCTTCCAGCACCTTCCAGTACCTAAAGGGGGCTTACAAGAAGACTGGAGGGGGAGTTTGGACAAGGGATGAAGGGACAGGACAATGGGGAATGGCTTAAGCTGAATGAGGGCAGGGTTAGATGGGATATTGGGAAGGATTTCCTTGTGAGGGTGGGGAGGCCCTGGCACAGGGTGCCCAGAGAAGCTGTGGCTGCCCCTGCGATCCATGGAAGTGTCCAAGGCCAGGCTGGTCAGGGTTTGGAGCACCCTGGGATAGTGGAAGGTGTCCCTTCCACTGGAATTGAGATGGATTGAGAGATATTTAAGGTCCCTTCAACCCAAACCATTCCATGTTTCTATGATACTCTCCCAGCCTCTAACCACTTGTTTAGGCTCTTCCCGAACCAGAGTTCTCTGTGTGTTTAATATCCTCAGTCGCATTTTTCTTCCCTGAATTCTCCCATCACAACTCGAACACGTGCGAGGCACGGATATTTATCTGGAGACCCAAATTCTGCCCCTACCTCGCCCCAGGTTACCTCAGTGATGCTTCCAAGTCACCGGGAAAGATTCCTGCCCTCCAGCTTGGGATGCTGAGGTCTAACTGCTCTAACCACGGTGCTGAGCAGTCGGAAGGTTCCAGACTTTTCTGGAAGAGAACATGGGATTCAGTCAGTGGCAGCTCTCCTCCAGTTTCTTGGAACTGCCAAGTGGCTTTGAAACACCTTGGGGGGCAAACAGCTGGAGAACACCACGGAGCACAAAGTGCATTTCCTAAGGAGCCCTGGGTAGGAATAAATAAGGGGGATATTAGCATTGAGGAGGAGACAAGCATTCTGTTTTCCTACCACAGGATGCCATGGGTACAACGAGTAACACAGAACATTCAATTTGCTTCCAGAAAGTGGCTGACAGCATCGCTTTCTGCTAATTAAAGTAATCCTGGGTAGCTTTTTCTTGCTTGAAATTAGGCAGGGTAATTTAATCATATTTAGGTCACTCTCAGTGCACACACTGCATTTAGCAGTGCAGGCTTTTTTTGACTAATGTGGTTGTCTCTGCCTGCACTCATGAATATCTACAGATTTTTTCTTTGTAGATAAATGTATCCCAGAACGAGAGATGAAAGATGAAGTCTTGAGAATTGCTGATGGTTGTTCTCGTCAAGGAACAGAGACTCCCCTTTGAGCTCCAGGAAGGGGAGGGTGGCCTATATTTTGTGTGGGAGATCACGAGTAGTTTTGCAGACACAAAGACGGTGTTTTCCCTTTTGTTGTTCACCGTGCTCTAATTAGTCCAGCATTAATGGGAATTAAGTGTCCTATTTAGCTGGACTAAGTGCCCATGCTAATGTTATTAGTGCAGGCAGCTGCAGTTGATATTCCTACTCTGGCTCCCTCGGAGGGATTCTCTCCTTGTTGAGGAATCCAGAATTCCATGCAGGCACCACAGGATTGCACGTGGCTTCACCTTCTCACTCAAGGAGCGCTGCCATCTCTGGGAAGCTGAAGGGGAACAGAGGAGGACAGGGGTTTCAGCAGGTTTGTGACACTTGGATTCCCACCGAAGCTGCACGAAGGAAATGGAAGGAACCATACAGGGCCTGAGGGACCACAAGGACAAAAAGCAAACAGACCCTGACCTGGTGTGTAAAAAGCATTTCCTACACCTCAGAAATCCTTGGCCAGCACCAAACAGAGAGTCCAGGGATAGAAGGATGTCAAAACTTTGTTGTCCCGTGGTCCGTTGAGCACAGTGCCCTGTGCCCAAGAGGAAAGGAGGGGATGATGAGATAAATAGAGGAAAAAAGATGATAAGCACAGTGGTCCATCCCCTGCAGCAATCAGCAGGTTAGAGCTCCAGGGCCAGACATGACAGCTCAAACATCAAATTTATTGCCAGTGGAAGACTTATCCTCCAGAAATTTCATCATCAACCCCAAAAGCCTGTGGATAAGGTTCCCTGTGAGGGGGGTGAGCCCAGAGAAGCTGTGGCCACCCCATCGCTGGAAGTGTCCAAGGCCGTGTTGGACGGGGCTTGGAGCAGCCTGGTCCTGGCAGGAGGTTGGAACAAGATGGAACAAGGTCCCTTCCAACCCAAAACCATTCCAGGATTCCATGATAACCGTGTCCTCCTCGATATCCAAGACACTGAGTTCCAGCAGGTCCCACTCCATGTGAGAACAGCGCTCACGTGTGTCTGGCTGCTCGGTGCTGCACCTTTTGTATCTGGGAGTTAAATTAAACCAGCACCTTCCCACATTGCCGTGGACTCGCATCTTGGCTGGATGGCTCAGGTGACAGCCTGTCATTTAAGGAGGTTTACTGCTGTCCCGTAACACAATCAGGGTGAAAATTAATTAAATTTTGGAAATAGCACTAAAAGTTGTTCCTTTCTGAGCTTTCTGCACTGTTCAGCAGCAAGGCTTATGGCTTTTGCCATCCCATGCCAGGTCCGCTGAGGGTGCACGATGATTTTCTGCGGCTGTGGTGCCTCAGGGGATCTTTTGCTCAGCTAAAAACCTTCCAGTGAGAAGTAAAACACTTTTTCCAGGAAATGGGGAAAAAAAATAAAAGACTTGTCAATGTTTTTAGTCTGGTTTTGTTCTTTGTATTATTGTAGAAACTCAAAAGTACCAGTGGAGGACGCAGACAGACCTGTGCTAATTGATGGGATGGAAGGATAGTCCCTGTCCCAAATTGCCCTACAATTGATGTGCCAGACAAGAGACTCTCAAATGGTTTTCCAGGAAGGTTCCTGACTGCTTCCACTGATAACCAGATGCCTTTGCTGGTGGGTGTCACAGGTTTTTCATCCAATTTATAGGGCTGGAAAACACAAAGACCATGGCAGTGCCTCATATTTATGGCCAAGAGCAGCCTCTCTCTCCTGCTGGCAGATTGATCCCGTGGGTTAAAACCCTCTGGAGCTGCAATCACCACATCCACGTCCCTGTGTTGCCAAGGCAACCTCAGCGTTCACTCCGGGAATCTGGACACACGTGGCTTTGTCTTCTGGCTCTGGAACACTTCCTAAAGCTACCTCCCATCTCCTTTCTCCAGGGATGAGTCTTCGGAAAAGGCAAGTTCCTGCACTCAGGTGGGAAGTCCTTAATGTATAGGATGATTTAACTCTTGTCCCGGCCTGCCGGAGTTCTCCGAGCTTTAATTCCTCAGTGACACGGGAAGGGCCAGGGTGCGCCAGAACCAGGGGCCAGCCTTACTCCAGACCCTGCTTTTGACATTAATCATTCCCAGCTGCTTCAAAGAAAGATGGAAGAAATGCTCCACTTGATAAATTATGCAATTTTCCCACAGGAGAAGTTTCATCCTAATGGGCTGTTGGTAGCTTGTTTGTGCTCTGCAGCATGAGAATGGATATCCCTTTTCAGACCAATCTAGCAGAGCTGTAGATTCTCCAAAACAGAGATAAATGCCATTTTCTTTCTCTTTTTTTTTTTTTTTTAATATTTTTTTGCAATCTTTCCAACCTCTGAGCTTGCATAATCGCTCTTGGTGACGAGTTCCACAGCTTAATTAGGCATTGTAATCACACAGTTTAAATTGATGAGGTGCTCTGGCTGCCTTTGAACCGAGTTGGATGGGTTTGGGTTTTTTTTCTAGACATGATGAAAACAGTGGAGAACGGGATTCCCAGCCTGCTCATCCATCATTTTGTGTCTTCGTGTCACCTCTTCTCTCTTTTTGCTCTGTGCAACCCCCAAGGCAGGGAAAAGCTTTTCCCTATGTCCTGATCTAAAACCCTTTTGAAACATGGGAAGAAAAATCCACCTTCCTCCACAGAGGAAGGCAAACCTTTTTCTTCCAGCTTTTTCCTTTGAAAGAAGGAGGAGAGAGAGGGAAACTGCATTCAGACTTCATCGTCCCATTTTGTTTTGACTTCTGGGCTAAACTGAGTCAAAACAAGATGAAGCGAGATGCTGCGAAGTTCAAATAATGATTTAAAAAAAAAAACAACAAACCAATAGTTGATGAGATCAAAGAAAGGAGACCGATTTCAAACGTCCACCTTAAAATTAATTTTATTTTTATAGAGATTTTAAATGTTTGGAGGAACAAATATCCTGTTGCTCAGGAAGCCCAGACTAAAAACACCAAATATTCCTATCAGGAGATAGGATGAGTTATGTTGTGGTTAAGAAAACTTATTGGGGCTCAGGGAAAGTGGATTTATTTCCTGTCAGGGTTACAAATACCCTCAGTAGTTCTGAACAAGCCACTGGGAAATTAATCTTAGCAGGGATTTAAACATCCCAGTCCTGAGCGCTTCATTACCCTTTTTTGAGGTGTTTACTGCCTGCAACGGGACTGAATTCCCAGAGAGAAGGGAATGTGGGCCAGGGAAAACATCCATATGGGAACAGCAGATTTGGAGTCTAGCAGATTTTCTCATTCAACATTCTTCCTTCAACCCTTTCCTGAAAAAACCTCATCCTTCCAGTCTCCTCACAACACAAGGCGGGGAAAAAGGGAGAGATTTGAGAGGCTGGGAGAGATTTTTTTAGGGGAGGGGGAAGGTTGTGATACAAGAAATCTTGGGGGTCTCTTTGCTTTAGATTAATGGTTTTTTTTTAGTTTATTGGGTCTTTGTTGAGTTCTTTCTGTGATTCCTGCAGGTGAAATCATGGAATCATCATGGAATGGTTTGGCTCGGAGGGGACCTTAAAGATCATCCAATCCTACCCCCTGCCATGGGCAGGGACACCTCCCACTATCCCAGGTTGCTCCAAGACCTGTCCAGCCTGGCCTTGGACAATTCAGGGATCCAGGGGCAGCCAGAGCTGCTCTCAGGGCAATCACAACTTCCAGCTGAAAACGTGAAAACCTGTTCTTTCCTCTCCCAGTGCAGGATTTTCCCTGCACTGATGCAGCAGGAATATGGATCCCACCTCTCCTCAGATGCTTTGCAGACCAGAGGGGAGGTTGTGCTCAGGTACAGGATGAACTCAACATCAGCCCTGCAGCTCGCGCTGCAGAAATTGCACGTGGGCTTTAAATACTGCCACAGTTGTCTTGCGCTGATGGATTTCTCATACCGGAAAAAACATCCTTGGGCACAAAGATGACCCATAAAGTTGGACAGCAAAGGAAAATCGAACTGCTCTCCCACTGTGACGGGGCTCTTTCCCTCTCCCGTGGAGGTCTGGCACAGCCAGGACCAACTGCCACATCTGGGAGAGCGTCTCAGCCCTTATCCCACCTGCCAAGAGCAAACCAGCATTCAATTTTCAGGCAGCGGAGCTCAGCTGGAGGTTGGAGGTTGAGACCTGACTTGGTGGTTGAGGCAGAACTTTGGAATCAGGGAATATTTCTTCCGAAAGAGCGCTGTGTCCCGGAGTGCTGGATCCAGCTCTGGGTTCCCCAACAGCAGAAGGACGTGGAGCTGCGGGAGAAAATCCAGAGGAGGCCACGGAGATGCTCCAAGAGCTGGAGCCCCTCTGCTCTGGAGCCAGGCTGGAAGAGCTGGGAATGTTCCCCTGGAGAAGGGAAGGATCCAGGGAGAGCTCCGAGCCCCTTGCAGGGCCTAAAGGGGCTCCAGGAGAGCTGGAGAGGGACTGGGGACAAGGCCTGGAGGGACAGGACACAGGGAATGGCTTCCCAGTGCCAGAGGGCAGGGTTGGATGGGATCTTGGGAAGGAATTGTTCCCTGTGAGGGTGGGGAGGCCCTGGCACAGGGTGCCCAGAGAAGCTGTGGCTGCCCCTGGATCCCTGGAAGTGTCCAAGGCCAGGCTGGACGGGGCTTGGAGCCAGCTGGGATAGTAGAAGGTGTCCCTGCCATGGCAGGGGCTGGAATGAGAAGATCTTTCAGGTCCCTTCCCCCCCAGGCTACTCTGCCATTCCAGGATTCTCTGACTCCAGATGTGTAATGCGAAGCAGAGCTGTGGGACAGGGCCCTGCCGTGGGCTGAGCGATGTCTCTTGCCAGCAGATGAGAGCTGGGGCTGTTCCCTCTCACTCAAGGGTCATTTAATTTGAAACTCGCTGCTCTGTCAGGGCCCAGGGCCACCAACCCCCTGGGGATGGCGAGACCCATCTGTTTCCCGAGCTCGGCACGTCCAGGCCATGCCAAGGAGCTCGGCTGGGCTCAGGAGGCTGTTTTGAATCTCGCCCTTTTTCTTGTGGGATTGCGTCGGGGCAGAAGCGAGTCCAGAGATGCTCTTTGATGCTGCTCTCGGATCCCGCGCTGCCAGTGTGCTGAGGGCATGGGCAGCGGGCACAGTGACACCAAAATAAATCGAATATTTCTCTGGAATGGGGTGGGGACATCAGCAAAACCTCTGCCTTATGCAATTGCCGCTAGCATTACAGCAGATTCAAAGCAGCTGCTGTTGGCTTTCCCTCTTCCCTTTCATAAACTGGTTGTTTGTCTGTTTGCTCGGGGCTGGAGGGGAGGGAAGAAGGGAGGTGTGGGATGTAGGGAGCACAGAGATGGTCGAGCGAGGAGATGGTGCCCAGATCTTCACAAAAAGATCAGAGAATAGACGGGCAGCGGGAAGCTTGGCCAAGCTGACACGGACAGGAGTGGTTTTGTCACTGCAGGCAAAGAGGTGAGCTTGGGATGTCCATGGAGGGCCCTAAACAGGGATTGGCAGGGTTGAGTCAAAAGGGATGTTCCTGGAAACACGAGCAGGATGTTGCCTTCAAGGCATCAGCTGCCAGCAACTGAGGTACAGGATGAAAGGCTTGGAAAAAAAGGCCTTTGCTTCCTCAAGCAAACAGAAAGAGGAGTCTGATTGGTTTTTATTTTTAATTTTTTTAAGTAGCAAAGAGTGGAATTACGAGATTCGGACAGAGCCTGGGTTGGGGGTTCGGGGGACAGGACTGGCTCTAGGGCGGTGCTGGGGTGGTGACCACAGGTGGCAGAGGGGACTGACCCTACTGAGATTGGGTTTGTCTTTGCTGGGCCTGGCCTGGGAGGTGAAAGGCTCAATGAGAATTGAGGTGGTGAATGGGATGGTGCAAGAACCATGGGAGCCTTACAACAGGACATTGAGGGGCTGGAACGTGTCCAGAGAAAGGAATGGAGCTGGGGAAGGGGTTGGAGCAGCAGGAGCGGCTGAGGGAGCTGGGAAAGGGGCTCAGCCTGGAGAAAAGGAGGCTCAGGGGGGACCTTGTGGCTCTGCACAACTCCCTGACAGGAGGGGGCAGCCGGGGGGGGTCGGGCTCTGCTCCCAGGGAACAGGGACAGGAGGAGAGGGAACGGCCTCAGGCTGGGCCAGGAGAGGTTTAGGTTGGATATCTGGGGAAAATATCTTCATGGAAAGGGTTGTCCAGCCCTGGCACAGCTGCCCAGGGCAGTGGTGGAGTCCCCATGCCTGGAGGGATTCAAAAGCTGTGTGGATGTGGCACTTGGGGACATGGGTCAGTGGTGGCCTTGGCAGTGCTGGGGGAACGGTTGTGATGCCTTGAGAGGCCACCTAAAAACAGAGACTAGACCGGAGTAAAGGAATAAAGGAATAAAAGTAGGTATTTATTTGAAGGGCCTTCAAAGGTACCCCTGGGGAGCCAGATTCTACTGCCAGGATGGACCCTGAGATGGACGGCAGCTCACGAGTTCTTCACATTTTTATAGGTTTGGTTCATTTGCCTATCAGGGTTAATTGTCCAATTAAAGCCTCAGTTTAATGATGTAATTCCCCTCAGCCTGCCCCCCTCTCAAAGGCTTTTGGTTTATACTTTTTGGGCCTAGGACAGTCTGGGTGTCCTTGAAGAGCAGGCCCGGAGAGGCTTTGTTGTGTCTACAAGAGAGCAGAAATGAACAGGCTACAAGAAACTTCAGAGTTACACACTAAGCAGTACAGGATTTGAAAAATATAAAAGTTAAAACCCAAGGCATCAGTTGGACTGGATGATCTCAGTGGGCTTTTCCACCCTGATAATTCTGTGATTCCACGAGGCTCCTGCAGCAGGGAGGGAGGATGTGATGCACTTGTGCATGAAGGGGAGAGGGGCGAGAGCTGGGGTGAGGGAAGGAGGGAAGATAACGGAAGGGATGCAGGTGGCCCAGGAAAATCTACAAGCGAGCACTTGAACCTCCTCTCTTCCCTGCAAGCAGGAAAATCCCCCAAGGGATTTCCTTTTACCGCTTGGAGCAGCCTGCTGGAACCTCTGCAGTGTGAGAGAAATCCCCGTTCCCAAAGCACAGCAGTGCCTACACATGCAGAGCACCTGCCTGGGGGGGTGTCCTGTGGGAAGACTGGGATGCATTTTCCATCTCACCCCAGAAAAACCATCTCTAACACACAGCACTGTAGGAACACCCTGGGCTGTAGCTTCAAAACTCAGCCATGAAGAGGAATGGTTGGATATCTCTGACCCAGGCCCTTTCCCAATCCAATATACTCCCTTCAGCCACATATTGCTGCCTTTATTGAGCCCAAATGCTCAGCAGCTTCTTTCTATTCAAATAATACCAAAAACATGCTCATCCAAGGGTCAGCATGGCTTAATATATAACCAGGATTTCAGCAAACCCCAGGAGCAATCAAGTCATCACTCAAGTAGAAACAGTCCGGCCAGATATCCACAAAGAAGCCTTTTCCATCATTCCAGGAAACAGTCCCTCAGCTGTCTCCAGCAATCCTATTGTGAATAGATGTCTTTTGCCACTTTCCCAGAACATCCATAAATGCAGGGAGTTTCAAATCCGGAGAGGACGGTGCTGTTAAGCCAAGATTCAGAGTCTCAGTGGAGGCAAAGGAATTCCCTGCCATCCATCCCTCTCCCTTCAACCGGGGTGGAATGAGCTCCAGCCCTGCCAATGATCCTCGTGGTATGGGACAAAACTCAAAAGTTTGTTGTCATAGAATCATAGAACCCTTTGGGTTAGAAAAGACCTGTAGGATCATGGAGTCCATCCATTCCCCCAGCACTGCCAAGGCCACCTGTAACCCATGTCCCCAGGTGCCACATCCACACATCTTTTAAATCCCTCCAGGGATTGTGACTCAACTACTTCCCTTGACAGCCACTTCCAGGGCTGGGCAACCCTTTCCATGAAGAAATTTCCCCTAATATCCAATCTAAACATCCCCTGGCACAACTTGAGGCCATTTCCTCTCATCCTGTCCCTGTTCCCTGGGAGCAGAGCCTGACCCCCCCGGCTGCCCCCTCCTGTCAGGGAGTTGTACACACATAATTGCTGCAGTTTAAGAGTTGCTTGTCTTGATGGGTTCTCAGAGTCCAATTCACGATGAAGTCTGGATGGTGGCAGTGAAAGACTTCAGAGGTTTTGACCATTTATTTCCTTTCCACTCCCTTCATGCCCAGCTGTCCCTTTGCAGGGAGTGGGTAAGGGATATATCCATGGAAAACACCTCCCAGCACATCATCTCTCCATTTTCTGAGGCTGTATTTCATCTGCACCTGTATTTTATCTGGGTTTTTTTCAGCTCTTTGGGCTGGTAGCCACACGTGTGTGAGGTCTCTGGGTTTGCATATGGTTCCAAGCAACCACCTCATTTCTGTGTTTCCAACATCACCATTCTCCTTCCTCTTTGGATGCTAAAAAAAAAGCAACAAACACCTGCAGGGCTGGCATTTTGCCTCACTCTTTGAGCATCTCCAGTGGGAAGGTGAAAAGGAGGAAGAGCTTGCTCTGCACACCGGGTTTCTCACCAGCCTGGGATTTATTTTCACAGGACAAAAGCTTTGTGGACAGAACTTGTGCCCTTCGAGTGCTGAATCTTCACCCATCTGCCTGAGACCTCCTTTTTCTCACAGCCACTGGACTTGGTTTAGTTTTGCCCACTACAGCAGTGCTCTGGTGTTGGGTCACAGCTTGGACTCGACGACCTCAGAGGTCTTTTCCATCCTAAATGATTCTGTGACCCATCTCCTTTCAGGAGAGCCAGGAAAATAAGCACAGGGGGAATCTTCTCACCTTCCCATTCTCCTCCTGAGCCTGCCAGGCATCCTCACGCTGTGCCAGGGAGTGAAAGCAGATGGAGACTCCCACACAGCTCTCAGCAGCTGTGCCGGTGGCACACACTCCTTGAATCCCTGATGATTCCCTGACCTTGGACAGGAGCTGCTCTGGCTGCTCTCGTGTGCAGGGCTGTGCTTCTCCAAGTACCTTAAAAGTAGCTTGAAAAGACCCAGAGAGAGGTGAGCTGAGCCCTTCCCTCCCCTTCCACATTTTCCCTGCTGTTTGTTTATCAAAGACCAACATTCTGCATTTCGTGTTGCTCTGTGTTTCTGCTGTATTGGTGCTGTGATTGATGTTCTCTGTTGGTTTTGTGTCACGCACCTCTTTTCCCTTTTTTTATTGCTTAGGATTAGGAACAGGAGCAGGTACATTTCCAATCCCATTATCCGCCTTTCACCTGAACGAAAAGTTTTCCAGTCACTAAGGTGAAGTAACCACATGATGCTACCAAAAACCTCTTCTTTCTCCTAAAGGAGACTCTCAAACTGTGGATGCTGAAAAGCTTTGGTAGAGAAATTTTTCAGCTTTCTGCAGCGTTCTGGGAGAACTTTGCAGTTCTCACAGAGGCTATGAAAACACTGCTATGGGTTTTTGTAAACTAACTCTTTATCTTGCACCTGGGTTTGTTGTGCAAGGTTGTTATGGTTCCAGCCTTCTGATATTTTGGAATAAGTGTCTTAGAGCTTGACCAATCCCCTCAAGGGGTGGATGGCCGAGCACCCAACTGTCTTATGCCATTCAACACACTCTTTGCAATCCCTGTTATAAAAGATGAATTAATTAATTAACAAAGATCAGAACTGCTTTCCTTCTGAACTTGTCGTGCCATTCCTCGTCGTTAGTGCCGCTCACAGCGACATCAAACAAATGAAGAATTAGCTGAGGCACGGTTTTATGAATATTCTGAATAATACTTGTTTCTCATTTCTTTTTAGCACAACTTCACTCCTGCTTTAGTCCTGAAGCTGTCACGGTTGTAAGAATCTATGGCAAAAAAAATGAGGCTGAGAACCCTGCGTTGCATATCAGTAACAGCAAGAGCAACAATGCAACAAAACGTAGAAAATCTTATAAAAACCTAAAATAAATTATATACATCCAAGTTAATTAGAAAAGGAATTAAAGGAATTAAAAAATACTTATCCTTTTTTTTTTCCCCAAGTGTGTGGGGTTGTTTTCTCACCCAGATGAAATTTTACATCCAGGGATGTAGAGAATATTTTGGCAGAGGTAGGTGACCTCTCCAGAGCTCTTAGTGGGATGCCACGACGTTGGCCATTGTTTCATTCTCCTTTTGTTCAGCATTTCTTTCCTTTATATCAGCAAAAGCTTTGAGTGAGGAAAAATGCAAGAGGAGGCTTTAATTCAAGCCAGAGAGGGGAGTAGCAGGCTGAGGGTTGAGCAAGAGGTGAGGCAGCTCTACCTGAGCATTAAAGGGCTCAGAAAAACCCACAAAGATGAAAGAGGATTTGAAACCAGAGCCTGTAGTGCTTTTTTGCCTTGCAATAATACGGTGAGAGTTTTAAGGAGTTCTGATACAAATGAAGAATTGGATTTTTCACATTTTACTCGAACTATTTCATTATTAAAAATAAAAAGAGATGGACTAAAACAAAGGAGTTATTTATTCTCAGCGGTTATTCTCTAAGGACAGTGTCCACATATAGAAATGATTTTTTATTTTAAATACTTTCAGGATCCTTGAAGTAAATTTCTAGCTTGGTCAAACTTCAATACATATCAACTCTTCCTCTGGTCTTTTTGTTTACCTGTGGCACACCTAAGGGTGGAACTGAGTGTGAGTGAGAGCCAAATCCAGCGTGCAGAGGTGGAAGGCTCAGCTTTTGAGTGACATCCTCTGTGCCACTTGCACGTCTTTGTCGTGGTTGAAAAATTCAAGGTAAACTGAGGAAGCCCCGTGGCCACAGAGGGAAAGGATTTGAGGAGAGATTGGCATCCAGGAGGACTGAGGACAATGGGGAGGCACCAAATGACACTGAAAAACACAAGAATTTTTTTCACAATGATATTGAGCCATTGCCAGACCAAAATTGGGGGAAAAAAGGTGTTGATAATGATGAAGACAGAAAAATTCCCTAAATATTTGTGCCTTGTCATTGGGAACAGTCAGATGATAGAATGCCAGCCTGGATGGTGAAGTGGGGGCAGCAACCATTAATTCTTGACTCACACAGGTCTAACTGCACCCAAGAGTTTTCAAAGAGCTGCCTGAGGAGGTCTCTGGAACAGAAATGATGTTTTTTTTCACTTGGTTTGGGTGGTTCTGAATGATGAGAGCCGGGCTAAAGTCGTAACTGTGTTTTCCAAAAGGTAAATGGGATATCCTAGGAAAGTGTACGTCCCTTGTCCTGGCATTAATCCCAGGCTAAAAAATCCAGCATCTCACACAGGACACAATAAATTAAGGGAAAATAATAAATAGAGGAAGGAAATTAAAGGAGGGTAACAAAAGTAAGACAAAGCAGTAATGCTGTCAAGTGAATTTGGTACCTGATAAAAATAGGATTACGAAGTTTTACAGAATTGTAACAGATCTTAAAGATCTTGTCAAAAAGTTACAGAAAGCGGTGCTTTAAGCTAGTCCTGGGTTTAGTTTGAATAACAATGGCGAGCACGGCATGCGGAAGACATTAAATAGCCCTCAAAGCAGCTAATTAATGGGATTCAGAGTGTAATTGTAAAGGCAGTAATTAAAGTAGTGACCATGTTCCCACTGGGGTAGGGCAGAAAGCATTTCCATGCTCTTTAACATCTGAATTAATGACCTGAAGAGAGCAGACACTGGCTGTTGATAAAACCTTCCAGGTGACCCAGAGATCAGGGAAGTCATAAATGACCGAGGAAGGAATTATGCAATGCAGAAAAATGTTTATCCATTCGCTGACACGCGATGAGGATGAAGCTGAACGTGGCCAAGTATGAGGGAGGACAGCAGCAATCCATGGGCAAGGGCGTTGGGAATTTGGGGGTGTGGTGGGAACCATCTGGATCTGGGCTCCCACCGCTGCTTGGGGACCAAAGGATGGATGTGAACATGGTACGGGAACTTAAAGTAGGGATGGGAGGACCGGGCTCAGTCCTGAAACCAGCACTGGAGGGTGGTTTGGAAGTTCAGGGAGACACAGCTTGTGGGAAGCGCTGGCAGCCGGAAAGGGCCGGAAGAGCCCTGGGATGATTTGTGGAAGGGAGAAATGCCTTACAGATGGTTTGGTTTCTTGTGCTCTGAGCTCACAGCTCCAAGCTCAAAGGCAGGACCCCTCTGGGAATTCCCTTGGGAATTTTGGAAATCATAGGTGCAGAGGACAGTCAAATCCTACACTGGAGTGTGGAGCTCTGCCTGGCGGTGCCTGCTGGCCCCAGGACCAAGGACACGGACACAGGGCTGCCACATGTCCTCCAGACACGAGTTGCCAGAGGTGCTGAGGCTCCTGAGTTTGCTGCTCGCAGACCCAGACCCAGCACGGCCGTGTCAGGGAGCTAAGCCCATTATTGGAGCTCCTGGCGGGAGCTTTGGGCTGCTCTGGGTCTTGGTTTCTTCATGTTGAGTCACAAAATTGCAGAATCACAGAAGAATTTAGGTTGGAAAAGACCTCCAAGATCGTTGAATCCAACCTTTGATCCATCATCACCTGGTCCACAGCCCAGAGCACTGAGTGCCACGTCCAGGCCTTCCTTGGACACCTCAAGGGATGAGGGCTCCAAACCTCCCTGGGCAGCCCCTTCCAATGCCTGACCACCCTCTCCATGAGGAAATTCCTCCTGATGTCCCACCTGAAGCTGCCCTGGCACAGCTTGAGGCCAATTCTTCCTGCCTTGTCCCTGTTCCCTGGGAGCAGAGCCTGGGTCCTGTCAGGGAGTTGTGGAGAGTGAATCCACACTGCACTGGAAGGAGGGATACAGAGACACCTTTACGTGTCCTTCTGGCTGCCACGGCTCGTGTCCACCAGTGTCTCCCTCACACAGACCCTAAACTTTGTGTCTTTCAATCAGTCCTGCCCTGTTGACCTTTGCAGGTCACCGTTCCTCTGCGATGAAGGAAATCATCAAACAATGTAGGAAAAACTCCTTTTCAAACTCGTCCCTCGGAGCCTGAGGGCAACTTTTGTCATCCTTTCACTTTCTCCCATCTGATGTTTACCTTGGGAGGAATTGCAGCTCCAACATCTTAGTGGAGCCTTTGGGATTTTGGGGGAGGTCAGGTACCTCTTGACAGAACTTTGGTGCATTACCTTGTTTTCCAGAACCTCGTGCCTACAGCCTTGGCCCTGAGCTCTGTGGTCACCACGAAACCTTGTCCAAATCTTTACAAATAAGATCTGAAAGGCAACAAGAGCCCAACGCGAGCTTTAATGCAAAAAAAAAGCGAGCTTTAATGCAAAAAAAAAAAAAAAAAAAAAAAAAAAAAAAAAAAAAAAAAAAAAAAAAAAAAAAAGAGCCTTCCCTGCTTTTATCCTGTCCCTGATTTTCTTTCCCTTTTAAAAAGAATTTTACTTCACTTTAAAGATGCCATTTTTTCTGAATGAAAATTAACCTTTTGCCTGATTTGTGAGACACTGTCAGGAAATACACAAGCTGCCCAAATGTTCTTTGCTACTTGCCTTAAATCGATAAAATGGTAATTGTCAAGGCTGGGCAAGAGTATTAAATTAAGAAGACCTGAACTCCTGTATGGAAGAGACCTTTTCATTTCACCATGTTAGCCCTGTAAGGAGACCCAGAGCTTGTGTTTGTCCAGGGAATCTCTTGCAGAAAGACATTTAGCTTTGAACTCCAGAAGTGAAGCAAGAGAGAACTCCACTGCCTTCAGAGGATTTCACTTCCACTGTGAAAAAAAAGAGACTTCATTTTTTCATTCCACTTTATCTGGCTTTAATTACCGTGGAGAGAACACCAAAGTTCCCCCTATAATCCAGAAAACCCCCCCTCCTCTGTTTTTCTTGCTCAGGTGAAGATGCCCTGTGCTGATGTCTCTGCTGTGCTGGCTCTTGCCAGCCTCACTGGAGATGAGAGGAAAAATCAGAATCGTGGAATGGTTTGGGCTGGAAGGAACCTTAAAGACATCTAATTCCAGCCTGTGCCATGGGCAGGGACACCTTCCACTATCCCAGGGTGCTCCAAGCCCCGTCCAGCCTGGCCTTGGACACTTCCAGGGATCCAGGGGCAGCCACAGCTTCTCTGGGCACCCTGTGCCAGGGCCTCACCACCCTCTGAGGAAAGACTCTCTTCCATATTTCTAACCTCAATTCCCTCTCCTTCAGTTTGAACCCATTCCCCTTGTCCTGTCACTCCAGTTCCTGATGAAGAGTCACCCTTTGGATTCCTGGTCCGTTCAGATTCTGCCGTGTGCTGTGAGGTCTCCCCACAACCTTCTCCTCTCCAGGCTAAACAGTCCCAGCTCTCTCAGCACATCTCCACAGGAGAGGTGCCCCAGTCCCTTTACCAACTTGATCTCTGGTAGCTCTGGTAGGAAACACCCAGGAGAAAAGAGGGGATTCCCTTCCCTGCCAGTAACTGGGCTTGAGAAGAGCAGAGGCAACTGAAGTTGACAGAAAACTGCTTTACTTTGCTGTCCCTTCTAACTGGGGCTCCCCTGCTGTCTGTAGGTGCATCCCCCCTTTCTGGCATTCAAGAAGAACCCAGAACAAGTTGTTGTTCAACACCACCCCACAGAAACATCCTCTTGTACCTCCCCACCTCCTTCACAAGCTGCTCTATGGCCCTCAGGAGCTCAGGCCCCTTCTGTGCAGGGCCAAGCTCTGCCCTGGAGACAGGACAACCATTTCTGTCCCGCTGGAGCTGGAGGTCACAGTGTCTGCTGCTGTCCCCATCCCGCTGCCTCTGCAGCACAGCAGGAACCACGCTGTGCCTGGGAAACACAATCCCCACCCCCTGATCCCGAGGCCACCTCAAACGGAAAATCACAAATGCCATCAGGAATAACCCCGGGGCTGAGGAAACCTCGCAGCGGAGGCAGGCTCCACTGCCTGCTAATTAGTCTGATCACCAGGGTGAACTGAGTGCTGCTCCTGAAATCCTGTTCCCAGTACTCCCAGCTTTGCTTAACTGGGAGCTCCAGAGCTGCTGCTCCAGCTGCAGACCGAGCTCGGGCTCGCTTGCAGGGAGGTTTCCTGTGTGAAGACACACGAGGTGATGATGCTGTCCTGTGCTGGTGGCATTCCCATAAACCTTCCACACTCAGGGCCATCCTGAACATGGATACCGGCTGGATGGAGAGCAGGGCACCAGGGCTTGTTGCTCCAGTTCGGATGGGGGATTTAAAACACAACCCAAAAGGCAGCACAGCATTTACTGCCACGTCGATTGATTGTGTAAAGCAAAGAAAAACTCAGTTCTTGTGGATTTTTTTCCCTAAGAAAATGCTTTCACTCCTCTGCCTCGGTGCACCTGAGCGACCCTCGTATCGCTGAGCAGGTAAATTCCAATCTCTCAAGGGCAGAGCTTCATCCAAAGCTCACCAAAGTCTGTGAGGGCCAGGAGATGTTAGACCTGGCTGTGCCAAACTGCTGAGAGTTCACTGGAGCACATCTCGGAATTGTTCCCTGCTTTCTCCTACCCCTGCCAGACCAACGCTTGCTTTTATTTGCTTATCAGGTCGGTAGATATGAATTCACAAATCGATAGGAAAGATAAGATCATAGAGGGAGTCAATACGAACCAAAAAGCAGTGGGGAGAAATGGAATGTGATTATTGTTCACAAGAAGATTCATACACCATCAAACAGAGACGCTGTGGGTTCCTAAACCTCCTGCAACACTTTTTGTGGTCTCTGCTCTCTGGGACATCACAAACGAGCTCTTGCCACCATCAACACCTGAAGAATTTCCAACTGCCTCCTCAAATTTTACTCAAGTAGGGACTGCAGTGGCTGATTCAAATAGGTTTGACAAAATCTTCTTTATTCTGCTTTTTTTTTCCTCCCCCCCTAGGGATAAGTGTTTTCTTTTAATAACATTTAATCAACCCATTGCAGGATAACATCCATACAGCACAGAGAGGGATTCAGGCATGCAGACGTCAGAGCTGCAGAGCTGGGGTTGGAAGTTCCACTCCAGCAATGGACAGGTGTGGTGGGACAAGATGACTTTTAGGAAATTTTCCCCCATTTTTCCCTGCAAATCTACCCTGTGAGCACTCCCTGGGATGAGATTCTTCACCTTTCCAGTGCCCTCTGCAACCCTGGTATTTCAAACAGCCCCAGGGAATTTGGGGACAGAGTCAGCACAGAGCTGCTCCCACCAGCACTTACTGACTGTTGCCTCCTTGTCTTCTCTAAAATGAAATTCCATATTATCTGCTGATATTTGGGCTTAGCCCTCACTGGGAAAAGGGGAAGATCTTAAAACACACAAGCAATGCTATTCAGTCACAAAGAAACAGCTGAAATTGCTCAGTTTGGACTCTGCTGAAAGGGCTCAGCAGCTGATGGCTGAAGAGACTTCCCCATCGCAGAAAAAAAATAATTCTTAGCTGTGGAGAAAAAGCAAAATTTTTTGGAGAATCATTAAATATTCTAAGTTGGAAGGGACCCACAAGGATCATAAAGCCCAAATCCTGGCCCTGCAACCTCAAAACCCCCCACCAAGAGAGGGTTACGCTCTCCTGTGCATGTTGTCAGGAACATTTTTATTGTGACTTCCTCTCTGTAATTCTTTTTTTCCTATTGTAAGCAGCTTTGGAATAATATGCTTAAATCTAATAATGAAATCAGAAAAGGGGTCATCCTCATTAAAAGCAGCTGACAAATCTACACACAGCCTTATACAACATCCTCCGATTCTGCCAGGGAAGGGTGGTGTGAGGAGATGTCCCCTCTGACACGTTCAGCCAGCAGCCTTCCATGAAAATGTTTATTTGGGTTCCTAGAACACATACAAGATGGTTTTGCTCTTGGGAGAAGGTGTGAGTTCCCATAAGGAGCTGAAAGCTGGGTGTCTTCACTCCCAGCCCTGACCAGGCTGTGAACTGGGACAACAGCTGTCAAAATCTTGGCAAAATGTGCTGAAAGGTGATGAAAGGAAGACTTTGGGAGTCGCAAATGTTTCTCTGTCATTCCCTGAGTCTCCAAACCACACGGAGATTGTTTCCCTACTCCAAAGTCAGGGCTCGTGTCTCCCGTGCTCCTCACCAGTCGCAGCCTCGTTGCTTTTCCTTCCCTCCTGCAGCTTTTTTGCCAAAGATGGATACTCAGTCCCCTAAAAACACCAGCCTTGGGAAATCCACCTGCACAATCCCAGCCTTCCAGCACAAAAGTCATCGTGGTCCCTTGATATTGGTAAAGCTGGATCTCAGCGTTGGCCTGGCTGTCCCATCAAGGGACAGACTGATCGGACGTTGTGGGGACACAGTGAGCTGCTCTTCCAGACGTTCCGTGCTTCTTCCCAAATATTTTCACTCAACTCTCACCCAGCTGGGCTCGTACTGGTGGAGCAACCGACCCACTGTGAGTCTGCTGGTTCACCCAGCCGTGAATCCAGGTGGCTCTAACTGGGACCAGCGTGAGGAGAAAGCCCTCAGGCCTGGTTTGATGTGAGTCCACGTCCATCTGTTGTTTCTGCAGGCCACCCCAGCGTGCCTTTCCACGGCAAGCCGCCTTGTGAAATAATTCCCAGCAGAGCGAGGACGTTGCCAAACGCCAGCGCTGGGACCGAGCGGCGTCACTGCAGCTGGAGATCTTCTGGTGTTTTATGGGTTCAGAGAGAATGCACAGCACAAAACGCTGCAGAATTTCTAGGAAAATGCCTCTGTTGACAATTCACGAGAAAGAAACGTTTCCTCTGGTGCAGGGCGCTCGGCATGCCCCAGCTTTCACGGCCCAAAGCAAGCCCAGTTTGAGAGCACCACACTCCTCCCTCGCTTCCAGCCTTGGGCCCATCTTGCCACCACATCTGGCAAGGTGAAATGTCACCCTCAGGGTGTCCTGAGGGCCACACTGGCAGACCCAAGTGCGGCTGGCCAGCTGCTGGAACGGTCCAGGATACGCTGCAGCCATACATCGGTATCAAAGTGTGTCATGATGGCACCACTTCCTCTAAAGCAATGACAGCAAGGTGGCTGCAAGTGGACTCAGCCTCAAACCCCTCCAGAGTCTGGCTCCTGGCTCGAAAGCCAAATTTTCCCAAGACGCCATGCACAGACCCACTGTTCCCATCCAAGTTGTGCTCCTGCTAACTGGATAAAGACAGTTCGAGATAAAATACAACCAACTTTCAGAGAGGCTGCAGCTCACAATTCTGCCTTTAAAAACGTATTTTACAACCCCACCATCCTTGATTTCCAGGAACTCATGAATAGAGAGGATATATTGTTCTTGGTAACTAAATAGTATCATTAAAACCATTATGAATCTTGCAAAAATCATTCCTGTCTACCTAATTTAATCTTGGAACAATGACTGTTATTAACTTGTCTCATGCTGTTGCCATTTGAGATGATGGCCCTGCATGCGCGGGGAGCTATTACAGGATCCAGTTTTTGGAAATGTGCATTGCTCTTAAGTGCTCGAGTGCCTCTCCTTCAGGGAGCTCCCGGGATTTATCCGTTCCAGGGCAGTGTGGTGAAACTGAAGAAGAAAATGAGGAGATCAGGGGGTAACAGAAAGCTTAACTCCTGTCCTTATCGTATAGGTAAGAGTCTCGTGGCTGAGCTTTCATGCTCAGCTACACAAGAGATCCATCGGAAATTCTCCGTGTTATTGACAACGACATCGCTCCATGGGGCTTCCCCAGGGTCTGTAAAAGGCTTGATGTCCTCAGAAATGTGGTCACTCCCAGCTGTCTGTAAGAAATGGTGCATTTTTGAAGCCTCCAAGGTTCAGCCAGCGTTGGCTCCGTTACCCTCGGGCTCTGTCTCACAAGTGCTCAGCTGCAGAGGAGAGAAAAGGAGCCGCCGTCTGTTCCCACCCTCGGACCAACACCGCGCGTCCCCAGACCTCACCCCAAAACTGTGCCACGTTCAGCAGGCAGCACTCCCTGAGAGTGTGGCTGCGTGACCTCCCCCTCCACACAGCTTGATGGAACAGGCCTCATTTCCTTTGGAAACTGGCTTCTAGGGGGAAAAAATAAAAATCCTCTACCTGTTTCCCTCATTCCTTGGTAATAAAAAAATCAGTGAATTATTTCCCTGATCACAGAGTTGAGATGAACCAAATGAATTCATTGGAGTCCCCCAAATAAAAAGAATAATAAATATGAAGTCTGCTGTACTTTGGGATGAAATCACTGCAGATCTGAGCTTCAGCAGAACGTGTTCCATGTGCCTGCAGAGAGCAGGGTGGGACTGGGGCTGTGGTTCCCCTCTGTCCTGCTGAAGGTGCTAAATGTGTCTTCACCCAATTCTCATTTCTCTGCTGCAAAAAATGTTTATTCTCTCCATTACAGGGGCAAATAACAGCAGTTTCCAGGCATCTCCAGCAGGAAGGAATGGTGTTGGTGGTGTAAAAATGAGAAAATAGGAAACATCGGAGTACTTTTCTAACACAACGGGGTGTGATATCTGGATGTAGATGTTATTCCTGTCCCACTCCTCCCTGGTGTAACCTTTTACCCGTTTCTCCAATTCCAGAGCCACAAAACTACGAATTTTCTCAAGTTTCACAAGAACAGACACCTGAGCAGAGGTCAGAGACCTCAGAAATCTCCTATACATCCCATGGGATGCCCTTGTGGGCAGCAACACGCGACCCCAAACCTATAGGAAAGCAGACATCCTTGTGCAGTGATTGGCAGAACTGTTTGATTTTCAATCTGGTTTTCTATGAGAGGGCTTAAGAAGGCCAGAATTCTGCTCTGGATGTAGGTGGTCGCAGCAGAGCTGCCGAGATGTGTGGGGACATCATCAGAGAGCCACCGATAACGCTCTCGTGAAGTTATCGATGCTGTCATTGAAAACTGCAAGACAGACCCCAAACAGGGACTGGAAGAGAGAGCAGTACTGACCCATGGGCAAGGACCTTCTCATCAGATGGAAAATGCAAAGCCGTTTATTGCGCAGTCAGAATTCCCTAAATCCCAGCACCCAACAGGATATAACACCATATAAACAGGAAAGATGTTCCCCACAGTGTCCCCCAATCACCTGGGGCATTGCACAGACTTTACCTATTATGGTAATAGGCAAACAATGCCCTATGAGGCCACAAACTACAATTAACACTTCTCACAGGCCCAGTCTGTCCATAAACACACAATCCTCTCTCAGTCCATCCCCGGTGACCTGGATGCACTCCCAGGGTCACCTCCGGGCCCAGGACAGAGCCCCTCTCTCTGATCCTCAGGGCCCGTCTCTCCACCACCACCCAGTGCACTCCAACAAGTGAGAGCAGCCAGAGGAAATCCCCCTTGATGGGTGACCTGATCTCTGATTCGAGCCCAACCAGCCCACTGGAAATGAGCAGCACCACTGAGTCAGGGCCGGCGTGCTCCAGGGCTGAGCTCATTTCCATGCTGGGTGGGAACTTATTTTCACGGTGGAATTCTTGCATTTCGGTAATTAGGAGTTGTTCTGCCAAGCCAAGGGGTCGGAGGATGTGCCCTCCCCGTCCCTGGGCACAGATGCTCAGCCAGGGAGGTGCCAGTGCAGGGAGCAGCTCCGGCAGGAACATGGAATCACCTGCAGGAAGCAAAATTGGAATGATAAAAACCTTCACAGCCAGGATATAAAGGAAAAAACAACTTTCCTTCTAGTGGAAGGCTCTGATACCTGCAACTGGGCAGATCAAAGTGAAGAGAGGTTAAAACACAGCTGTGGCAAAGCTTTGCAACTGCAAGGAAGTTTTTTGAATATATTTTGAGCCCCAGGATAAGGAGCAGGCGATGAAAATTTGCACCTGTAACACATCCCCAGGTCCCATAACACAAAAGAATGAGATGCTGTGTCATTTAATGCCACTCAAATAGGTGCTTGGGTGGGTATTTCCCCCCCTCAAAATACGAGATTAAAGCCTCTGCCTGAGGTACAGAGTCTGTAATGATAATGACCAGTTATTTTTAATACGATTCCTTGAAATTTCCCATTTTATTTAACAGGAGACAAAGGATAAAGAATATCAGGGCAAGAATTTATTCTTAGGAAGTAGCAGCAGCGTGGGCCTGGACCAGACATCCTCATCACAACCCCAAGAGCATCCCTTGGGGATAACACTGAAAAAAAATAGGCAAATAAGGACTAAAAGCAAACCCAAACATATGTTTTAAGCTCTCCCTACTAGGGAGTCCCCAAAACACCTCACAGACATAACTCCCAGTCCCTTTGGAGGTCGTTCACCTCAGTTATCACTCCCTGTGGTTTTTCTCAGCACCTCCAATCCCTAGAGGAGGAATTTCTGGCAAAAAGCCCTTTTTCTGCCCAAGTGAACCCATTTTCCCCATCAGGCTGCCCAACACCGCCTGTGCAACCCCTTCCCAACCCTGCCCCACCCTGCTCCAGGGGTGTTTTCAAACCCCAGGAGGATTTCAGGGAGCAGCAGCTGAACTTCACCCCCAGAGCACCAAACTGAACATCTCCAGCTGCTCCTCCTGGACCCTTCTCCCTGTCTGGAGGGGGAAACACTGCCTAAACACTAAAGAATTGAATATTAAACCTCCCCTGGTCAAAGGCTGGTCATTCCTGGGCTGTTGGACCACTGAGCTTCAAGCCAGGCAGCTGAGGAGCTTCCCCCACCCCAAAGTGTAAATGAATTTACAGGAAATGGCTGAGGGTAAAGGGGAGGGTGGGTGGAGAGCTTGTTTTCCTCCCCACCCTCGTTAGAGGCCTTGACCTCCTTCTTGTGTGCCCTCTTCTCGTCTCCGGGGTGGAGAGGAGATGTTTTTCCGGGGTTTGTGGTGATGAATGGGGTGACCCCTCTGGGAGCCAGCAGAAAAGGAGGAGAGGGTGAGGGCTGCATCCTTCCCCCCTGCCCCCCGAGCCCTGGGAAGATGAAAACTGAGTCAAAGGAGGTTCTGCCTAATGGAAATGGGCTCTCTGTCCAGCAAGGTAAGTTCTGATTTTTGTATTTTTGTCTTTTTGCTGATTAATTTTGTCTCTTTGTGGCTGTTCGAAGTAGAGGGAGGTGCTGCGAGCGAAGCTGGAATCTGTTGAGCGGCTTGGTTAGAGGCTTCTGTTTGGGTTTTATCAATTTATTTCGATGTTTAAGGATTTAGGGTTTTTTAAAATCTGTTCTTGAGGAGTCCTGGTTGCCTTTTCTAAGTAAAAGCAACGCTCAGGGGTGCTGACTGTGGAGACCTCGCTGTGAAGGGAGGAGGGTGAAGGAGCAAAGCTGTGGGATGGTGTGAAACAATGGAAGGGACCCTCTGGAGCTGCAAATTTATTCCCCTGGAACCCAGAGGCTGAGGTAGGGGGTGTGGATTTCTTGAGAGGTCTTCCAGTATCAAGCTGCTACTAAAAAAACCACCCCACTCTGTTGTGTATCCCACAGCCGACTTTTATTAATAAGACACCACTATTTTTAATTTTCACATATCCTCAGAGTATTTTTAATTAATAAAACACCACTGGCAGGGAGGCTCCAGCACAGCTGGGGCAGGGGGGAAGCCAAGGTGGTGAAAGGTTGTGTCCCTTCCCTCTGGAGCTGTGGCATCTCCAGCTGTGCTCCTTGGGAGAAAAGGAAGCTGCTGCCAGGAGCTTCTGGGAAGAAGTTTCCGTGCTGTTCTTGGGAGGAACAGCCAAGAGAGCTCCTTGTGCCTGCTGTGGGAGCAGAAGTTTGTGGGCAGGGTGATGGATGAGCTGAGGGAGGACGATTTCCCTCCCCCAGGAGAAGCCAAGTGTACGGATTTCACGGAATTCCTAATGAGAATCTGGGCTGGAAACGGATGGAATGAAGCAGGTGTGGAGGGAGCTGTGAGCTCCTCATTGCCAGGGATGAGGCCACAACCTGTGCAAACCTCACTGAGGGACTTGGAGCAGCTTCCAGGAGATGAAGGAAGGATGGGGATGGACCCTGTGTGATGATCATTCCTCCAGCCACCCACTTGGGCCTGTGCCTGTCACCTCTGGCTGAAGAGCTCCTTTGAATGAGTGCTGGTGGTGAGAAACGGGGGAATTTGTTGGTTTAGGAGTGATTTCTCTTCTCTGTGTGCTGTTCATCCTGCACAGATCTTGGTGGACCCTGCCTCCTCTGAAGGGAAAGAATGAGGGATGTGGGAACTTTTAAGCAGAAGGGGGGTTGAATATCTGGTCCCTTTTTCAATCAATGTGTTCAGTCTGGGGTACAGATTTAGAGGAGCTCTACGGAAAAAAACTCCCTGGCACGTCTAGGAAAAGAGCCCCCAGCTCCTGAGGCTGCTCATGTGGGTGCTTTTCCATCTAAAAGGAGGTGAGGGGTGCTCTCTGGGAGAGGCTCAGGTGTGTTTTATCAAGCAGAAGGTGTTCAGTTATCCCTGCACTCCCCTGCGTGTCTCTCTTGCTCCGGAGCTCAGATTTATTCTGCAATCCACCCATCCAAAACTCAGTTTTGGATGCTTTTTTGCTCAGTTCCTCGTGTTTTTTTCTGCTGCTTAGGACTTTGTTCTTGAAAAGAGGCACCTGAACTCCTTCCCAGGGATCTTGACTTATCCCTGTGTCCTCTGCGCTGGCTGGGGAAAAGCTACACGGGGGCAAAGTGCCCTTGTCCTCCTCCCAGGAGCTCTCTGCATGGCCTGGGAGAAAACGTGGCCCTGAACTTACCTGCAGTGTGATCTTCAAAGCAATAATTAATTTGCTGAGCAGCTGTGAGCTGTGGAACTGACCCAGAATATTGAACAGTCTCCCTGCTGTGAGGGCCTTGTTCCCTCCCCATGAATATCTCCTGTGTCTGTCCCCACATTTTGGGAGGATGGAACTCAGGTGGGGTCCCCAAGGGAGCAGAAAAGACGCTTTTCCCTTCCATCAATCAGTTGTGAGGGAGGAGCTGCCTTCAGGGAAGTTGTGGTGTTGGGAATCTCCTAATTCAGTGTGCCCAGCTGGGCTCCCTTTCCTGCAAAAGCCTGGGATAAAGGGTGGCTTTCAACCCCGCGCTTCACAATCCTCAGGTATTGGAGGGTGACCATGGGTAGAACTCCACTCTGCTGCAAAGGTTTTCCTTAAAAACAGATCAAAACTGAACCTCTGCCTTAAAATAATCCCTTGGTGGTACAAGGCCTGTGCATCCCCTGCTTTTTCGTCAGCTTCCACTCCTGACTGGCCTCTATCACCCACACCCAAAGAGCCAAACCCCAAATCTTCCCCCATTTAACCCCCTGGCCAATTATAGCTGTATTTAATGGGAGTAGGTGGCCCAAAGGCACTTGGGTTCCACCATACCCAGATGATTCTCTCCAATTACTTCTGTAAACAACATTTCTGGGAAAGTGGGAATCTTTAATCCCAAGCCCCATCAGCAAAGTGGAGGCAGAGAGGAAAGTGAATCTGGATTCTCAATGATTTTCTGGACTGCAAAGCCAGGGAAGGATTTTTCACAGGCAAAACCAAGGGTGGGTGTTGGAAACCTCCTTGTCTGCGTTGCCAAACGAGTGGGAATGGGATGGGATGAGCTCCATCTTAGCCAAAGGCTTCTCCTGGTCTGGAAAGGGGACAGAACTGTGGTACAGAAGACAGGAGGGAATCCCATCACATGAAAGCTGTGCCTGGGACTATTCTTATTTATTTCCTGGTGGTCGCTTGACGCCTCTGGTGTTGTCCCTTGGATGGTGTGAGGTGCCTTGACTCTGGTTTGGGGGAAACTGGGACAGGATGTTTTATTTTATGGGATAAGAGTGAGAAACGCTTTTAAACCTCTGGGTCTGGGCTGTCTGTGGCCTGTCTGGGTAAAAGTGGAGGGAGGTGTTCTCATGAGACCTCAGGCTGTCGGTTCTTTGGAAAAACAAGCCACGTTCTCCTATTTATTATTAAAAGTGAGTTCACAAATCATTTCCATTCCTGTTTTATTTATTAAAGTGGGGAATTCCCAAGGAGGGAGCTGCTTTTTCTGTGGAAGGAAGGTTGCAACCAGCACCAGAGCAGGAATGGAGGGATTGAGAATGATGGCTCAGCAGCTCCAGTGTTGTGGGGATTTTTTTTTTCAGTGCGGGGTCTGGGAGTCTCCAACCACACACCTGGTGTGTAGACGAGGTGGGAATTGGATCTGCTGTGGGAATTCTATGGTAGAACAGCTTGGAGATCCCTCCAGGCAGCTTCCCCTAAGCCCTGGCAAGGGGCTGAGTCCTTCTCGTGCCTGGGGTTTTCTCGTCTCTTCCTGTGGCTCTTCCTAAAAAGTTCCGTGCAGTTGGAACTCGTGGATGGATGTTCCCAGAACAAAAAAGAGGATGACATCAGCTGTTCCCATCAATGGAATTAAGGCCAAAGCCTCCAGATGTCAGGCATTGTTGGTTTTTTTTTTTTTTAAATCGTTGTGTGACTATAGGAGCTCTTCCTTCATTTGCTGCTAATGAACAGAACAAAACACAGAAATCTGCACTGGGTTAGAGAGAAATGGATGTGTTTGGAAAAACGTGATGCCTGCTGGTGTGAGGGCTTGGGGCTGCATCCATCGAGGCGAGGGGTGGATTAATAACACGTGCGAGCCTGCAGACCAACCCAAAACGGGATGTTTCAGATGGAATACCTGTAAGAGGCTTTCTCAGCATCTTTGCTGATGGTGCCCGGCCTCCTGTGGCACCAAAAGTGACAGTGGGAAGTGTCTGAGCCCCTCAGCTGAAAGGCTGCTCAGGACCCACTCCTCCAATTTAATTAAAAGATCTCAATTGTTTTAACTCAATTAAGCAACGAGCTTGATTGGATCAGCACGAGGAAGGCAGCAAAGGGGGATCTGAGATGATGTGGCATCTGTCAGCAGCCTCAGGAGGAGGTAGGGATGCAATTTTTGTGGTGGCCAAGAGCATCTGAAGTATTTCCTAGAATGTCATATTTCATGGGGAATGCCTTTAATTGGGATTTCCCTGCTGGACTGGGAGCAGGTTGTGCTGCTGGGTGCCAGGAAAGAACATCTCCTTTGTCGACTTCATAAAGAAAACAGTTTAAAAATTAAAAACCCCAAAACATTACCTAGACAGGCCGTCTGTGTTTGTAGTTGGTAAAGAAAAGATCCCCAGAGGTCGTAGCTGAAGGATACCACGAGCATTTTAAGGGTATTTTTGAGGCGAGGTGCTGACTGGAATCAGAACCAGGTGTATAAGGAGGCTGAAGGCTCTGGAACTTTGATGTCCTGCTGGGGGATGCCTGTTGAGGATCCAGTTTCTGCTGGTTGAACAAGGTGCTGCTCTAGTACCAAACTGGCTCCCACTGCCTTCCCGGTTTTCCTGGAAAACTGAGTCTTCAGCTCCCTCCAAAGTCTTCGAAACCCTGCAGTAAGTGGATGGCTCTGCCATCTCTTTCCCCTCCACCTGCTCTTTTTGTAACATTTCCATGGCCATTTTCACCGTTTTAAAGTGATTTTTTTCCCACCCATTATCTAAAGGACAATGGGAGATAACTGCGACCTTAATGGCTGAGGACTAAGAAGCCCTGGCTGGGATGGCTCCATTTGTTTCACTATTTTCAGAAGTGTTGCAGCTCTAAAGCTGGGAGTGTTTGAGATCTAGAACAATGCACGGACTCATCTTTGTTTTAACTGGGTTGTTGGGAGCTCCTGTTTCTCCTCCTGTCCGTGTAAATGTTTTATGAAGTGAGTTTAAAGTCAATAAACGCTTCCTGTTTAACGTCTGCCTCGCTGCCTTATGAAAGATGCTTTATAAAAACATCAGAGCTCTCACCCGGCACGGGACTTATCTCTGGTTCCCTGCTATGCATGATATCAAAACTCATCTTGGAGGGTGAAAAAAATCCCGATTTAAAAAGAAAATAAACACGTGTCTTCCTCCTAATGATGCTGCACTGATTATGCAGTAACACAGCATATTGAAATTGCTCTGAAATTGGATTTTGGAGCCAGCTGAGCATCAAATCCTGATGGGAAGGCTCATGGGGAAAGCTGGCCTGCACCAAGCACCCAGCTTGTTGCTTTCTCGCTGCCTTTTTTTTTTTTTTTCAGTGTGACAAATGAAATCTGAATAATTGCTGTGTAAACTGAGAGCAGTTGTTGAATCTGAGAGGGCTGAGAAACATGCGCTCCTCGGCTTTGCTCTGCTGCCGCCGTTGACTCGCGTTGATCGTGGCTGGAATCCTAACCCTGGGCGCTGGCACGGGCATTTCTGTGATATAATAAAAGGCAGGCAGGTCTCCGGGTTTGCGTGACTTTGCAAAGTCGCAGCTGGCACGGACGAATTGGGCGCGGGCTCGTGGTTGGCAAGGCTGAGGTGGGCAAAACTCAGTGCTGCCAGCATCTGCTTGGGCCTGGCCAAGGCAGTCCTAGGCCAAAGGTGGGTGCAGGTAAAAGATAAAAGTGGCTGATGTGATGCAGCTCTAACCTTGTCTTTGCTCCTTCTACGCTGGCAGGTACTTGGGATTGTTTGCTTTTACTTGTACATTTACTTTTGTTTCCTCTCGCTCCCACGTCTCTGCGTTGCTTTCCTTCCTTTAGTGAGGGGAAGGGCCCCTGTGGGAGATGTTATTGAAACTCCTGCTCCGTTCCATCAGGTGAAACATCACCTGAAGAGCGCAGCTAACAGCCTGTGATGTGAGGAAAATGACTTGCTGAGGGCAAACACTGATTTTATTTTCTTTCATGGCTCTGTGTCTGTGTGTGTGTCTAAATCGTATCTTAACAAGACTGGGATTATTTTCAAACTGCCTGATCCTCTGGAAGAAGCTTCCTGATGTGAACAGTGCAGTAGCTGGTTTGTTCCTCCTTAGCCTTCAGCAGGAGAAATAACACTGAGCTGCTGGTGAGCTGCTCATCAGACCCATGGGGGGCTGAAGGAAGCTCCCGTTTCCAGAAAAAAGGAGAAAGTTTCTCTGCTTTTTTTTTTTTTTTTTTAAAATTTATTTCTGAGAAGTGGCTTAGCCCTGATGGCAAAGAGCAGGATCCTCCGGTGTGGAACAGCTCAAATCGGAATTGTTTTAGTAGAATAAAATGTAATCGGAGAAGTTTTTTTTCGCAAGGCACTGGCTGAGCTTTGGGAGCCCTCGAGTAGGTGACGCACAGAGCTGTGCAGCCCCTGAACACCTGAACTCTGCGCTGAAGGTGTCTGGTGGAAGGAAGGGAGTTTGGGATTAGGGAGGTTTTCCTGCCTGTACCTGGTGCAGCTGCTCCGTTCTGGGCAGCCTCAGTTCTGATTTCCAGGGCTGCTGCACCAGGGGCTGTCTCTGCTCTGCAATTCGGTAATTTTAACTTGATTTGCATCTTCACATCAAACAGCTTTACAGCTGCCTGTAGCCCAGATTCCAGTCACGAGTTTAGTAACTTTAAAAATCAGGTTTATTCTTCCCCCAGATTCTTTTTCTTTCTCTATCTCAAGCTTGGAAACTGCCACCAAACCTCCTGTGCTCCTTCACCAGCTTGGACTGCTGAAGGAGTTTTGCTTGAAAAGTTCAGTTCAAAACCTTATTCTCTGATCTTTATTTTTTTTCCTGACTGCTCCTCCAGTAGCCAACTGCTTTGGACGTGACTTTTCCCTTTCAGGAGAGCCCCTGCTGTTCCATGACAATGATTGCTGTGATGAGACCTCGCAGGTAATGAGCGACCTTTGGGTTTTGCCCCACGCAGGAGAGACTGAGCGGAGATGAGTTTAACGAGGAGCCCTTGGCACAGGTGCTGTTTTATTGCTTTAGAGCCCTTTTTGTGCCCTTATTGTTGGAATTAAAGGACAGATTTCAGATTAAGGACAGGCTCTGGATCAGTTGTGTTTTACAAAAGGGAGCAAGCTGTGAATAGAGAGGCGGCAAAGCTCTTGGAGGGGGAGCTGTGGGGACGCTGCTGCTGCTGTGTGCCCACGGCTGTTTGCTGCCTTGCACACACCTGGACTCGGATCAGGCTGGGATCTCTCATTTCACAGGATACCTGCTCGATATCCTGCCTCCCAGATCAGTGGAGATGGCTCCCTGGCTGTGAAGTGCCCATGAGGGAGGCTGGGGGACAGGAGGTGCTGCCGGCATCCAGCCCTTGCCATGACTGAACCACAACCAAGGTGGTTGTGTGGAGCCACAGTGAGGCTGAAAAAATAGGATCTGGCACCCACTTGGACGGGGTGAGGTCACAGTGACAGCAGAGACGCCTCATTTTACGACTCCCATCGCATCTCTCCCCGTCTGAAGGAGCTGGGATGTGATAGCTGGAGCCTGGAGGGGCCTGGCTGCTTTTGGGTGGCTCTGGGGCAGGCACGATCTGCTGCTGCTCTTGGAAATCACTTGTGTGACAGTGGAGAAACATCTCGGTCCCTTTCCCACCTGGAAGAGGGACTCAAGCTGATGTTCCTCATGGTTTGTCTGGCTGGGGAGCCCTCCTCCCTGATGCCTGCAGGTGATAAGATCTTTTAGGGAGGCTCCAGGAGCTCTGTATCGAGTCCCAGCTCACTGTTCCTGCTGGCATCCAGCTTCCCAACTGCAGGGCTCTAAATGCCCCAGAGAGCAGCTGAGAGTGGCTCCAGGACAGAAAGCAAGCCACAGTCTCGCCTCGGTTAACACTTTTTGTGTTTCATGTCTGTGTTCAGCAATCGGGCTGATGTTTGGGAGCTTTGATGTGAAGCCACGATGCTCCCAGGGGTGACCATGCCCATCCTCAGGGACCAGCTCTGCTCCTGCCTGGGAAGGCTGCTGAAATCCCAGCTGGATGTTTCTGCTTTTGGGGAGGGCTGCTGTTACCTTGCCAGCGCTGCTGAACTGCGTGGCTGTGAGCTCTGTGAAATGCAGCTCCGAGAGACAGCACAAAGGGAAGTGCAAACTGGGGTGTTGCTCTGCCTTTGAAAGACCTGTCTGGTTTTCATCAGGGGGTTTGGGGGCTCTGCTTGAAATCTCTGTGGCTTGTTAAAAGCCCTGAGGTGCGGTGGAGGGCTCTTGGTGGGAAAACCATGGTCAGGAGAGCAGTGGGAGAGTGAATGTGATGCCTTAGGTTTTAACTTTTATATTTTTCAAACCCTGCCCTGCCTGGTGTGTAACTCCGAGGTTTCTTGTTGCCTGTCAGCTGCTGTTTTCTCACGCTGGTCAGACACAACAAACCTCTCTAGGTTTGCTCTTCAAGGACACCAGGCCCCAAAATGTGTAAACTAAAAGCCTCTGAAGCAGGGTCAAACTTGGGGTAATTACATCATGAACTGAGGTTATAATTAGAGAATTAACCCTGATATGCAAATGAACCAAACTTACAAAAGGGTGAAGAACTCCTGACCCAGGGTCCATCTTGGGTGTAGCCTTTTGACTGCCCAGGGTGTACCTTTGAAGGCCCTTCAAATAAATACCTACCTTTATTCTCTTATTCTTGTCTACTCTGTGTTTTAGGTGGCCACCTCAGGCATCAAATGTTCTGCTAAGGTGCCTTGGATAACGCGTGGAACGGGGTGGGGAAAGCTGTTCAAATCCTTGTTGAGCCTTTTCAGGAAGCCCCTCGGGTGCAGCCAGCCTGTCTGCCTTGGTTCAGGTACTTGGGTGGGCAAACACCACTGTTTCATGTCAGAGTTTCCTGCTGGGTGGTGCCTGCCTATCCCCAAAGTAACCTGGGGTGCTGTGTCCAGCTCTGGGACCCCCAACAGCAAAAGGACGTGGAGCTGCTGGAGAAAATCCAGAGAAGGCCACGGAGATGCTCTGAGGGCTGGAGCCCCTCTGCTCTGGAGCCAGGCTGGGAGAGCTGGGAACGTTCCCCTGGATAAGGGAAGGATCCAGGGAGAGCTCAGAGCCCCTTGCAGGGCCTAAAGGGGCTCCAGGAGAGCTGGAGAGGGACAAGGGATGGAGGGACAGGACACAGGGAATGGCTCCCCACTGCCAGAGGGCAGAATTAGATGGGATATTGGGAAGGAATTCCCGGCTGTGAGGGTGCTGAGGCCCTGGCTCAGGTTGCCCAGAGAAGCTGTGGCTGCCCCTGGATCCCTGGAAGTGTCCAAGGCCAGGTTGGATGGGGCTTGGAGCAACCTGGGATAGTGGAAGGTGTCCCTGCCCACAGCAGAGGGGTAGAATGGGATGATCTTTAAGGTCCTTTCCAACCCAAATGGTTGATTCTATGCTTTGCAGACTGACCAGCGCTTCTTGGAATCTGCCGTCTTGCAATGTCTCTTGTAAACAGAATTTGCATCCTGGAGTGAAAAAAACCAATCCAAACCAAACAAAAATTAAAAAAAAAACCACAAAAAACACCAAACCAAACAAAAACCACAACTCAAACCACACACTCAAACCCCAAGAAACTACTTCATAACTTTGCCACGTCCTCTGCAAATGGACTGGATTTTTTTTCTCAGCTCTCCTGGCAGATTTTATATTGTCTGCCTCTGATCTCTATCTCCTGGCAGGCACGCAGCGTTTCCTTTGATTTGACAGCATTTAGAAACAAAATCTGAAAGGAAAGCTTGTGATCTGCAGCTGTCAGAAATGCCACTTGCTCCCAATGCGAGTGCTTGGAGGCAGGGAATCTGCCATGGAAGTTGTGTGTGTGCTGGGACTGTCTGCAGCCCTCCTAAGAGAGAGGTTAAAATGCATAAGTGAGATAAAACAGAGGCGTTTGGCAGCAGATTTTTTATATATATAAAACTTATATATATATATTTTAAATTTTATTTATATATATATATAAAAATTTCTACCAAAGCCTTGCCAAACCCCTCTCTGTTTTATCTTATCCTACAAGGCTGAAATGGAATATATATTTCTATAGATCTGTTTTCCCTGTGGGACCAGCTGCTGCTAAAAGGCTGGGAGTGGGATGTTAGCAGAAGCTGTGGGAGAAAAAACGGGAAGAAATCTTTCAGATCTTTGCCTTGGCCATCTTGAGAGACGAAATCATAGCAACAGCATCGCTTTGGCCCTTTTCTACCCAGAAGTGCCTGCCTTGGGGTCACTCCAGGTGAATTTTCAGGCCTGTTTTTAAGTTTTCTCTCAGGGCCAGGACCTGTTGTTTGGGCCCACTCGGAGCCATGAGTCACCGGTGCTTTCAGCAGCGACAATGGCAGAAATGGGCAGCATTTCTTCCGATGTGATTATTCCTAATTTGTGCGGGATGGAGGAGTCTGGAGCGGAGCTGTGCCTTACCCACGTGGCTGCTGCACTGAAGGGAAAGTGCCTTTAATTCCTTGGGCAAAGGAGATTGAAATCTCCCATTAGTCAACATTTAAATGTGAATCGTGGGATAAATTACGGTGCAAGGGAGATCTGGAGGGCTCTGGTTCTGCTCCAAGGTGGCTTTTAAAGAGAGGTCAGGTTCCTAAGAGTGAAGGATGGCAGATGCTCCCACCTCACTGGGACCCTGATCCAGTATTTAGACATGGTCAGAAAGAAAGAAAGAAAACCCCAACGTGATATTGGGAAGGAATTGTACCCTGGGAGGGTGGGGAGGCCCTGGATCCCTGGAAGTGCCCAAGGCCAGGTTGGACAGGGCTTGGAGCATCCTGGGATAGTGGAAGGCGTCCCTGCCCATCCAGGGGGCTGGAATTGGATGATCTTTAAGATCCTTTCCACACAAACCATCCCATGCTGTGACTGGAAGGATCCACGATGAGCAAACCCACAGCTTTGGCTGCTTCTCTCCCCTCAGTTCAGGAAGGACGATGAGACGCTTGAACGCGTCCAGAGGAGGGCAACAAGGCTGGTCAGGGGCTCGGAACGCGAGCCCTGTGAGGAATGATTGGGGCAGCTGGGGTTGTTTAGCCTGGAGAAAAGGAGACTCAGAGGTGACCTTATCACTCTACAGCTCTCTGAAAGGTGGCTGTAGTCAGGTGGGGTTGATCTCTTCCTCCAGGCAGCAGCTGACAGAACGAGAGGACACAGTCTTAAGCTGCGCCAAGGGAAATATAGGTTGGATATTAGGAAAAAGTTTTTCTCAGAAAGAATGGTGAAGCACTGGAATTGTCTGCCCGGGGAGGTGGTGGAATCACCATCCCTGGATGTGGTTAAAAAAAGATTGGCTGTGGCACTGGGTGCCATGGTTTAGTGAAGGTGTTAGGGCATGGGTTGGACTCGATGATCTTTGAGGTCTCTTCCAACCTGGTGATTCTGTGATTCTGGAACTTGCTGGATCAGAAGTGTCTGATGGCCTCCTCCAAGGCACCTCAAGAATAACAATAACCATCCCCCACCTCAGAACATTCTTTCAATAGGTTTAAATATTGGCATTTCCCCAAATAACTCTCTTCCTCCTCTGCTGTAGGAGAGATGACGCACTTGCTTGTGAGGGAGGTGAGCTGATGCTCAGGCTCATTCTTGTCTTTCTTTAAGGTGATAAACAGAAGGTTTAAGTCTAGAGCAAACAGCCTGGAGCTTGGTATGAGCTCTCAGATTACTCATAATTGAAAGGCTTAAAACTTTTATGCACCAGCTGCTGCTTTAGCACTAAAACAATGAGCTTCTCCAGGCAATTACCCTGCTGGCTTTGGAGGCTTTCACCTGCACAGACAGTGAGGCCAGAGGAGTCCTCGGGTGATTTCCCGGATTCCTTTGTATGTGGTCAGGCTCGTTAATGTGGCAACTCTGCCCCGGCCCTGCCTTGTTTCCTAATCTGGTGGTGACTCTGGCGTGACAGGCACTGATTTCAAGGAGAAGTGTCTGCATCTGATGTCTCATTAGGGTTTCAACAGTGTTATGCAAAAGTTTTCTTCTAGTCCCAACAAGAAGTTTGAACCCGTTTCTGTTAAGGTTTGCCTGTGCTTATTTTTTGTTAGGAAGTCAAATAAAGCAGCCTTGCTTGGGGTCCAGCTCTGCTCTGATGGGAGCAGGCATGGATGTGTTTGCATCCCAAATCAGATCTATCTGCTTATATTCAATGGTGATTCCAAGGGAGTCTGTCTGAGGGGGTTTCTTGCATGCTGAGGGACATGCCCTAGGTCAGAACAGTTGGGTAAGGCTCTGTGTCTGCTCAAACTGTCCTCAAGGCTGTTTTGAGTTGGTTTTTTTTACCTAGCTACGTGGCTGAATCACCTGGCTAAATCAGCTGAAGGTCAAGAAGTGAATGCTGGGTTGTTCCTTTCAGTGTCGCAGAGTTGCTCCCTGTGTTTGTCCGTACTGCTACAGTCCCAAAACCTCCTTTTTCTGCCCATCATGGGCCATGGGCTCAGCTGCAGTTTCCCTCTGCCCCAGAGCGCTGCTGCTGGTCCAGTCCCACCACTACCAACACGTCTGAGTCTGCTGGTGTTGGTGATATGTATTTGCAGTAAGGTTTTGGGTTAGAATCTGGAATAGTCAGAGCCTCCACACATCAACAAAAACATGCTTGAAATTGATATCTTTTCACGTCTGCTTGTGCAAAATGATCCTTGGACTAACACTGCAGACTGCTGGTTTATTTATCTCTGGATTTCTGTGTTCTTGCTGTTATAGATTCCCTTCAAACGAGCCATCCTTCCCTTGAACAGGAGGGCTTGGCTGCTCAGGCCCTATCAGCCCCTCTGGCAGCCTCTCCCAAAACAAGGGAATTAAGGAATGAGGTTTTAATCCCACGCCAGCACGGGGATGCCCCGTGCAGCAGAGCTGGAATGGCTGCTCTGTGTGCACTGCAGGCTCGGGGCTGACAGCTCGCTCAGCCTGCGGATGCCTTTCCCTTGGAACCAAAATAAAAACAAATGTCAAAGTCTTCCCCAGCTGTTGTTGTGACTGAACGAGGTCCTACATCCCTGGATTTGTGTGTGCCAGGAGCTGGAAGAATCAAAGCTGATGGAGCCCCCAGCACTGCGTGCACCCAGATCTTGTCACTCCGAGATCTCCCGTGGTCTCCGCACTGGGTGTTTGAAGTAGGATAATAAGGATGTAGGAGGTGTTCCCAGCTGCTTTTCCCCCTGGAGGAAGGCAGGTTTTATGTAATGGTGCCACGTGAGTCCTTCCTGCAGCAACCCAGGGCTGACAGGTGATCCCAAAGCCTTGTACGAGGCTAAAAGGAAAGGGGAAGTGCTGACCAGCATTCCTGCTAAAGGAGTTTCCTTGCAGTCTGGTGGATGCTGAGGAATCCAGGAGTAAATCGGAAGTAAGTTTGGAATCAAGGTGTAAATTTAAGTCATAGAATGGTTTGGGTTGGGAGGGACCTTAAAGATCATTTTGTTCCAACTCCCAGCCATGGGCAGGGACACCTTCCTCTATCCCAGGTTGTTCCAAGCCCCATCCAACCTGTCTCCTCCAGGGATGGGGACTCTACAGCCTCTCTTCTCAAGAAAATACTTGTTTATCCAAGACCAGTCTCAAACACCAGACTGTACAACTTGGATTACGAAGCCACTTCTAACTAATCTCCCTTTCCTTGGAGCTGGGGAGGGTTGGAAGTCGCCCTTTCCGCGTTCAGAGCGTTGTGGTGTCGTGAGATAATGTCTGCTGGAGGGAGTGCGGTTGTATTAAATTTCTACTCTGACAAACTCCTTATTTCTGTACAGTCGAGCCTTTATCCTTTGGCTGGAGCATTTCCCGATGAAAGATGGTACGTGACAGAAGTGACAGGACAAGGGACAATGGATTCAAGCTGAGGTTTAGATGAGATAAGAGGGAAAAAACTCCTTCCCTGTGAGGGTGTGGAGGCCCTGGCACAGGGTGCCCAGAGAAGCTGTGGCTGCCCCTGCATCCCTGGAAGTGTCCAAGGCCAGGCTGGACGGGGCTTGGAGCAATGTGGGCTAGTGGAAGGTGTCCCTGCCCATGGCAGGGGTTGGAATGAGATGGGTTTTCAGGTCCCTTCCAACCCAAACCAGTCTGGGATTCTATGACAGAAGGGCAAAACTGCTCCACAGCGTGGCATGGTTGAGGTGAGATGGGAATGCAATCCCCTAAACTTGTTCACCCTGACCTTGGAGCGGGCAAAGCAGTTGTGTGAGTGCACTCAAGGATATGGAGTTACAGGGAAAAAGGATGTTTTGGTGGACGCACAGCCCCGTTTCTGTTGCTTCAGGGAAACAGGCTGCATCCAGGTTGTGTAAGAGCTGAGAGATGAGCCCCAGACAGAGCCAAGTGTAAATCCAGGGACAGGCTGAGCCGAGGGTTGAACCTCCCCCAATACTGGTGTTGTTCCTCAACTTGTTTTTGGTTGGCAAGGCCCAGGGATCACCCTAACTGGATGAGACACATTCCCTGGCTTGTTACCTCAGCTTCAGAGCGTGTCCTTTTCACCTTTCTGCTGGTCTTGCTGTTACCTTTAAACCTACAAGAACTGTTTTTAAAGGGATTTGCTGTGCCCGGCAGTTGTTGTAGGGATGATGTGGCAGAGCAAGTGGAAGTTGTTTGACACATTTGGGACAGAGCTGAGTCCACTAACAAGCACTTGGCTTGACAGTGACTGGGAGAAAGGCTGTTCAACCTGCCTTGTGCTAAAAGTACAGCTGTCTTGAGCACAGCAGGACTGTGGAATTGCTAATGAGGATTCTACCCAGGCTGGGGATCCAAAAAATCTAATTTCTGAAACCAATCCTATTGTAAACAAGTTTGGTTGGGTTTTTTTTTGTCTTGGTAAATAGACACCAAGGGCCGCGGAATTGCAAATGTGAAACTGAACTGTGAGGGGTAAGTTTTAGGGGTAGACTCCTGTTCTGTCTGTTCCTGTTCAGGCTTCATTACCTTTCCCTGCAAGCCATAAATTGAATAAAGCAGTGTAATAGATCCATTTCTGCCTCATTTTTAGATGTTCTTATATGCTTTTATTGTACCCTGAACAAGGTATGAAAAACTTTGCGTGGATGGAAAGCTGGCGAGGGCTAGAAAAACAAGACAAAGGCATATAAAACTGACCTTCTCAAGAGTGTGGGCTGACAAAAGGGGAAGGAAAGGCTGCTGGGGTCAGATCTGAAGTTAACTTTTCCATAATGTGTATTTCCAGTTGCTTACACTTCTAACAAACCTCGAAACACTTGACAAAAGTCTTTTGTTTTCAGCTCAAAAGTGAGGGTGAATAAACTGAAGAGGTGGTGTGTAAGTCTTGGTCCTGAGGAGATTTTTGGGCTTTAGAGCTCTGCTCTGCCCCTGATTAGAAGCAGGAACCCTTGGCTTCCACCAGCAAATGGTGAAGTCCTCAAATGCTCCAACCCAGCCCCTGCAGCTGCATTAGCAGAGGCTCATTTGAAGCATGGAATGAGCTGAGTGTTACCAGATTCTGTCTGAAGCTCCTGTGAAGGAAGAAGATGAGATCAGAGTTTTGACTTCTCCCACAGCCTCAAGTGCTAAACTGCCTTAAACTTGTGCCTGTGTCGTCGATGTGAGCTTAGAACTGGAGGTGCATCCTCCATCTGCAGGTTCTGGACATCAGAGTTAACTGGGTGTTTGTATTTATAACCTTTTCACCCCCGGCTGGCGCACAGCTGATTTAAGTTTTACTACTGCGTAGAACCCCTCGCTAGGGCTGGAAATGGTGGAATTGAGGAATGGTTTGGGTGGGACAGGACCTTAAAGATCATCCCATTCCACCCCCTGCCATGGGCATGGACACTTTCCATGGAACAGGTTGCTCCAAGCCCCGTCCAACCCGGCCTTGGGCACTTCCAGGGATGGGAACACTTCCAGGTTGCTTCTCCGGGCAACCTGTGCCAGGGCTTCACCACCCTCACAGGGAAGGGTTTCTTCCCAATATCCCATCTAACCCTGCCCTCTGGCAGTGGGAATCCATTCCCCCTTCTCCTGTCACTCCAGGCCCTTGTAAATAGTCTTTCTCCATCTTTCTTGGAGCCCCTTCAGGTACTGGAAGGCCACAATTAGGTCACCCCAAAGCCTCCTCTTCTCCAGGCTGGACAATCCCAATTCTCTCAGCGTTCCCTCACTGCAGAGGTGATCCAGCCCTCAAATCAACTTGGTGGCCTCTTTTGGACCCACTCCAAGAGGAAATCTCTGGAGCAGTTTATTCCTGTGGTGGTAGAACCATGTGCTGTTGACTGTACCCTGCTTTTCCACCCCTGTCCCAAAGCATAAAGGAAAACGGGATAATCCTCAGATCCAAGGTTAGACAAGGGTTGTGCAAGGCTTCACAAATGCCACCGTTTTGGATGCCTTTCCCTCAAGCACAAGGCCCGACACCCAACTCGGTGCCAGATGGTTGAAGGCCACCAAAGCAGTGCTGGGAAGCCCAGAAGAATGGAACTAATGCTGTATGTTTTATGGAGCAATAATGAAACGCCGACTGGCGCTCTTTCACTCCCCAAATCAGAAAAACTTGCTCATTCCTGCCTGCTACTGGGAAAGTGCTTCTCTGTGCCTCTGGTGTCGGGGCTGCCCAGCAGCAGGTTTGTGTTTGCAGGGCTGCTGGGCAGATCCTGCTCCCTAAAACAGCCTCCGGCAGCAAAGCTCCAGCCTCTGGCAGCAAAGGGCTTCTCCAGAGCAGAACGCGACACACAAAATAGACTGGCAAACAGCTCGTGACTGTCCGAGAAAGAGTGAAATGAAATGAGGATCCACGCATCCTGTAGAACGTTGGATGGGGCTTGAGAAACCTGGTTTGGTGGAAGGTGTCCCTGGTGATAGCAGGGGGTTAGAAACAGATGATCTTCAAGGTCCCTTCCAATCCGATCCACTCCACGATGCTGTCTTGGAGCCACTAGAGGATTTCTTGCCACCTTTGTCTTGATGTTGTCCCTTATGACAACTCCTTGTCTTCCCAACTTGCTGCTCTGGCCCTCCTGGCTTCACGCTTGGATTTTGAACCTCCTTCAGCCACCAGTTTTCCTGGCGTACCCCCTGCTGTTGCACATTCCCTTGACTTTTTCACTGCTTCCTGTTCATTACCTCCTGCTTGCCCCATACCTGCTTCCAATTTTCCTCAGCAAAGCCAAAACCCTCGAGTCTTAAATCCTGAACTCTAAGGGCTGTTGAGCATATGCAATTTAGTTGCTTTTTCTCCTCCTCTCAAAAGGCTTGTAATTTGCCCGGGTTTTTGGCGATGACAAAAATGAAATTTGACACAAAAAGCTTGTGCCTCGCTCATTAAAGCCCATGTTCTAAATCATGGGTCCAAGGCTTTAAGGAGCAAAAAAGAAAAAGCCACCAGAAATTGAACAAAACAATGTGTTTATTCCCATGCTGCTTTCTGAGAAGCAGTTGGACTCACATGTTCCAAGAGAACTGTGCCCCGGGCAGACCCAGCCTAGCATGCGAACTCCTACCCTGAACAGCCAGGGCTTGATGAATTTATAACCAACTGAAAGCAGAACCGGGGAGAGTCAGGCAGCCTTGATAACCCTGCCTGGAGATGCACCCTTGGAAGGAAGGTTATCTCTTTAACAAATAGTCTTAAAAAATAATTCAAGTCCTGCTGAGCTCCCATGAGGATGTGGAGGGTTGAATTCAGGCTTGCCACGCTCCAGACCCCCCCCAGACCCTACAAAATCACATTTAACCATCCCAGTTGTTCTCGACTCCACCACAACAGCACAAAGCAGGAGTGGAAGCGATTCTGTGCCGTTTCTGTCACGGGTGTGTTTCAGGGGTCGTGGGCCATGTGGCCCTGCCTCAGCTCCACAGTCAGACCCCGAGAGAACACTGTCTGCTGGAGAACTCCCGGTGCCACGCCAGCAGCCCCCTTTCGGTTTCCAAGGGGCTGCCCTCAGCCAGCTCTGTAATGAGGACAATGAGGAATAGATATCTCTATAAAGCAGCGTGCCTCTTACTAGTTGATTTATTTTTAAGAGGGGGTGGGATTCAACAACTTTTTCAAGACTTCATCTCCTACTGTCTGTATGGTAAGGAATAAGCCTGGCGCTGATCCGGTGATTCTTTTAGTGGAAGGCTGGAGCTGGCTGAGTTCAGTGCCTCCAATGAGGTTTTATCGATGCTGCACCAGTGGCTGGGCTCTCCAGACTTGCTCCTTGGCCCCTCTGTCACCAGCAGACTCAGAGTGTCCCTCCGACCCACTCCAGTGAGTGCCTTGCCATGGAGATGTTTCCTGTGAGAGGTCAGTGGTGATTTTCCAGTCTGGCAGGGGTGTGTGGGCTCCGGGACAGTCAGCACGAGTGCTTGTGTGTGAATTAGCCTGCTGTGTTCTCCCAGTTTTGGGGCTTTGGAGTAGAAAAAGGGAATGCAGAGTGTTACGGGATTTTTTTTCCTGCCTGGCTGCTCAGGTTATGGTCTGAGGCTTGAGGCTTCCCTAGTGGGTTTTGATAGGAGGGGAAGTGTTCCACAAGGTGTTAGCAGCCTCCAAGGGGCTCCAAGAGAGCTGGAGAGGGACTTTTGCTAGGTCACGGAGGGACAGGACAAGGGGGAATGGCCTTAACTGAAGGAGAGTAGGCTTAGATTGGATATTTTAGATATTAGGGGAAATTCTTTGCTGTGAGGCCCTGGCACAGGCTGCCCTCAGAGGCTGGAATCCATCCCCATCCCTGGAGGTGTTCAAGACCAGGCTGGACAGGGTAACCTGGGCTGCTGAGAGGTGTCCCTGCCCAAAAAGGTCCCTTCCAACCCAACCCAATCTGTGATTCTGTTTTTTTCATGGGTTTGGCCGTGATTGGTGCAAGGGCTGTAGAACTTCTGTAGTTTCTGCAGTCCAAAAGCCCCACAGGCACTGGAGGGTCCTTGCCATCCTTCATCCTGGGTGGGAAAGAAGGAAGAAATAAGAATTGTGATGCTCAGCCACGGGTTCCTCTTCTTCCCTTGCTGCCTTTTGAATGCCACATCTCTAATATTGGAATATGAGGAACCCCTGCCCAGGTTCTCTTCTCTGCCAGGGTTTCTGCCCTCCTGCTTCCTCCCGGGGCGGTGCTGCCCTGTGAATAATCCTTTCTAAACAGCACCTCTGGACAACTTTTCCTGGATTTTGCTGGCTGATCATGGGCTTACAGAATATTCTGAGCTGGAAGGGACCCACAAGGATCATCCAGTCCCACTCCTGGCCCTGCACAGGCCACCATTAATTATTTTGCCTTCCTCTGCTGTCCAAATTCCTCATTCTCTGAGCCTTAAAATCAGTTGAGTGTTTAATATTCAGCCTGGGATGAACGTGGGTGCCAAGTTTGAGATGAACCCAGCTGACCACCAGCTTCCTCCCCCTCTCTCCACCCCACCAGTGGTCACTTCAAGCTATGCTGGTTGCTGGAAACTTTAAATTGCTCTTGGCATTTTGGGTGGGCTGAATTATCTTCCTGAAAAGTCCTCGAAGGGTCTTGCCTGTAATAATGCTCCTCGGTGCCTGGCGTGGGCGAGCAGCTCTGAACTCCCAGCAGAGCTCCATGGTAACCAGAAATGGCATTAATAAGAAAAATAGCCAGCTCTGCTCAGTCACTCTTGTAAAACAGCCCTGCAGCTGGAGGAGCACGTGCCTGGCTCAGGTGTGACACAGGTTCAGGCTGGAGCAGCCACTTCCATCACTTTGGTCTTCCCTAAATCCCCAAATTTTGGTCTTCCCTCATTCCCTGCTGAATGAGATTTGCTCTGCGGGGCTTCCAGAGGGAGTTTGGAAAGGCACTGAGGAAGAGAACACATCCACGTCATGGCTGCTCCAGGTGTATCCCTCACGCCTTTGGGATGGGAGTTTCTAAAAGAAATGCACTTTTTGATTTGGATTTCATCATGACCATCTCTCCAGGGGCTGCTGTTAGTGTGGGATGGAGCAGCCAGCGGGACAAAAGATAAGAAAACGGTATTTCCTCACAGCCACAATATTTCCATTTCTCATTAGAGACTGGTGATAGCTGGCAAGGGTTGGTCAGATTTATTTTTAATTTATTTTTTTTTTAAATCTCCTCCGACTTTCAAAGGCTGACAGGACATCCTGTACTCTTGAAGCGGATTGGTTTTCCAAGTTTGGTTTTTTTTTGCTGCTACCACTAAAAACCTAGAAAGGCTCCAACTTCTGTGCTGGAAGAGTTGAGTACTTCCCGTACAGAGACCACATGAAGGGGAGGAGACCAGTTGTTGTCTATTGAAAATGCTCTCCAGTGCCTAGAAACTGGCCGGGACTTCAGCTGATTAGACAGAGCAAGAATTACCTTTAAATCACAGATTTCAGAGAAATTTGGAGCACTGAATTTCTGTCAACAACAACAGACTTCAGTTGCTGATATTTATTTAACCATTTTGTTCATGCAGAGCAGAGAAACGGTGAACCCGGATGGGGGTAACTGTGAAGCAATAAATACTTGTTGCTGACACTTTAAGGTACTTTTTGGTTTGTTTCTGGTAATGAAGATCTCCTAGGCTCACTGAAGAGCTCTGACAAGCCACAGCAGTGCTCCCCACCATATCTTATTGAAATATGTGTGACTCCCATCTTGATGATGAGGGGATGAAAACAGCCCAGAGAAGGAACCTCTGCTGGAAAAGCCTTCGGAAGCGAGACCCTTCCTTTGTGAAATCCTTAAATTATTTTCCCCGCTGAATTATCTTTGATTTTTTTTTTTTAACTGGCTTTTTTTTCCCATGAGTACTTTATGATGACACTTAAATAACACTTTATACCTCGAAAGCACTAAGTGTGCATTAAATCCTGCCGTAACTATTAGGAAATAAGACTTCTGGCTACTGGCAGCAAAATGAATGTGATGCTTTTTGGCATTTGAGTCATTTCTTAACCTAAAATAGTACAAAACGGGGGTCTGGCAGGGAGTTGTGCAGCCCAAGTGTGACACAGACACGGAGGAAGGAGACCAATCCAGGCAGGCACAGGAAGGTTGGGACGATGAGCACTAATTCCCCCAGGCAGGTTTCTATTAACACCACTGTTCCTTGAGTAATTTCCAGCTGGAGCTTCTGCCTCACTCATCTCCGTGGGTATATTAAACAGTACGTGGTGTACCAGAGGCTGAGAGATGACTCGTAGGGAAGGGACGTGTGGATCATTCCCCCAGCAGGTCAGAGTTTGTAGCCGGAATTAGCAAAACACAAAGATAGATACAAGTTCTGTCAGGGTGGTATCAGTCTCGCTCAAGTCGGTTCTAAACAAGCAAAAAGGGTGTTATTTATTTATTTTTAAGCAAACCTGCTTTGGTAGAGGGGGGAAAAGAGATTTCCCTAAATTCCATCCTCAGCACTGAGTGTTTGTGGGTGACAGCTCCTTTCTCCTGAGGGAAGGAAAGTCTGAGTATGAATTCTGTGGTTGCACATCTTGTGTTTGTTTTGTCTTCATTGCCAGGACTTTGCCCCCTTTCCTCAGGTGATACTGGTGTCTTGTTAGCTTGGTTAATCCCTTTCCCTCTTTGGAAACACTGGATTTTTCAGCTGCTCTAGCAAGCTGAGAACCAGGTCCACCATTAATTCCTTGCGTGGATGCTCTACCCCTCTCAAGTGCTCCTCATTCCCACGGCTGATTTTCGTGGAGGCTCTTCAGCCCTGCGGGTCCCTCTGCTTTTATCCTCCAGTTGCTATTAGCTGGAAGTAGGATTTCAGCTCTTTTCATGCTGACAGACACATCAGTAAGTCGTCACTTCCCTGCAGAGCTGAAAATCTGCCTCTGAAGTGTGGAGCTGACTTTCAACCTGAGCTTGGCGTGGTTTAATCTTAACCTGGAGCACTCGGCATCACCAAATGCCCCCCAACCCTCCTGTTCAGCTCTTCCAGGGTGCCCTGTGGGCCATGAATTTCCCATGTTTTGCTCCCTCAGAGATCCTTTTTCCCTCTACAGTTTCCAGCTTGTAGGGGGTGGATTGTTTATTTAGCTAGATTTTTTTTTTTTTTAGTATACAGGCATCTCTTTATGGTGTCTTTCTCTGGCTATACAACACCTCACCTGAGAGGCTGGTTAATGATGATGTCCCTGAGGTAATCCAGCTGCTTTAGGAGCTGGGATAGTGTTTGTCAGGAATACCTGGCCCTGAAAACAGAGCAGTTGGAAACCACTGGAAAACCCAATTCCTTAGAAATAGGAGTAGCTTTGCTTTCACCTGAAAAAGGCAACAGGTGAGAGCTCTGCAAATCCAACAGCGTGTGCATGGAGCAGCAAGAAACTAAATACCTCAATTTTATCACAGAATCATGGAATAGTTTGGGTTGGGAGGGACCTTAAAGCCCATCCAGTCCCACCCCCCTGCCATGGGCAGGGACACCTTCCACTATCCCAGGCTGCTCCAAGTCCCGTCCAACCTGGCCTTGGACACTTCCAGGGATCCAGGGGCAGCCACAGCTTCTCTGGGAAATCCATTCCAGGGCCTCACCACCCTCACAGGGAAGAATTTCTTCCTAATATCCAATCTAAACCTTTCTTCCTTCAGTAAAAGGCCGCTCCCACTTGTCCTATCATTCCATCCCTTGTCCCAAGTCCCTCTCCAGCTCTCCTGGAGCCTCTCTAGGCACTGGAAGGCTGTAGTAAGTTCTCCCTGGAGCCTCCTCCAGCACTGTGGCTGCAATCCCGTGCCGCGCCAGCAGTTTGGTGGACCCTGGTGTGTTGATGCTGGACCGCTGCCTCCTGTCAGGGCTGGGGGAAGGTGTGATGCAGGCGCTGCCTGGAGCAGCGCGGAGATTCTTGGAGGAGAAGAGGTCTGTGAGCGCAGCCCCTGACCTTGACTCCGAGTTCACGTGCAGATAAAAACGAACTGGAGAGCGTTCCGATGTCACGAGCACGCCAGGGTCTCGCCAGCTCTGCAGATGAGGGAATGTGCCAGTGACATGTTTCTGGAGGAGTCTGAAAGGACGGGCCGGTTGGATATTTAAATCTGCATCCGGGGAGGCAGCTGAGTTGTGTGTCTTGGAGGAGAATGGGAGTTTATTTGCTTGGATGAGTGCTCGGCCACCACTCGTAGCATGAAATGTGAATTTGCAGAGCAGCTCTTAGAACGGCTCCAGTGACTGCGGGCAGATGTGGGGTGGGGCTGATGCTTGTTTAATGAGCTCTGCGTTTGAAGGTTCAGTATAGGAACCCAGCTCTGCCTGCACACCCCCCGCAACCCTCCCGGGGCATTTGGCTGCTGAACTCCTATTTAACTGCAGCTTTTGCTTGTACTCAGAAGGTTGGTGTGAAAGAACCGAGGAGAATCTTGAAAAAGGTGTCCTGGAGAGCAGCACTGAGAGCTGGGCCTTGCTTTTCGCTTCTGAGGGGTTTGGGGAGGCAGATTTTGAAGCACGAGCTGCTTCTTGAGTGACTAAAAACCAAGATTATTGGTTTTTATTTGACCTCCCCAGTGTGAGAAGGAACAACCTCGCAGCTCCTCCTGGAGAGTCACTTCAGGGGTGAGGTGACAGGGTCTGCTCCGCCTGACACAAGGCTGGACAAAATACATCAAATACATCTGCAACACGACTTCACATAAAGCATTCTGCATACATGTGATTTTTTAGCTGCCTCTCGAGTCCAACCAAGAGCCAATCTGGCACTGACAGCTTCAGAATTAATCTGTGGTGGGATTTTTTTTTGGGGGTGTGTGTGTATATCCTGTCTTACCATGAATAAACATAAACAGTCTTCCCCATCCAAGTGTTAGCAAAAGCAGAGCGGGGGATTAAAAAAAAAGTGAACACCCACCCTGTTTTGCCTGAAAGTCTCCTAGAAAATACAGTGCTGCATGATAGACCGAACTATTTACAAGTCTACTTTTAACCGCTGATGAGAGTGGATGGGAAGAGAAAACATGTTTGATGCCTCTGGTGTCTTATTGACTCCTGCAGAAGCTGTGGATAACCTGGAGCACTCAGGTGCAGGTCCATGGCTACCCTTAAAATGAAAATATTGATGTCCACCAGCTCTTCTGTCTGCCTAAAAACAAGCTCTGTGACTCCCTGGTGGTGTCTGCAAGCTCTCTGTAAGGTTGGGTTTAGGAGTGTGAAGGTAAAATCACGGCTCTGGTCACTCGTGTCTGAGGTAATTAAGTCTGCTCCTGAGGTTCAATTATTAGGAAACAGTGGTGTTAGGAAGGCTTAACACAGCAATTTAATACCTGCTCGTGTTACCAGGCATTACCTTGATACAGCCACGCTGGTGTCATCTGAGCACTTAAAATTTAATTTTGCTGAAGGACCCCCTCAGGGTAAGGTCGTATTTCTATTACATAGCCCTCAAAAGAACCTCTCCCAGGTATCTGAAATTCCCTGTGGGGAGCTGAGCCTTCGCAGCAAGAATCTGCTGACCAAAACCAGCCTGATCCACTTCAGTGACACCGAGGGAAGGTCCCATTTGCCATTTGGGGCTTTCTTTTTGGATAAAACTCATGGATTTCTGACAGGAGAGCGGAGCCAGGTGAGGGTCGGGCTCTGCTCCCAGGGAACAAGGGATAGGATGAGAGGGAACGGCCTCAAGCTGTGCCAGGGAAGGTTCAGGTTGGATTTCCTCGCTGAAAGGGTTGTCCAGGACAGTGTTGGAGTCACCAGTCCCGGAGGGATTTAAAAGATGGATGAGTTCTCCACAGCAGGGCCTCCCCTTCATGGCTTTAACAGGGATAAGGTGTCTGTGGTTGCTGCATCCCGATGGGCCTCCAGTTAATTAATTAATGCCCCTGGATGTTCTGGCCTCAAACATTCCTTCCATCTTCTCTGGCCCTGGTGCTTCTTTCCAACCAAACGAACTTGGAGCTGAAATGCAAAACAACTCTTTGAAATGAAAGCTTCTTAAGTTTAAAGCAGTGCAAAAGCCATGCTGGATTTGCAAGACAGGTCTGTGTCTGCAACCCCCCCCCAGAAAGGCTCCCATGGGAGTAATTTCTGCCTATTAAAAATCTAAAATTAACCCCTGGGATAACACCCCCTGTTACAACTGGAGAACAAATTCATCTTTTTCTGAGGCACTGAGTGTTTTAATCCCCGTGGACTCTCTCCCTTGTGACGCATCTTGGCAATTCATAGCAGAGCCGAGAGTTTTTTCAATGTGGGCTCAGGCAACTCTTTTCTGGCTAAAAGTCCGGTTTCACATCTGACAGGCTTTTAACTGGGGGTGTGTGAGAACAATCTCAGGCTTATCTCTCCACAATCCAACCAGGCAGGAGGTCAGGACCACTCCAGAGGGCTTTTAGCCCAGCGATCCTGGCTGGGGGTTTGGTGGCCAAGTGGCCCTGAGAGGCTGAGGTGGTGTAGGGGTGGCACAGGAAGGGGCTGTGACAATGATGTGTGAGGTTGGGGAGGTTGCAGCGGCTTAAATCATGTGTGCGTCACCTCACAGGAGGCTTTGCTGTGAAACAAAAGGTGTCAGGGCAAGGCCAAGGGGAGCGCTGGCAGAGCCAAGAGGAGCAAAACCATACGGCCCAAGGTTGCACTCGATGGTCTGGGAGGTCTTTTCCAAAGGAAATTATTTTCTGGACCTGCTCTGGGTGTTGTTTTGTTGGCCTGGGGGTTGTGGGGTGGTCGAGGTCCCTCCTCTCGTGGCCGTACCGACACACTGGCTCCAGAAACGCCTCCGACACGCGGAGGTGCCCACGCCGGGAGATGTCGGCTCTCCAAAAAGCTCTTTCGGGAGGAAAAGCAGAACCCTACAGCCCTGTCAAACTCAAGATGTGCGGAACAGGAGTCCCACGGTGCGGGACAAAGCAGGCCCTGCTGTGCTGTGTGTCCTGCTGGGCTCCCTTTCTTGCGAAGTGGCCTCACGCAAGGAGGTTGTGCCCTCCTGGTGCTCCCTCCTTTGTGTGGGAGAGTAAAGTCTGCAGCACAAACCCAAGTCTGGCTGAGCAGAACGAGTGCCCTCAGTGCACCATAAACCCATTTGCTAAGTGGTGGCTTTCTCAGTGGTTTCACAGAGTGCCCCTCCCTGAAGAGAAACTCTTGTCCCTCCCTGGGGGTCTCTTTGATGTAGCAAAGCCCATTCTGACAAATTCAAGATGTTTACAGAGTGTGACCTTGCTGCAAAGTGCACCGAAGTGCAGCTACCTCCTGAAGTGACCTTGGTCGCTGTCTTGGTGCCCAGGAAGGAGGATTTGTGTGCCAGCATGGAGTGGGCAGTGGGATGTGAAACGTGCCCAGGGTCCCCATCCCCTCAGGCCACCTCTGTGTCCTGTGTTTGCTGCTGATGGGCACCAGTGGCCCTGGATGTTGGGCTTCCTCAGGACTCCTCGGGGGATCCCAGTGGTCACTCATGCCCAGGGGTCCCTCATGCCCAGGATCCCTGTCCCCTTGCAGGCCAGCTCTGCCTGGGGGTCCTGGGAGATCCCGGATGTCCCACATGTCCAGTGTCCCACTCCTCTCTCAGGCCAGCTGTGCCCCTGCACCCTGAGCTCCCTGGGGGTCCCCTGGTCCCACCCTGGTCCCACCTGCCCAGGGTCCCTGTGTCCTTATTCCAGCTGTGCCTGGGGGCCCCTGGTGCCCAGGATAACAGACCTTGTCACTAATGAAGTGAGGCAGCAGAGCAGGCTCAGCGCTGGTTCCTCCCGCTACAAAAACCCCACTCTTGGGTTGCCCGGGAGCCTTCTGGTTTCCCTTGGAGGACCACACCAAGAGGGAAACACCCAGGTGGCTTATTTGGCTCCATCTGGAGAAGTGAAATGCCGGGGAAGGCGGGTGAGGACCCATCCAGAGGCGAGGCTGTCCCCAGGGGTGGTGCTGTGGCCCTGGTGTCCCTCACTCTTGAGGAGAAGAGGGAAAGATCTGCACTGGGAATGGGTGGTGGGGTTGGGCCAGTTGAGGGCTACAGGGGTGGCTTCCATGAGAAGCTGCTGGAATTCTCCCCGTGTCCCACGGAGCCAAGGCCAGCTGGCTCCAAGCTGGACCTAGTTGAGCCCAGGAATAAGGGAGAGGTGTGGGGAAGGTGTTTTGAGATTTGGGTTTACTTCTCCTTGCCCTGCTCTGATTTGATTGGCAATAAATAAAACGAACTGCCCTGCACTGAGGCTGCTTTACCCTTGATTTAACCAGTGAGGGATCTCTGCCTGCCCTGCTCTCGACCTTGAGCCTTTCGTTGTGTTTTCTCTGCCTTGTCCAGCTGGGGAGGGCGGTGACAGATCGGCTTTGGCACCCAGTCAGGGTCAACCCCACCACAAGCCCAAATACCTCCTCCAAGGCCAGCTCAGTGCTGGGATTTTGGGCTAGAGGCTGCAGAAATTGGGGGAAACGTGGAGAGCGGTTTTTAACTGAAGATGAATTGGCTGCAGAGGCTTTTCTGCAGAGTGCTTCTTTCTCTCTACACCTGCTTAGGTTTCTTTGGATCTAGGAAACACTCGGGCAAAGATTGTTCAGACTGCTTTTTTTGGGGCACGTTAAAGTCTATTATGGATAGAAAGTCCTTCTGCAAGAAAGCAGCTTTAGAGCAGAAATTTGCAAAAAAATTATTGACTGTGAGGGTGGGGAGGCCCTGGCACAGGGTGCCCAGAGAAGCTGTGGCTGCCCCTGGATCCCTGGGAGCGTCCAAGGCCAGGTTGGACGGGGCTTGGAGCACCCTGGGATAGTGGAAGGTGCCCCTGGGTGGCACTGGATGCTCTCTAAGGTCCCTTCCAACCCAATTCATTCCGTGATTCTGTAATATCCACGTTTAAAAGCAGCAGATGCATTTACTTCGTGCCTGGGCCTCACCTCAGCCCAAAGCCTCGCGAGCAGGCTCTGAGGACCTGCTGCCTGCTCCCCCCGCCAGCTGCTTGACTTTTCCAAGAATTTCAAAGAATTACACGTGAGCAGAACGTGTTTGTGTTGGGAATATTGTGACACTCCAAACCCACACCCTTCACCGGGATCTGCCTTATAGACAAACTTGCTTTGTGATAAATGGCAGCGTTTCCTGTGCACGGTTCTGAACTTCTTTTTATTTTTATTATTCTTTCCCCCTCCATCCCCATGAGCCAGGACGATTAATGGGAATGTGCTGTTCTCAGGTTTCTTCCCTGATGCTCCTGGTAGGGATAGCCCCCGTCCAAGCAACAGCCTGTCTGTGGGAAAAAAGGAATAGGATTGGGGGTTTTGGGCTTATCCAAGCAAGGAAGGAGCCACAGGGCGTTGGGAAGAGGAGGAGGAATCATCCAGATGCACTGCTGGCAGTGCAGAGAAGTAAGTTTTGCTCCTGTTGTTCTATTCCCCTCTCGAACTTGGCCTTATCTTTGTCCTAATCTCCTCCAACCCTTTTCTCTTAGAGGCTTGGGGGCTGGGGGAAGTCCTGGGGTGTCTCCTCAGGAGATGCTGAAAGGATGAGCTGCTTTTGGGATGCTCCCATCTGCTCTTGTGGCTTTGTTCCTGCTGCCCACGCACGGCCCTGGGGCTGTCCGGGGATGTGGGGAATTGCCAGAGGCTGGGATGAAGTGCAGTGGTGTCCCCAGCTGGGGCTGCCAGCACAAACAGCTGCTGAGTCCCCCTTGGAGCTCCTTCCAGAGGCTGGGGACCTTCCTGCACAGGGATGGTGGCCCTTCCCTGGATGTATTTGGAGGCTCTGTACCCCACAGCCCTGTAAAGCTCCTGTAAATCAGTCCAGCCTTGGGCTGCTGTGGTGGAGCAGGAAAAAAATCACTTCAGCATTGGCATAAGGTGGTGGAGTGTCCCATGGCCAGGGTCAGCCTCTCCCAGGGGAGGCGGTGATGGCAGGGCTGATAACGAGTGCTGATTTGGGACGGTGAGGCTGGAGACAAGGATTGCCATGGGAAATCTGCTCAGCTTGGCCTTTTCTGCTTCCCCCTTGGGACGGGAGGTCCTGTGGAGCAGATGGAGGCCTTGTCCCAGTGTGGGTCGGCTCTTGGTGCCTCAAAAAGCCACGATTGGTGTGATGGGGATACATCTCATTTTCTCCTTTGTCACACTGGTGAGTGCCCTGTGGGTCAGAGGGGGGCTGTGGGGTGGGGAGTGCAGCTGGGACAGAGATCTCTCTGCCCTGCAGAGCTCCAGGGTGGCTGAAGGAGGAGGAGGAGGGATTTGGGGATACCCTGGATACTCCAGAGCTCGCTGCATGCTCCATGCTCCTGGTTCAGGTACATAGGCAGCAGCCCAAGCTGGCCATGCCTGGGATCCCCAGCCCTCAGAAATTTTGGACTGGCTGGGAGCTGTGCATGAGAAGAGCTTGGAATCCACCCAAAAATTGCTGGTCTTGAACTCGTGGAGAGCTTCCAGCTCTGAGGGCTGCAGGTAGAGGAGGTTTGCTTTCCCCTTGTCCCGTGCCAACAAACCACGTTCCAGGATTGTAACGTTGTTAGCAGGGGGGTTCTGGCAGCCTTGGGGTCTCTTGGATCTTGGGATCATCCCAGCTGGGGTGTCCTCATCCCATTCCCAGGACTCCCATCTCACCCTGGGAAGGGAAATGCCACCCTGAGGGCACATGGAAGTCCTGGCTGGGAAGTGGAGGAGTTGTACAGCCCAGAGGGGATTTTTGCTCCTCCTGCCCTGATCCCATCCCACAACCAGCCTATTCTCAGGGATGATTTATTGGAATTATGCCTGTGCGTCTCTCCCTCTGCTAGGGAAGCCTTCACCTGCTTCAAAGCACCTCAGCTGCTTCCCCGAGAGCTCCTTGTTCTGTTCTTCTGGGCTGCTCTGCTTTGTGCCTCCCCCCCAAAAAAAAACTTCTTCCAGATGGTTGAAATCACTGCAAATCACCTCTCTTTGGAGCAGAGGTGCTGTTGCTTCATCGAGCACCAAACTTTGGGATTTTTATTTTGTGTGTGTGTGTGTTAGCCACAAGTATTCTGTTGGGATAATGACTGGATAATTTATTTAACCGCTGATGAATTTCATGGTGCTAATCAACCCTGTCTTCTTTTAATCTCTGCTCCAGTGTCGTGACTGGGGCATGATTTACAGGGAGGAGCGGGGCATAAACTTGTGTCAATGAGCCAAATTTGCTTAACCTCCCTAAAATAGCCTGTGAAGGTTGTGTTTCCCCCGGGCCACAGCTGATCCTGTTTGTGCTGCTGCAGATCTGAAGGGCTCTGTGTGATCTGATCTCCCTGTGATTTAAGGTTCTCTTGGTTACTGCGAGCGCAGGGAGAAGCTTCTGCCTCACCCAGACAAACCTTGGCTCCTGTAAAAGGAATAATAAAAATCTCCAGCCTGCAGAGGGGCACAAGGGAGGAGACTGAAGAGCGTGGTCAAAGGTGGGAAAAAAGAAACATCACGGAGATTTTTTGCTTAAAAAACTAACAAAAGGTAGCTGTTCTTGTGACACAAGAACTGCAGGTCTCCCTGCTGCAGGACTGTTGGAGAAGCTGAAATGACCTCAGAGGACGAGTGAGCCCTTCTATGAGGGGCACGTGTGCTGCACAGACCCACCCTTAACTCTCAAGATCCTTGGAATCCGGACTTGGAGGATACCTTAGGAAGCCTCTCCGCAGGCTGGGAAGCTGCTAAAGCTCTTTAATGGATATTTGTTGGTGGTTATTATCCAATCCAGGGTTCTGGGCTGGAGCAGATTTATGGACCAGTGGAAGGAGCTGTTCTTAAGCTCTTGGGATGCCCTTTTCCCCCTCCATACCCATCACCAGTAACTCCCATTGTGTTCAAAGGCTGGCAGAAGCAGTGCTCCAGGCTTTTGCTTTCTCTGCGGAACCAGAGCTTAATGGGATGTTTGTTTGGGAATTGTGGCCAGGAGCACTCACCCCGGGTGGATGTTGCAAGGAGAGGGGCTGAGCCTTTGGCTGTCTGCATCCTGCTCTTACTGAGCTGCTCCTCATGGCTTTCACAGGGCTTGCTCAACTCCTCCCTCAGAGTTTCTGTTTCTTGTCGGTGATCACGGCAGAGGAAATGTGCCAGGTGAACCTTTTCGTGCTTCAGAAAGTCAGGGAATGACCTTGAATCCAGGCAGGATGGTGCTGTCAGCACTTCGGGGTGTTGTGTGTGACGGGGACACTGCCACTCAGTGATTTCAACCCTTTTAATGAGTGAGGCTGGATGCAGCCTGCTGTCCCAACCCACACCAGATCCGGGCAGGGAGGAGCTGGATATGGGCTGGAATCAACCACAAATTGGGCCAGACTTTCCTGAACTGGAGGATGTTGCTTGGGCAAGAAGGGATAAGACCTTGGATTTATTTCTCCAGAGCTGTCAGATCCCACCTTGCTTGGGGTAGAATTTAAATCATTGAATTGTAGAATATTCTGAGTTGGAAGGGGCCCACAAGGATCATCAAAGTCCAACTCCTGGCCCAAGAATCCCACCCTGTGCCTGTGGGTGTTGTCCAAACACTTCTGGAACTCTCTCAGGCTGTGCCTGGATTGGTTTTGGGCTTGGGACAGAACCAGCCTATCTCTGATAGGACAGAACTCCCTTCTCCTTTCTGCTGCTGGGGAAAAGGAAACCAGGGATGCAATGCCTGGGGAGAGCTGCTTGTGGTGAAATCACACAAAGCTGGGTCACAAACTCAGCTCGGTGAAGATTTCCTGCTAAAACTACCATGAGCACCTAATTGATCAGCATGGACCAGGACGGAATATCCCCATCCCAATCCGCTGGGCACGGAATGCCTGGATCCCAGGGAGGTGAGAGAAGCCCTGGGGGGATTTGTATCACTCACCACAACCAACTTTTGGTACTTTGAGGTGTTTGCAGCATCATTTCAGACTGCAAAAAGCGTTCTGACTGTGAGAGTCCAGGTGCAGCAAGCAGGAGAACAGCCTGGCTAAGCTGGAGGGGAGTCCTGGAGCCAGAAGGTGGCCAGCAATGAACTGCTGGGGAGTTTGAGTCCATAATCAATAGATACCTGTGATGGCAGGCAAACCCTCGATCAAGAAGCTTGGAGAGTGTCTGCTTTGTGTCTCCAGGCTGAAAACAATCGTGCCAGGGCAGCAGCCTCCCTGATTTGCTCCTTCCAAACGCTGCCTTCGTTTGCTCCCCTGTTTCTGGCAGCAGTTCAGGGGGTGCCTCAGTGTGATGGGCAGAGAAGGAGCTGAAGGGATGGAGTTCATGTCACCCATGAGCTGGGAGAGGTCTTCAACCAGCCTGAAGTGATCTGCATGGGCAAGGAGATGAAGCAGATGTGAATGCAGCCTCTCAGCTGAACGTTTTTGTGTCTTATTAGGGAAGAACGTTGCAGCTGCTGAACGAGGGCTCAGCCTGTCTGTGTATAAAGACAAAAATATCCAGAGTTCCAGGCCAGGTTGGACAGGGCTTGGAGCAACCTGGGATAGTGGGAGGTGGCCCTGCCCACGGCAGGGGGTGGAATGAGATGGGTTTTAACACCCCTTCCAACCCAGACCATGATTCCCTGACAGCTGTAGGAGTTTTTGGAAGGGTGCCTCTTGGGGATCAGTGTGTTTGGTCCCTGAGAGGGGATGAAAGTCAGCCTTTGGCTGCTCTGGAAAAGGCATCACTGGACCTCTCCTTCCCAAAGCTTAGAGCTGTGTGGAGTTACAGTAAACTGGATCACTTAAGGGTCCTCCTCTGAGCAGCACCGTGCATTAGTTGGTGGAATAATATCAACTCTGACCCCAATTTTGGCTGCTTATCTGGTTCCCAGCAGGCTGCAGCGCTCAGAGACAAAATGATCCAAGGCTGGTGCTGCCTTGGGGGAAGCAAACGCTGCGAAGAGAGGAGTTGTTCCTCGCTCTGGAACTAAAACATTTCCGAAATCAAGCTGCTGCCCAGCTTATCAGGGTGTAAACACGTCCTCCTGTGGGAACAGGAATTGCAGGCCAGTCTGAGCTGAATCTTGCTGCCTCTCTTCGTATCAGCCTGCTGGCGTTTCTCAGACACTGGAGGTCTGCAGAGGGTTTGAAATGCATTCTTTTTCTCATCTGTTTTCCTCATGGGGGAGGCAGCAAAGACCTTGGACTACCAAGAATGTTTGGTTTCATTCAGAGGCTGCTCTGTGGTGGGTGTCACAGCAGTGCAAGGGAATGCGCTGCTTTTACTCCCTTTCTCAGAAAACCCCTCGTTTTGGTGGATCTGGTGCTGAAAGCTCAGAAATTATTTCGAGGCTCCTTCCACAAACCCATCCTTGGGGATATTCCAAGCTGCTCGAGCTCTTGGGGGTGTGGACCATCCCAAAAAAAGGAAGGACATGATGTTGTGATAAAGGAGTTGTGCTCCTGATGTGCTTTATTCTGTCCTTGGGTGTCATCTCTTGCCACATCCTGGGACTTGAGGCTGGTGAAAGGGCAGGGCATGTGGGAGCTCCCCAGAGAAGGAGATGACTCTCAAGTTACTCTCTGCTTTAATTTCAGTCATTTCTACCTGTTTTCTCAGGATTTCCAGCCAGGAGCTGTGAGAGGAACCATCCGAGTGGACGAGAAGGTGCCTCAACACTGTTGTAGGTGGCTCTTTGAGGTCTGCTCATTCTCTTCAGCCAGGACACCCCAAAACACAGCCTGGAAGAGAAGGACAGGGAGCAGGAGTTGTAATTCCAGCTGAATTCCGCAGGAACAGGACCTGCAGCCTGGCAGACATCAGTCTGTTGTGGTGGGCAGCTCTGAACTGCAGCTTTCAAAGTGGCAAATAATGGTTGGGTTTGGCCACTTTGGGGTGTAAAAGTTGTTTCTGCTCCCCTGAAACAAGAGACAACAACAGGATTAGAAGATATTTCCGAGAGTTCTGCAGCCTCAGGTGGAGAATGAAGGGAGGGGGGTATGGGTGGGCTACTGAAAAAGAAATAAAAAATAAATATAATATAAACAGAAATTGGAGAAATAAAAATTAAGTGATGGAGTCTTGCATCCCTTTGCATGTGGGGATCTCTCCTGTGGCAAGGAAATAATTTTACATTCTGGCACAGGATTGATAGTGAAACACTGAATTCAGAGATAAGAATCACTTGTTTTTCTTCCAGCTCTCCTCTATTAAAAAGCAGTAAAACTCATCAAACCCCTCCTTGTTTTTTACATGGCAACCTCTGGGGTTTGCTGGTTTGTGCAGGAAGAATCATCTCCTAGGAGATGATGGCCAGGCTGGTGTTTAACTGGCTTAATGTTGGAAAAGTTCCCTGCTAGTGAGTCAAAATTACCTTGCGCTGGTCCTTTCCTGTTCCTCTGCCTCAGGGCAGCAAAACATGGCAAAAACTCGTGGTCTACTTGGAATTTTTTCATGGAATGGTTTTCTTTGTGAACTGGCAGGTGATTTCAAGCCTCTCTCTTGGGTATCAAATGCTTAAAAGTTTCCCTTTCCGCCTTGTAAAGACTGAAAAGGAAGCTACAGACCTCCAGATCCCTCTGGAACAGTCCTTCCTGTCTAGAAAGGGTTGCACGAGGCAGATCTAACCTCTCAGCTGGACCAGAGGATCGCTGTAGGTCCCTTTGGACTGGAAATACTCTACCTCAGGAATGGTTTGTCCAGCTGGTTATTCCCTCTTCCCTCCCATGGAAAAGGGAGGTGTTTGGCTGGAGGAAAAACCCCTCTGCTTTCAGACTCCTTCCTTTGTTGCTTTTCAGTGGGAGTCACTAAATCCCCGCTGGCATCAAGAGTCTGTGGCATTTAATGCAAAAATATCATTATAAAGATACTGAGCTGCTTCCTAAAGGCACCGAGGGCTTTATTTATCCCCTTCTCCAGGTGCTGGGAATGCTGCTGATCCAAATTAATTTTAAGGACATGTGCTGGGCTATCAACATTCAAAGAGCTCGGTTTTGGTGAACATGGCAGTCAGGAGAGTAACTCAGTCCCACTCTTGGGTTGTGCTGTTGCATCGGTTTTCATCAGTTGTTGTTTTACTCATTTCAGAGTAAAAAATTCCTTTAAACTGCTGTTGGTTTGAAGGGATGGGCCCTCAAACCCGAGACTCTGGGTCTGTGGGACTCTGTGCTCTTGGTGAACCCGTGGAGGACACGGTGAATCCTCCTTCTGCAGGAGGACCTGACCACGGCTGCTGCATTCCTCCCACTCGGCCCTTTGCTGATACCTGTGCTTGACGCATCCCTTGAAAAGCCTCCTCTGCTGCATTCTCTCACCAAATATCCCGTCCTGATCCCAGCCTGGCGTGTGGAAGCTCGAGGTGTGAAGCTGTAATGGCTTTATGGGGGTGCTCTGTGCATCCCTGCCACCCATCCCCTCCGTCCCATTGCTGGGGGAGGGTGGCACCTCAAGGAGAGAGAAGCAGGAGGCTTTTCCTGCAGCCCAACTTGAGTTCCACGAGCACAATGAACTCCGAATCCGCTTTAGCAGCGAGGAAAACCCCGCTGGGCTTTGAAGCTGCTTGTGGAACTTGAGGGGCTTTATTTTTTGTTTCCCCCCCTGTTCTTATGAGTTTGCTGCCAGCAATTGTGTGTGCTCAGTGAGATGAAAGCCACCATGCCCAAGTGTGAAGAATCTTCACAACCGCATCCCAGAATCCCATCCCTTTCTGTGTTAAAAATGGGAGTTTTAGCTTGTCTGGAAGCTGTTCCAGTTGCTCCCGACTTCTCTGTGCTGCAAGTCCTCATGAACCTGCTGCTGAGTCACTTAAAATCTGCTTTTTGCCTGGAAAATGGTCTTCCTTAGGCTCGTCTTTGTGTCCGCTGCTTCCTGCGTGGTTTTGCCCGGTGTGAAGCTGCGTTGCTGCCTGGTGCCCTCCTCTTCCTCATCATGAAGGTTTCAGGTAAATATTTACGCCTGTGGATATGTGTGATTTAACTGATGATGAATTAGTCAAGGGGCTCTGGCATAGCTGGGATTCAAGGTTGTTCCTCTTTACATCTTGAGGAGCTGCTGATTGTCCCTGGTTTTTATCTGCTGCTCTCCGTTGTGTAATTCTTTATTGCGCTGTTACATGCCATCATCTGGATGTGCTGCTCTGCGCTTTGGGCTTCAGAACACGTTCAGCTGGGTCTTGGGCAAGGAGCAGAATTTATTACTGAGCCCATTAGAGTTCTGAAAATAAATAAACACCACGCTGAATTCCTTATCACCAGCACGTTGCCTCCAGCAGCAGTGAAAATATTCACGCTGAGTCGCCGCCGACTGCCCGAGAGGGGCTGAGGTTGCCAGTGCCTGGAGTGGCCGAGGGTTTTTTTCTTTAAATTCTGCTCTTGCACAAAAAAAACAAAAAAAGAAAAGGTTGGCAAGTGTGTTCTCTATGGGAATCAACACAATCTCTTAATGCTCTGAGGTTAAACTAAGGCTGAAGTCAGCTATTCCGCTGTGGCTCTGTGCAAATCCATTGTGTTTATCTCTGCCCGAGACGTACTCATTAGGCAGCAGGGCTCTTTGTGGAGCTGCAACATCGTTTAAGGGTAGGATTTTCCCCAGATTTTCCCCACAGAGAAAGCAGAGCAGTGGAAAACCATCTTCTGCTGAATGTCCCCTCTTCTTCAGTGGCTTCAGTGGCACGGCTGAGCCTCAGCAATCCCACTGTGCTGGAGAGGAGGGGCAGCTCTGATCTCTGCTCTGTGTGACAGTGACAGGACCCAGGGAATGGCTGGAGCTGTCCCAGGGGAGGTTTAGGTTGGCTATCAGGGAAAGGTTCCTCATCCAGAGGGTGCTGGGCACTTCCCAGGCTCCCCAGGGAATGGGCACAGCCCTGAGGCTGCCAGAGCTCCAGAAGCGTTTGGACAACGCTGCCAGGGATGCACAGGGTGGGATTGTTGGGGTGTCTGTGCAGGGACAAGAGTGGGACTGGACGATCCTGTGGGTCCCTTCTGACTCAGGATATTCCACATTCTACCCGTGTCTGCTGTGTCCTGTAAGGATGTGTTGGTTCTCTGGCAGCAGGGAGATGGAGCCTGGGCTCTCTGCAGGGTCCAGGCACGTGTGTGACAGCCCCTGTGTGACACAGAGACCCTGAGTCCTGTTGTCAACCAGCCATGAAGTGGGGACGTGCTCTGACGAGCTCCGTGGGGAGATCTCTGACTGCTACAGAAGGGAAAACTGACACCCAGGTCCTGAAGGGCCAGAGCAGAGCTGAAGCTGCTGCTTGGGAGATGGATTTCAATCCCGCACTCCCCAGGAAATAACTTTTGCCTTTCTACCAACATTGACCACAATCATTGTTGCTTCAAACTCTGGTTCAAAGTTTGCCCTGGGAGGGACTGGCTGCGCTCAGGAGCCTCAGGACAGACTGGGGCTGTAGGAGCAACCACGTCCATGCGCTGTTGCTCCTCTCTCCCCCAATAGCAGAAGGACGTGGAGCTGCTGGAGAAAATCCAGAGGAGGCCACAGAGATGCTCCAAGGGCTGGAGCCCCTCTGCTCTGGAGCCAGGCTGGGAGAGCTGGGGGTGCTCACCTGGAGAGGAGAAGGCTCCACGGAGAGCTCCGAGCCCCTTGCAGGGCCTAAAGGGGCTCCAGGAGAGCTGGAGAGGGACTGGGGCCAAGGGATGGAGGGACAGGACACAGGGAATGGCTTCAAACTGCCAGAGGGCAGAATTAGATGGGATATTGGGAAGGAATTGTTCATTGTGAGGGTGGGGAGGCCCTGGCACAGGGTGCCCAGAGAAGCTGTGGCTGCCCCTGGATCCCTGGCAGTGTCCAAGGCCAGGCTGGACACTGGGGCTTGGAGCAGCCTGGGATAGTGGAAGGTGTCCCTGCCCATGGCAGGGGATGGAACTGGATGGGCTTTAAGGTCCTTTCCAACCCCAACCCTTCCATGATTCCATGATCCTCTCCAAGCTGCAGTTCCCTCCTGTGGAAGGAGGCAATACTCGGGTGGGAGTTGCTCCCTTTTTGTCTCCTTAAACACCTTCCGGAGGTGGGAGATCTTTGTTACAATACACGAATCCTGTTTTGGGACACGAGAAGGGGCTGTGTTCAGGGCAAGGACTGGGCAGTGACCACGGTGGTGATGCCTGAGCTCTCAGCCCTGCTCTCCTCTCCCCGCTGTAGCCGGGGGCAGCACAAGTTGGCTGCAGGGCCTGGCCTAATAAGGTCTGCATGTTGGCATGGCTCTGACCGGGGAGTTTCTGCCTCCAGCTCTGGCAGACCCTGCTGGAGACTGGCTGCCTTCCCCAGCTCCTGCCACTGCCAGGAGGAAATCACCATCTGGGTGCAATCTGCAGCTCAAGGAGTCCGACCTTCCCAGCAGCTCTTGGTTGAGCACCAGCTCTGGCCCTCCCTGGGCTCCTTTCCTTGCTAGGGAAAGAGATCGTACAGGAGAGAGACAAAGGGATGAGTGTTTATGTACATTTTAATAATTTTAAAATCAATTTAAAGTCAATTTAAAAATATAGCTGATGTCTTCTTCTGTGGGAGACGACTTTCACCTTCTGGTTGGCAGCATGAGCAAGGGGCAGCAGAATATTGCCTTTGCCTTAAAGCTTCACATTTCTGGGTCTGCTCCTTGTGCAGCTGCCTCCCAAAACTCCCCTAATCCCCCTTGTGCTAGAGGGACTGCTGCGCCTTTTCCTGGAGAATTTCATGGTCTTCTCTCTCTTATTTGGATGAGTTTCTCAGGTGGGGGCAACCCTAAAATATTTGACTCTTAAAGGAGGACTTGATGCGCTCCCTTTCGTCTGGGTGAGCTGGTGCTGTTCTGTCTAATATTTATTTGTGCCTTTGTGGGCTGCAAAGGCACCAAAAGAAGGTGGCAGTTGCTGAACGCACCTCGAAGTCTCAAAACCTGCTCAAATTGCAGGTTACCGGTTCCCTTGGCCTCTAAACTTAATTTCCTTGATTCCTGAAAGCAACCTGGTGCCTCAAAGCAGCCTGGGTCTCCCTTGAGCAGCCTGAAATGTGTGTCCTGAAATGGGATCCCCAGAGCTGCACCTGTGGGATTCAGCTCCAGGGGTGAAGCCAGGGAGCGCCAAAGCAAACAGGGGTGGGATAAACGCTTCCACCCCACCCCAAATGACAAGGACTCCAAGGCAGGAGTTACCTGGGAGTTCCCAGCAGGTCGCTGCTCCCTCTGCTGTGCCTTTTACTGCAGCGTCCTGCAGGTGATGGCATGGAACAGGATGAGCAGCAGGAGCTGGGACGAGAAAATTCAGGTTTCCCTCGAGTTGCAGTCAAAGCAGCAGGAGGTGGGGTGGGATTTAAGGAGTTCATGATTCCAACAGAACAAAACAACCCGGGCTGCAGGTATGGTAGTACTTGAATTTTTGATTCGGGTCCCCTAAGCAACTTCTTTGCTCTTGTTTGAAGTCTTGGCTGTGTCACAGCTTGGGAGTCCCACGCTGCTTCGTGAGGATGGGATCAGGGTTTCTCTGCAATGCTTGGGTCCACCTAGTGTTACTTTCTGGGTCCAGGCTCTTGCAGCCTCCAACGTGAGGCCACCACAAAGAAAAAAAATTCAATCAGAGTCTTGGAAAAGCATCCTGCTAAAAAGCAAATATACCTGGCACCTATCCCTGGCTTGGAGGGAACCCAAGTATCTTCTGCTGGGATACTCGGCTGATCCTGCTGGACCAGGCAAGCAGGTCCTGTATGATCTGGTTGGGAAGCAAAAATCCACTTCCCGCCGGTTTCCAGCCACAAACCAGCCTGGCTACAAAGAGCTGCTTAATGCCAACCAGTCAGTCAATGAGAGAGGAAAATGAACTTCTGCCTGGCAGGGAGCTTGGCTCTGTGCATAAAGTTAAGAACCTGCTGGAGGGGAATGTTGGGATGAGGCTCCTCAGAAGCTGATGGGCTCGGGGAAGGGTGTGACTCCTGCTCCTTGCATCCAGCTGCCCCTGGGTGACTGTGCTTGGCTTCCACAGTGGAGAGTGTTTGCAAAGATCAGGTCTGGAGACGCTGGGATAGACCGGAGAGCGCCAGACACAGAAGTATCTGATGTCCCCTCTGGTGCCTGGCGTCGTGTCGGATAAGCCGATACCCTCCAGAAAATGGTACTGGTGGGGGGCTAAGATTTCTAGCATGGGACAGCCACTGCTATAATGATAATTTATGATAATGGGAAATAGGGTTTGGTGTATAAAAAGGGACTTAATATGGGGCCAAGTCTTCTACCATTAACTGAGAGCCCATAGGATGCACGACTGGAAGGGATCTCAAAACTCCTGGAAGAGACTGGCATAAAACACAGACCTGCAAAATCATCCTTGCATGCTCTCCTGTGTATTCCATAGTCATTCCTGGTTGTCCTCTTCCAGGAGGAGCTGGCAAGGTGACCACTGGGGACACTGGGCAGCTGCCACGTGTTCAGCATGTGCCAGGAGTTAAATGGTGTATTCAATGTGTACAGTTTAAGCCATTCAAACAAGGATTCACTTCTGCAATAAATGCATCTTCCAAGCCAACAGAACTGGATTAAAACCAAATCCCCCCCACTTTTTTTTCTCTTTTTGGGTGGTTTCCTTGTTTTGGCTGGGATAGAGGTCATGGTTTTTTTTCCTCAGGAGCTGGTAAAGTGCTGTGTTTTGGGTTTAGTGTGAGAATAATGTTGGAGTAATAGCTTAAGCCCTCAACTTTTGGCAGGGAGTTTCCCACCTCAGTTACAATGCTGTCAAATGCTTTCCTGGGTGGTTTGGGGTTTTCTCCCTGGATGTGGTTTGTTGATGTAGAAGATTGGGAAGGTTTGCTCAGGATATGCTGCCTCTACACCAAGATCTGTAGCAATCAAAAGCTAAAATGTTCTGTTAAGATGTCTTTAAACCTTCCTCACCCCTCATTTCCAAATAGCCAAATTTTGTGGCTGCCCCATCCCTGGAAGTGTCCAAGGCCAGGTTGGACGGGGCTTGGGGCAACGTGGGATAAGTGGAAGGTGTCCCTGCTCATGGCAGGTGGGGTGGGACTGGATGGTCTTTAAGGACCCTTCCAACCCCAGCCATTCCATGATTCCCAAATTCCTGCAGCTGGATCAGCTCAAACCCTTCTGGAGGAAAGAAAAATCAGGAAATGGAGAAACGAAACAGTCCCAGTCCAATCTTTATGGTATAAGAACTTAAATGTGTCTGGTTTTTCCTAAAGCAAAGGCTGCAGCTTGGGACCATCACTCTGCACCTGCTTTTCAAATTTGTTGTTGCTGCTTGGTTTGGTAAAGAACCTCAAGCTCCCTCACTGTGCTGTGCCCCAGGGATTTATTTTGACCCCCAGCTGGTTGGTTTGGACTCAAAAGTGCCCGTGCCAGGTTATTTCAGAGGAATTTTGAAGCGGCAGAGAAAAAATCCCAGTCTGGATGATGGGACCCCACGGTGTCCATGAACACACTTGATGGGAGAAGCAAGATTTGTCAGTGCTGTGGTTTTCCCCTGCTTTGAAGTTATGAACATTGCCTCACCTCCTAATGCTTCCAGCAGCCTGCATCCCTGGAAAAGTGAGACCAGCTTTAATTTTTCAGTGAAGGGAAGAGCCTCAATCCAGGCCCTGTTGTGCTGGGAGAAGGGGGGATGGCTTTAATCTGAAGGATACATGTCCATCTAGGTAGAAATTAGTATTAGAAAGAGTTTTTTATGATAAGAAAGAGGGTGGGGAGGCCCTGGCACAGATTCCCAGAGAAGCTGTGGCTGCCCCTGGATCCCTGGAAGTGTCCAAGGCCAGGTTGGACACTGGGGCTTGGAGCAGCCTGGGATAGTGGAAGGTGTCCCTGCCATGGCAGGGGCTGGAATGAGATGATTTTTAAGGTCCCTTCCAACACGATATATTATATAAAAAACTCTATAGACTCCCTCAGGAGGGGTCTGGGGGGGAAGAACTGCCTTTAATGTGTCGCTGTCCCCGCCGGGGCCGCGGGCGGGCTTTAGGACCCGGCCGGGTGTGACACCGCCTGTCCCTTCCCCTTCCAGCCGCG
>VZTI01004331.1:358348-379826 GCA_013397865.1 Struthidea cinerea
GGGGAAGCCGAAGGCGCGGCGATGGTGCGGACGGGATGAGCGGCGCGGCCATGGCAGCCCGGCGGCTCTTCCACCTCCAGCCCTGCGGTGAGGGACAGGGCTCTGGGGGGCTCGGGGGNCTTGCATCAGCGCAGGGGTCGCGGCGGGATGCGGTGGGGAAGGTGGGCTGGAGGGGATGTGTCCTGGTTTTCCCTCTTGGGATCGGGGGAGAAAAGTCTTGGCTTTGCATCGCTGCTGAAGGTTGTTTTTCTTTTTTTTTTTTTCCCCTGTTGATATCTGCGGGGAGGTGCTGACACCCCCAAAGCGGAGCTGCTTGGGCACAGCGGGATGTTCCAGCCCCGGGGATGCGGTGGGACAGGAGGACCGGGGAGGGGGGAAAAGGAGCGATGGAAACTTCGGGTCTGACTGTTCTGGGGGTGTTTTATCCCCCACTTTTACTTGTTTGCACCCAGCGTGGGGCGGAGGGCACGGTGTGGTGCTCAGCTCCGCTCTGCTGCTTGCGGATGAGCTTGCCTGACTTCGCGTCGGTGTAAAATCCGCAATAAAAAGGCGGAAAAAAAGGCAGAAAAAGTGAAACTTCAACGTGAAGCGTTTGGGCAGTTCTGCGTGCTGGGAAAGACCCCCAGCAAGGAGTTTGTTTGAAATGCGGGGGGGAGGAGGGGGTTTTGATGCGCTTGGGAATTCTCTTTCGGATTCACGGTGAACTTTGAGAGTTACTTGGTGCGGTGTCTCCCCCCTGCCTCGCAAAGGAAGCGCTTCCTTCAGCGGCATGGCCGCGGCAGCGCTGGGTGACACTGGCTGAAGTGACAGGGACCGGGCTTGGTGCAGGGCGGCTTTTGTGTTGGACCACAAGTGACTGTAGGTGGCACAGCAGCTTTGTCACCCGTGCTGTCCCCGAACCTCTCGTGAGGATCAGTGCTGGCGGGAGGATTTGTGCCTCTGGAGCTTTCCCCGCTCCAGTTTAATGGAAAAGTTTTCATTTAGAGCTGATGTTCTGCCTCAGAGCTTTGCTCTGCTGTTTTTTCGTGTCCGTGTGGTCATTCTTGGGACCTGGCGGTGCCACGGGCACTGTCCTGTGGGAATAGAAAATCATGGAATGGTTTAGGGGTGGGAAGGACCTAAAGACCATCTCATCCCACCCTGCCATGGGCAGGGACACCTTCCACCATTCCAGGCTGCTCCAAGCCCTGTCCAGCCTGGCCTTGGACACTTCCAGGGATCCAGGGGCAGCCACAGCTTCTCTGGGCAGATATGCACGTGGAGAATCCACAGGGAATGTTCCCCTTTCCCCCAGGTTGTTTCAGTGTTTGCAGGATTTCTCTTGGGGATTGTCTCTAGGTGTGAGCTCAGCCTTGTCCCTCCTCTGCCAAGTTCCTGCCCCTCGAGTGGGATAAACTGCTTGACCCAGGATTGAGTAAATCCAGCTGTGTCTCACCTGGGTTGCTGTTGTTGGGTTTTTGTGGCTGCTTTTTGGGGTTTTTTGGGAGGCTGGAACAGCGAGGCAACACTTGAGTCCTGTCTGCACAGCAACCTCAGTCATTGCTACCCCCCCTGCGAGCCGCGCGTCGCCGCTTCCCGGCTATAATCGGGATTTGTTGGCTAATCCATCTCAGCCAGAGCCCTCCAGTTTTGAAATATCTGTGGCTTTTGTACAGTTGGTGCTCCGTAAGAATGATGGACCGCAGAGGAAGTTCCCCTCCGGCTCTCCTGTTGTTCCTTGGCAATTTGAAGGCTTCAGCTTGTTTAAATAAATGCAGATAAAAAGAGGGGTTGGGGTTTTAACTGGAGCCCTCGCTTGACCCACCCGGTGGCATAAGATAGCTGTGTGTAAGCTCCGAGTGGCTTGACTTCTAGTAAAGCTGTAGTAAATCATTTGAGGCTGTAAACATTTATTAAAACAAGCTTTATTTTTGTGTTGAGTCAGTGTGAAAACAAAGATGTCTTGGGTTTCAAAGGGAAAGGATCTGCAGTGGAAGCTTTCTGCGTTGGCTTAAAGGAAAGTGTCAGTGAGAAGTTGGATATTTCAGCAGAAGGGAGCTGAGGTAAGAGTTAGGGTCAGATTTTAGCTGCAAAGCTGGAATTTCATCCAGAATTATCAGACTTAGCCTGGTGCTGTTCAATATGCCTGTTTGTTGTTTGGTTTGATCCTCCTTGCAGGAGGCAGCTGAGGTAAGAATTAGGCTCAAGGTCAGGTTTTAGATACAAAGTTGGATTTTAGTCTAGAGTTACCCAGCTTAGCCTGGTGCTGTTTTATTTGCCTGTGTAAGACTAAAACCTCCAATTCTGTCCTCACAGAACTGCACTGATGCTCTGCGTAGGTACCTTATGTCTAAGGACAGGTGTTAAATCCCATTACCTGGGGAAAGCTGCTTGTTTGGGGCTTTTTAAAAAGTAATTCTCATACTGTGCTGTGACTCAGACGTCTCTGGGAAGCCACAGGGTTCCCTGAACCTTTCTGTTGCAGCAGGTTGGGTGACACTTGAGTTATCTCCTCCTTACGTGAACCCACTTCTGGAGAGGTCCTGGTTCCTTGTGTAGGATTGCCCTGGGAGTAAACAGAGCTCGGGATGCTTTAATGACTCCTGATCATCGTGAAGCTGTTATCTGCTCTCTAAATATGTAAATCCCTGCCAAGACATCCAGCACAGGTTAAGTCCCGGCTACCTTTGCTGTTAGCATCCAGGCTGGGTTGGGAAGTCTGCTGGGAGGGATGCGGTGTGGTTAAAAACAGGGAATGCCCAGGCAATTCCTCAAAGTTCATCCTTGCTTGAGTCTGAGCAGTGTTTTGTGGTCGTGATGTTTGCACAGAGCAGCTCCTTCAGGAGTTTGTGCTGGGACCTGGCGACGCTGAAAGCCTTTTCTCTTATTTTTTTTTTCCTCTTTTTTACTGGAAATACAACTTTCTGACTCCGATCTGGGCTGAGCTCCCCACAAAGGCTCTCTGCAGAGCACGGTGACATGCTGGCCCAGAGCACAGCACTGCGGGCTCCTGCATCTGTCAGTGCTGGCTTTGGTATCAAAGGGCTTTGCTGTCACTCATAACTCCGTGGGTTTTTCTACTCCCTCTTTCTAAATTCATCCCTGGCTCTGACTTGCAATTAAAACCAGCAGGACTGAGGGCTTCACTCTACCTCTGCTGCTGAAGGAGGTTCTGCGAGCTCTGATGAGCCAGTGGGGCTGTGATTTGGGTAGGGGACAGAGGCAAGAGTAGTTTCAATCCTCAGAGATTTGCTGAGAGAACGTGGGGAGAAAAGCACGAAAACCAAGGCACTGGAGTGGGTAACACTTTGTGCTGGTGTTGGGTGAGGACTTTTCTTCCAGACATGTGCTTTGGGGTTCTCCAGGTTTGAAGGACCTGATGGAAGTGGCAGGAGAAACACTGGTGGGGCTGTGGCTGCCCTGCAGCTGTGCCACGGTGGGATGGATGCCAGCGGTGCTGATGGGGGCTGTGGTGAGATTTGAAGCTGGGGGAGAGAAGCTCTCAGCTGGTCCACGCTCAGAACTGGGCAGCCTTTGTCTCAAGGCGTTCATGTGGGCGAGCAGCGGAGGTGCAGCGAGCTGTTGCTGGGTGCTGCCCGCTGAGGGGAACTCAGGAGTGGAAATTAGGAGGACAGGGCAACTTGGGAGGAGGATGAGGTGACCTTCCTCCCCTCCTGGTGTTGGGGCAGGTGCTGGCACCCTGCAGCGGCCACCTGGACTCATCCCCTGGGACAAGCCACCCCATGGGATGCGGTGTGAGGCACCAGGTTTATTCTCCTTTTCCTCTCGCCTGCTGCCATCTCCTTTTCCAGGAGTTAAACGCCTCTTCCCCCTGCTCTGAGCCTAATTGCGTCCCCAGGGTTTAACACGCGCGTGTTTGTTTTATTCAACGTGTTGGCTGTTCCCACCGGAACAGGCTGATTTTTTTTTGATTTTTTTTCTTCTTCTTTTTTTTTTTTTTTTTTTTTTTTTTGGTGTGGGTTTTTTTTTTTTTTTTTACAGANTGCTTATTGTGCACAACAAGCTCCTGCACAAGATATTCGTTGCGGGAGGAGGTGGGGGCGGGAGGAACTGTAGTAATGCCAATACTTCTTGAATATTATAAACCTGGCTTATCAGCCCGACGCAGAGCTGGAATTTGTCTCTTCCTGTGCTGCATCTCTGCTCTCTGAGAGGGGCGTTTAAATACAGGCTGGAGACGCTGCCTTGCCAGTGTGCTCTGCTGGGCTCTGACAGCAGCAGCGGGGCTGCTCCGGCGCCTTTGGGGTTTCTTTTATTACTCTTTTTTTTTTGCGCTAAATCCTTTGGGGACCAGGAACTTCTCTGGGAGAAGGCTCTGAGACTGCATGTCCCAACAGTACGCGCTGCAGGAGCCGAAGGGAGACGCGGTTTGCTTCGTACCTGGCTCTCCTCTCTTCTCCGTCCTGATGGAGCCGGCGTCCTTCTGCTACCCCCGGCTCACCTTCCTCCGCTCGCCCTATGGCCAGTTCGGGGCCAGCGCCGGCTCTTCCCAGGATTTGGCCCCGTGGCCGCAGCGTTTGGTGCCTCAGAGGTGGAGCAGGCCAGTGGACGGTGCGTGACCAGGGCTGGAAGGGTTGGGACAGGGCAGCAGAGAAGCCCAGTGGGGTTTGAGGAGGTTTTGGAGACGGTGGTGAGGAGGGAGGCGGCACAGGTGGGACTTGGAGGTGGTTGTGGTGATGCTGTCGGACCTCTCCTGGTCCCACAGCTTGGCCGCTGGCATCTCCACCAAGGAGCAGCTCTGGTCCCTGCTACACCCAGGGAGGGCTGATAAACAACCTCAGCGTGGAAAAAAATTAAAAATAGAAACTGATCTGAGCCAGTCTTTTGTTTCCTGAGCTTGTTCACTTGCTGAAATGAATCCGGCACCGCGTGAAACCTGAAATACCTGCTGGAGGCTCAGCGGGCTCGGGTCACCTTTAGGGTTGTGATGCTGTCAGGTGTCTTCTAAACTGTTAGTGAAGGTGTCAGGTGTGGGGATAGAGGAAGGTTTGAAGATGTTCTAATGCAGGTTTGTCTCACTACAAGGAATTACCTTAAAAATCCAGCTTGGTTCAAATCTTGCTTTAATGTAATGTGGGGAGCTTGGTGAATCCCGCTGGTTTAGGAGCTGAGCTCTCTAAGTGCTGATCCTAAGGATGGGAATCTCAACTTCCTATAAAACTTTTTTGGGGGAAGATGTCTGGCTCGATGAGGTGCTGTCCTGATTTCTCTTTAAAGCTGGTCCTGCCAGGAGCAAGGAGTGGGACTGGAGACCTCCAGGGGTCTCTTCCACCCTCAAACACTTTCTGAACCACGCTCTACTTCCTTAGCATCTTATGGCCGGTCTGTGATGTGCCTTACCTGGAAAAGCTTGTCAGGTGGCATGGGGAAAAAAAAAAAAAAAAAAAAGAAATGGAGGAGACTGGCTGAGCAGTCTCGGCAGAGAAAACGCGTGGGAGGTGTTTAATAACACGCATTGCCTGTGGTTCTGTGCAGCGGAAACGCGTCTGTGGCAGCGACTGGGGATGGGGGCACCGGGCTCCCTCTGCTAAAGGGATGCCCCTTCCCCAGCCGTGTGCTGCCTCCCCTTGCCTTGCTCTGGGAAACGTTTGCTGCCTCCTGGTAAATATCATCACTGGGAATTTTTTTTTACTGAAATCACAGCAATTGTCAGAGTTACTGTAGGGGAGTGACCCAGCCTTGCCAGCATTTGGATAATTCGCTATTTATTTCTGTCTTATTCTTTTAGGGTTCTGCCTTTTCTAAGGCTGAGTTGATGTTGCTGTGGGGAGTTTGGTTTTTTTTTTTTTTCTTTTTTCCCTTCTTGTTTTTTTGGCCAGTGTAGACCATTCCTCTGGGCTTTAAATATCCAGCTGGGGGAGACTTGGCTTATTGTGATGAAAATCTTGAATTGTAAGGAAAGTGAAGCAGTAGAATAGGCTGGAGCAGAGAATGTGGCATCTTCGCTCCAAAGCTGCTTAGGCACTGCATGGTCCAGCTCTGGGCACACGGGCTCGGATTTAAGTCCCCTCGGATGAGGTGAGGTCTTTCAGCTCTAAATTCTGCAACTTGCTGCTGGAGCACAGACTTGCTGCCCTGTTTCTCATTCCACTGCATGCATGCATTAACCCTTCCACTGCTGCTGCCGTGCAGCTGAGCTGGATGAAACACCAGAGCCCGGCAGGCACAGCAGCTGTATCTTTAAGGAATTTGCTCCATCTCCCTCTCAGCAGCAGGTTTTTTTTCCCCTCCCTCCTTTTTTTCATCCTCTGGCTTTCCCTGTACTTCTCTCTGTAAGGTACAGCATCTTCTCACTTCAGTTGAGCCTGGCTGGCACAGAGCTTTTTTTCTTTTTTAAGGAGGCACAGGAGCTTTCTCCATCCAGCATCCAGCAAAACTCCCCGGCTCCGGAGCGCTGGGTCGCTTTAACTACTCTGTTTTTGCTCTTAGAGGCAAACAGCTCGGAGAGCTGGTGGGATCTGGGTGGCTGGAGGAGGAGGCAGCCCAAATCCTTGGCTGGGGCAGTGGTGGCATGTGCAGAGGTGCTGCCCAGGTGTGGGCTTGGCAGAGCTGGGCTGGAGGTGTCCATCTGGGAGCTAATGGGTCGCGCTCTCACTCCACCCATCCGCCGCTCGCCAATTGGAAGTGAGGGACAAAGATGCTCTGGATGGATTAATATTGGAGCCAGTGAAAAAGCAGGAGCCGGCGCTGCCTCGGCCACCTGAGCGAGTGGCCTTTGGGGACAAGTGCTGGTGGCTCGGGGGGAGCAGCCCTGAGGGGAGCAGAGGCATCTCTCTCTTGAAGAAGTAGTGCAGGTAAGTTGTGGTCTTAAAACCCCTCCCAAACTGAAGCAGTGCTGTTGCTGGGTGATGCATTTGGTCAGGAAATCTGAAAAAGCAGCTCTGCCAGCTCTTGAATTATTTAATTCACTAAAGTAAGGCAGTGCTTGATGTATTTTCTATGGGCTTTGCTGTGCTTCATGATATCTATTGCCTGTGCTGGATGTCTCTGTGTTTAAGGATGGAGAATGCCTTTTGAATTCCATTTAAATTAACCAGAGTGCTGCTGGCTGCCGGGGTTTGAATTTAGTTTCAAGGTATGCATGGGGAGATGAGCACAGAAAAGCTTCCCTGTTCTGGTTTTTCTCTTAATTAATGGCAAAACATCCTCCCAGCCTGTCAGTGAGCTTTACGTAGAGCTGTTGCACTTGGGGGAAGTGCAGTGCTGAGTGGAGACAAAATCATGGATGTAGTGTGTCTGAAATGCTCCCAAACATGATCCCTGGTGCTGTAGCCATGGAATCCTTGTAGGTGAACCATAAACATCACCCTAATGAATAACAACATCTCACAGAGTGTCAGTCTGCAATTATTTCATCACTGGACTGGGGCATTTTAATTTTGGATTGATGATGGACAGCAAAATGGGATCTGGAGCTGCTGCCTCTCCCCCACCTGTGGTGGTGGTGGTGGTGGTGTTGTCACTGGTGGTGTTTTATGGCTCCTAAACATGGGAAACTGCACGGGGTGATTTGTGTTACCCTGCTGAGCCTGGTGGGAATTGCAGACCCTGTTTGTGGGGGGATGGATGAGGCCGCAGAGTGCAGCTCTGTGGCTGTTTGGGTACCCTTTGGGCTGCTCTTGCTTTTCGTGGCAGAGGGAGGTTTTTCTTTCTGAGTCTTGATTAGAAGCACAACTGAAAACGTGTTCGGTGATCAGGTGGCTGGGTTCACTGCTCTGCTTCTCTTTCCAGTACAGACCTCGGGTTTGGCCTAACTTCTGCTTTTCTGTGGGTTAGATCTGTTCCATCCAGTGCCTTTTGGGGGGTGGTGGTGGGAAGGGGTGCAGGAACCAACTTTGCTGTAAAAGCTTGGCTCAGTCACTGCTGCCTTCTCAGCAGCTGTTTTCATTTCTGGTGGTGATAAGATAGAGGGGGAAAAAACTTTCTAGAAATTCACTTTGTTCCAAAACATGACCCTGGTACCCTGGAGGAGGGAGGGATGTTCCAGTGTGACACTGGTGGTGCTGCAGCATCTCTTCTAAACCCCCAAGAAGGGCTTATACCCACCCTGCTGCTTAATTTTTGCAGTATTTACACATTTAAACCCCTGCAGGGAGCAGCTCCCACCCTCTGAACAGCCCCAAGTCAGTGAAATGTTGTCAGACTGTCTCTTAACCATTTTTGCATGGTTTACACAGTGCCACTGCAGATAAGTGGCAGGTGGTGGCCCTTGGAAGACCTGCCTGTACAAGGAAGGCATTTCAGCACAGAAAAATATCTCAGGCATCTTTTAAAATCCATCTTCAACCCTGACCAAGGTTTGGGGCTGTTGCAGTATCTCTTTTTCTTTTGGATTAAGAGTGATGAGGCTTCTGATAGGGCCCTGCAAGGGAAAGAGCTGCCTGAGAAGCTGTCAGTAAGAGTTAATGCTTTCTAAATTATTTAAATGTTTCAGGGAAAGTCTACTGAAGAGCCTCAACTGGCCTGATCTTGGGCCTTTGCCAGCTTGTGGGATCTCTGGAGGTATTTGCTGTCTCTCCTCCCCATGTAGCACTTATGCAAGAAACCCTTGCAAGTCTTAAATCACTTTTTTAGAGGGTCTGACAAAACAAAACCTCTCCCTTCAACCTGTAAAAAAAAGGGAAAATAGCCCAAATAGTCCAGCAGCCAAATCCCAAAGTGTCATTCTCCCCTTGCTGCTGAAATTGTCCTGGCTCACCTGCGAAATGCTGGCCAAGAAATCAGTGGATGAGGAGTGGATAGCCCGTTGGGAAAGCAGCTGCCTGACTCTGGATGTGCAGGGTGGCTTCCTCTTGCAGCTCACCTCTGGGAGGCAGCCTCGGATATTAATTGCTTGGGTGGGCTCAATTGTGATGAGTCAACCTGGATAACGTGGTGCTCCTGCTAAATCCAAACACCCTTTTTTTTTTTTTTTTTTGGGGGGGGGGGAGGCTCTTGGGAGCTGTCGCTGCTGCACCCAGTGACTCTTTATTAGCTGGTTTTATTGCAGTGGGTGTTCAGGAGGAAGCTGAGGAGGGGAATTGTTCAAGGCAGTGAGGAAAAGGCTTCGAAAACAGCCACGTCTGATCCCTGAGCCTGTGTGTGGGTGTGTGTTTGCCTGGGAGGGAGCAGGCAGGAGGATGCTTCCTGCTTTATCCCTTCAATATGATGCTTTATTTTCCCAGCCAGCCACTGGGAAAATCAGTTCTGGGCTTTCATTTACCACGGTGACCCGTGGCATAACTTGAGACCTCCCCACACCATATCCATGCTCAGAAGAATATCCAGCTCCTCGCATACAATCCCTGATTTGAGCCCTGAGCGCCTGCTGAGCCTCAAAGACATAAAGTTGTGTTTCCTTTATCCATCCAGGACTGGGATGTCATCCCACAGTCACTGTTTAGATAGACCCGTGGAGCAAAACTTAAATCCAAGCGAGTTGGGATAGCCCTAGAAATGACAGAGGGCTGGTTTTTGTTCTCCAAAAATCGCAGGAATGGGACACTTCTGAGGGGTCTGATGTTTAGTTTGGATAATCCAGACCTCTGAGTCCTAAAAACGGGGATCTGGGGGAATGAAACCCTTGTGGGAAGCAAAGGGTGAAAATCCTTTGGGGATACTTCTGGTAGGGGCATAGGGGAATAAACAACACATCGATGCAGTTCTGTGGCGAGAGGGGCGTGTTAAACGTAAAGGCAGTTTTAAAGAATTATTTCACAGGAACATTCTCTCCTGTAAGGTTTGCTAGAGGATGTTTATACATCGGGAGGGCAAAGCCTGTGTTCCTGCAGGTCTGAGTCTCTGGGCTAGAGCAATAATTTGCCATCACATTGGGTTGCTTAAAAGCACCTTCCTCCTCGATGTCTGCGCTGAGCAACACTTCGTCTTCTGAAAGTTTCCTGAGGTGAAGAGCTTCAGAGTAGATGTAAATCTTTCTGGGGCATGGCTATCTCCTAAACTGTTTTCAAGACCTCCTAAGTTGATTTCTTGTAGGTATTTGCATGCAGACGATGTTTTAATCAACCCATTTAGGTGAAAGTCTGCAGTAAATATCTCTGGTTTATTGCCCAGTGATGATGCCAGCCCCTGCTGGTGCACCCTCCTGCTGCCTGTGTTAAATCTCCAGGTGTGCTGTGCTCTTCTCCTTCAGGGGCTGTATTTCTCAGGCTTGTCAGGAGGAGGATGAGGTGAGGAAGGTGAGGGGCAGCAGGTGCAGGCAGAGGGGAGCTGCCCTCCCTGTGGGCACCAGCTGCAGCGTGCCCTGAGCGGGCACTGTGGGGTACTGCCCACTCTCTGCTGGTGGAGGGAACAGTATTGGGAAGATATTTTGACATCTCTGATGGGTGGAACCGGGGGGAGAAGGACCTCAGCTGGTGCCTGTCTGTCCTTCCAGAACCCTTCCCTGCAGCCCTGGCACTGAGCTGGAGAAGGGATGAGCTGGGGAGGGATAGGGCTCTGCTGTGCCTTGGGAAGGGAGGGATGATCCCCCCTCAGGCTCTCCTGGGGATGGATGTGTCTGCGCTGACAAAGGGAGAGGCTGGAAAGCTGTGCCCAAGAATTCTTGAGTCCTTTAGTTGATCTTGACTCAGCCCTTCAAGAAGAATCTCCCTGCGACTCCCAGTGCTGGTATTCCTCATTTAATGACTTACAAAAGGTCTTTTTGCCCCTCTTGAATTTTGTCTTTGATATTTTCCTTTGCCTTTATGGATGCTTTTTGGGGAGAGGTCTGGGTTTGGGCTTGGCAGCATCAGACACCATTTACCAGGCACTTTCCTGCCCAGGTTATTAACAAGCATCCCTTGCTCATCTTACACCTCCTCGAATTACAGTGATCAGTTTGGAAACCCTGACTTCTGTGGTTATTTTTTTTCCTTTTTTTTTTTTTTTTGGTCACACCTCTCTAGGCATGGAGAAAAACAAGTCAAATCTCCAGCGCTTGTGCTGTCTGTCAATTGTGATTGCCCAGAGCAGCAGCACGGGGGCATATTCCAATCTCTGTGCCAGCAGGAGCTGGGCTTTCACCAGGCTTTTCCAGCTGAATTAGGTGGAGCTGTGGGAAGGAATCAGCTGCTGAAGGTGTAGATAGAAATGAGAAGTGGCAACTTGGTGCAGAATAGCTTTTACTTGGTGCAGAATAGCTTTTGCTTGCTGCTGTCCATTAATTCTTGCTGACTTGGGTGGTTTTAAACGATTTGCAGGGAATGTCTCCGCCAACAGCCTGCGCTGCTTGGTTCTTCCTGAAAACTCCCAGAATCTCTTGTTTTAAGAGCACAAGAGAGGCTCTGCGGGAGAAAAACTGTAATATTGACATATTTGGAGCTGATGATCTCGTCTGTGATCAGATTTGCTGCCTGCCAAGCTCCTGTCCTGTTCTGCTGTGATGCTGTTGTGTTATCAAAGGAGTTTGAGGCTTCCTTGTCCTCCTCCAGTTGAGCTCTTGCTGCACACTGAGATTTTTAAACCCAGTTTCAGTCAGTGCTCCACATAATTAAAAAATTCCCCCTCTCCTACAGGTTTCCCCTGAGGTATTATTTCTTGGTGTGGGGGATTTTTCTCTTAAGTCTGTGTTTCTGCTGACTTCGGGTGGAGAAGGGGAGCAGCACCATTTAGCTGTGGGGTATTTGAAGCACAGAAATTGTGACTCTCCCACTGCCCCAAATTGCAGGGACCTGAGTGCAGCTTCCAGATACCTTGTGCAGGAATCCCTTTGTCCTGGGATGTTAATTCAAGCTGGGGTGGAGAGAGCAAAGAGTAAGAAGAGATCTGAGTTTAATATTTAACACCAGGTCTGGTGCAGCCTTGGATAGGGGAAGCTGCATCATCTTCCACCAGTTTGAAGCCTTGGATGAGACCATAAATTTGTCCAAGCTGGAATTGTCCCTGGATCTGTTTGAGGGGATGCAACTTCAGTGTAACATTCCCCGTTTTGCATTTAATGGTGGTGGTGGTGGACATTGACTGGCAAACTCCTGGAGCCAGCTGGAAGTGGCCAAATCCTTGCTGCAAGGCTAAAACCCTGCATGTCTTCTGGGAGGTGGATTTTTTTCCAGTTATCCATCCCATTTCTTCCCAGTTGTCTCACTGGGCAGTTCAGTCTGTTGCAATAATTACTGATTCTTCCTGGAAGGAAATGGGGAAAGTCTAAAGGCTTTTTCAGCACAAACAAGTGATTTTTGTGGTAACTTCTCACTCGGAGTCTGACATGTTTTGCTTTCTCAGCTTCGAGGCAAGACATTGCATGTGCTGATGAGTCTGAGAAATGTCCTCAGAGCTCCAGCAAAAAAATGGTGGAAATTGAGGTTGTTGAAGAAGCTGTGGCTGCCCCATCCCTGGAGGTGTTAAAGGCCAGGTTGGCTGGGGCTTGGAGCAACCTGGGATAGTGGAAGGTGTTGGAATATGGGGTTGGAACTAGATGGGGTTGCAACAAGATGGTCTTTAAGTCCCTGCTGACCCAAACCATTCTATGAAATGGGTGTATTGGAGCACACCCTGAGTGGAAGATAATGAAGATACTGATGTTTTTTCATCAGAACTTCTGGGGCGACTGAATTCTCCAGATGTACGAGCTGCCCGTGTTCAGAGACAACCCAAGAGCTGCCGATATGAAAGGGCCTGTAAATAAAAAAGCGCTTCCCCAGTACCTCTTTCAAACTGGTGGTGTCTCAAAGTAAACTCCAGTTAAATATCAAGGCACCCGAACTGTTAGAGATTTACCAGAGAGGAGCCATAAAAGCCAAAGGTGGCGGTAATACTTGTAGAAAGCTTTTGCAGAGCTGTGTTTCACTTCAATGTAAGGCTTGTGCTGCAGAGGGCTGTTTACTTGGAAGACGCCAGCACCAGAACATTGTAATTGAGTTACCCAAGTATCCCGAGAATGTGTTTTTATTCAGAATCCTCCAGTATTGCAAGGCTCAAGAGAACTTATTGCTAGCTTTAAAGCAAGGGAGTCAAAATGGGTTATTAGATCGGAGACACGGTGCCCACAGGAATTTAATAATGGAGGATGGCATGGCAGGGGTTTGTTGTTCAACGTAAATGTAAAAATGATAAGAATGTAAGAAATCAGGAAATACACCCACTTCTTGTCTGGTGCTTCCCATGGCGGATCAGCTGTTTCATCCCAGTCCTAAAACCAAGCACCTTAAACAAGAACAGCAAACTTGACTCTGCTACCAGTTAAAAAATAAATGTCATATCTAGGTCTGGTGGAAGGTGTCCCTGGCCATGGCAGAGGGTTGAACTGGATGGTGTTTGAGCTCCCAGCTCAAACCATTCAGTGATTCTCTGATATTTCTCTCCTTGGTGGCTCTTGGAGTCACTGCAGTTGCCTCAGCTCACGGGGTAGTGTCATAGCCATGAAATCTTCAGCTGTATCCTTGAGTGTAGAAAAAGCAGCTTTGTTTTCTCTTTTGCAGCACTTCAGCTCTTCACCTCTGAATTCAACGCTCAGAAAGCTCAGAAATTTTCCTTTTGAGAAAGGAAAGAAGTGGTAACACCATGTGCCTCTCCAATTTAGTCTCATCTTACAGACATCCCTGCAGGGAATAAGGTGGGGTGGCAGTAGGAAGTTATTTTCTGGAGTAAATTAACTTTTAGAAAAGAAGAGCGCTGCTTAAATTGTCCAAAGAGCTGCACCATGTGCTGTTGGGCACATAGTGGAGGGTGTCACCTTGTTCTGCCTTTGGATAGGCAGAGCAATTGGACAGTCTGGTTGTCCTTGCAGATGATGTGTGAGAAAGATGGGGAGTGAGAGCAGGACCTCTCTGAGATACCAGAGGCACAGGAATGAGTTGTTGCGCTGTGAATCTTTGCTCCTTGGGGTAGTGCTTTCCAGCTTTGTCTCTAGAGGACTTTGTCTTGCTAAAATTTCTTTGCTTGGATTTTTTCTTTAATTGTTGAAGTCTTTGAACGAAAACCTGGGTGGAAGAACGGGCAGTGTGGGTTTGGTGGATCTGAGGCTGTGGAGAGGGGGAACCTCTGAGCCCCTGCACTTTGCAGGCTGGAGGAAGATTTATCCTTCATGGAAACACTGCTGCAACTTCAGGCAAACCCCGGAGCATTATCATGTTGATACCTAATGAATTTGGAGACTTGTACTCCTGCCCAGGCTTCCCTAAGCCCGACAGTTGCACCGATCACTGCAGCGTTTCATAACTGGCCCTTGGTTGAACTCTTTTTAATTTCAGGAGTGGAGGTGAGGTGGGGAGAGGAAATGCAAGGCTGGTGTGTGCGTCAGGCAGTGGCCGCTGGAGCAGCGAGGGCTCAGCCTTGCTGTCAGTTCTGCACAACCCAAACCCATCGCTCCCGTCCGCAGCAAAACCCGGCCAAGGAGCCGAGACCTTGGATGCGAAATCCGTAAGCGCTGGGAGAGGGGAGCAGGTGGAGCCTGCTGATGTGTTTGTGTTGCTGGCTGCTCCTGAGCCTGCACTTCAGCACGAGCCAGCTGGCCTTGTCCTTGGGTAGCATCCCTCAGCGTAAGGAATGCTTGCTCCTGGTTGGGGAAATGCGGGGAGAAAGGGACTGGGGCGTAAGGAGGAAAGAGATTAATTGGACTCCCCCTGAGATCTGTCTGGTTTGTTCTGCTCAGTGAAAAACTTGGGGTTCTTCAGCCTGGAGAAGAGGAGGTTCTAGGGTGACCTCACTGACATTTTATGCCTAAAGGGAGCCTTTAAGAAAGATGAGGACAGACTTTTTAGAAGGGCTTGTTGGGATAAGACAAGGGGTGATGGTTTTAAATGAAAAGAGGTTTAGATTAGACATAAGGAAGAAACTCTTTGCAATGATGGTGGCAAAATATTGGACCAAGTTGCCCAGAGATTTGGTGGACGCCCCGTGCCAGGAAATACTCAAGATCAGGCTGGATGGGGTGCTGAGAAGCCTGATCTAGTTACAAATATCCCTGCCCATGGCAGGGAAGGTGGAGTAGACCTTCAGAAATCCCCTCCAACCCATATTATTGTATGAAAAATCAGGTGAATGTTGCATTCTTAACGCCTCAGAGGTGCAGATGCTGTAGCCCTCAGCTTACCCTTCCTACCTCCACTTGTGCTGATCCCTGACCTTCCAGCTGCTCCCATGGCTCCCTGCCTGTGTCTGGGCCTGTGTAAACACCCATCACCTTTTACCTCCTGGGCACGCCACACACAGGTTCCTGACATTAATGTGCCCCTTCCGTGGGAGATGTAACAGCTTTTCCAAAGGCGCCAACAAGGCTGTCTGGAAGTCTGAATTGGGTTGGTGCTGTGGGACAGCGTTATGTTGGGAGAAGACAAATTACCAGGGCTGGATTTTCGCCAGGACATAGTAGGGTGAACGCCTGAGGGTTTTTTTTTCCCCCCAAACGTGCCATTGCATCTTTAATTACAAGGTTAAGACCTCTGGTTTATGACTCATCTGAAAAAAACAGCACCTTCACCATAATTACCCGAGCATGTTGCTGGGGGGATTGTGGCTCATTAGTGACTCAGAGGAACCAGTGGCACCTAATGAAATGGCACTGCCTGCTGTAACACCCCAGCCTTGCCCTTTTCATGCCTGGTCCAAGCAGGGACCAAACCAGTCTCCCATAAAGGTGTGATGCCAACCCAGGCAATGCTGCAGTCGGAAGAAACCAACCAATTCCCCATCATTAGACAGCATCAATCCACAGAAGTAGCTGTGTTCAGTTGAAGGAAAGGCAAAGTGTCTCATTTAGCCCAGTGAAGGATGAACATGTTGCTGCAGGCTCCCTCAGAAGCCATAAGAGGAGTGAGAAACGGATAAACCATCCTGGTGGGAATGTGGGTTTCTTGGGTAATCCGCCCGCTGAGGCGTATTTTGTTTGTTTCCCTGAAATACGTAAATGCAATCATTGCACAATAAGAGCCTCTTTAAAAACTTTCCTTTGATCATTAACATGCTAATCAGTCGGGATGGATCTTCTCCTTCCCTTCCAGGTGGAGGGAAACAATTGACTCGTGTAATGGGTGCCCCTTGGCCACAGTTCGGTGCCGTTTGTTCCTCCGGCCCATTGTTCTGGGATGAACTTTGGAACATTGTGTTTCTCCCTTGGACCAGACACTTGGATTGCCCTCTGGTTTATGTGCTGGCTCCTTTTTTTTTTTTTAATGGCCATCAGGGTATCCCTTCAGGAACCTGTCTGCACTGGAAGGTCTGAGCGGTGACAAGTGACAGGGCTGGGAGGTGCTGCCGTCAGTGGCGTGACTTTGCATCCGTCATGTGCACAAAAGGCTCCCGGGGGACCAGGAGGAATTGCGAGTCCTGCAAACGTGGCACACTGTGCAAGGGAATAAAGAGCCTGCAACCTGGAAGCCACAAGTTAGGGGGCAGAGAAGGGGTCTTTGGGAAACAGTGTCATACCTCAAAGGAAAAGCAGGAAGCCTAATCTGTAGAACAATAAGGCAGGCAAAACCTCTTTCCTTGTTGGCCCAAATTCATCCCAGGCTTGCGTAGGTAATGTTTGATTAGCCTAATGAAGTGGGGAAAGACAGAGCAAACCTATTCCTCTTTCTGATTGCATTTTGGCTGGGAAGACGTGTGTGAAGAGGCAGCATCGAGCACCAGGTTTCCAAGGGGCTGCTTGGGTGACTCTTGCTCAGGGCTTGAAACCAAGAGCTGTGTTACTCACTGTAAAATGGGCCATGCACCTGTACAGGGGAGCTGCTGCCTGTGCCCATGTAGGCTGAGCTGTCACCTTTTGTCAGCGTTCAGAACAGCCACCTGGGTTTGGGCACCAGGCTTTGATCACACCTGAGAGCAGGTGCTCCCGTGCGCTGTTATCACACAAAGAAATGTTCAATACCCGCTTTGCCAGCAGTGAATTGCAGAACTGACTCACTACCAAACCCCTCGTTCCCTGATAAATGATGGGGATACATCCCTGCTGCTGTTGTGTTGGTGGATTCGCTCTTGCTCAGCATCATTTCCCATTTGTGGCTTCCTCACCAGCCCCTGTTGGTGCAGATGGTGTTGGCTGCAGGACCCCAGCTCAGGAAGTGGGCCAAGGAAGGCTGGAGTGTTCTGGGGCTTATCTTCAAGTGCCAAGCACTGTTTGGGGGATATCCTAATGATTAGGAGCAGCAGAATGGGAAGTGAATTCCCATTTTCATCGAAATTGAGTTGTTTTTTCTACATTAAACTGGTTCTTTTTATCTGAGCGCAAGGTACAACCTGGGCTTCATTATGGCTTGTATTTTTATAAAAACCTTTCAGATGCTTAGCTTGTATTATTGTTGACATACTTGTTCAGGTTTGGTAAATCCCTGAGACGGTCAGACTCATCCTGATCTTTAGTCTTGCTTTTTTGTGGTCCCAGCCCAGGATGTCTGAGACTTTTTTTCAAGTACTGCCTGTGGCTGTAAAGGAAAGTTCTGGTAAATACTATAACTCAGTAAGCAAAAGGTTACATTTACCACATTCAGGAGAATCTGATGCCTACAGTATTTTGGGACTGGTTTTCTGCTGGAAAGCGAAGACATTCAGCATCTTGGTGATTCTTATGTTTCGTTTTTTCTGTCTTCTCCAGAGTCTCCACCAGCAGCGATGTCAAGAAATGGATACTTCTTTGAAGAGAGTGGCAAGTATTGCTTGACTTTTTTGTGCACACACCTTGTTGGAGGGAGAGCTGCACTGCAGGGGTGGCTGAAAACCTGACATGGGTGATACAGAATCGATTTAGCTGAAGTGTGATGCGAAAACAGTCTGGTGTTGGTGGTTGTGTAATCTCGTCCTGGGAGCAGGCTCCGTGTTTTTAAATCCTGTAGATGTTTGAGATAGTCAGGCAGTAAATAATCAACTCCACATTGTCATCAGTGACTGTTCTGGGTGGCTCCTTGTTTTTCAAGTTCTTTCACGATGTTTTCCTGTCATACAGCCTGGCAGGTGTATTTGCTTGTCTTTTTCTGGAGTGGGGATCGTGTGTGGGTGTTGGATCCCTTTGGAGACATCCAGCCAAGGAGGAGCATCGGGCAAATGTTGGATGGCTCTGGCAGACACATCTTTTAGTGCAAAGATTTTTCTTTTTTTTTTCTTCGAAGCAAGATTCAATGGTGGCATTTGGAAACTTGGATCATCTGCCTCATAGGTGGCCGAGATCTTGGAGGTACTGCACTGACAAAGGGACAGTTGAAGGGCAGTGAAGTCCCAGCTTCTCTGCTGATTTTGGAGAAATAGAATCATGGAATAATTGTAGTTGGAAAAGACCTTAAAGATAATCTAGTTCCAACTCCCTGCCCTGTGTTTTCCCCCAAAACAGCATCTGTGTAGGGTGTTAGGGAGGGATCTTCTGGAGAGTTCCAGCCTCTTCAGGAAGTAGTCCCTGACGGCCTGGGGTTTCCTGCCCTTGGAAGTGCTGGGAGTATGCAGGACTTCCAAAAGGTGTGAGGAAAAGACTAAAATTCTCCAGTTATTTAGGCCCTTAGATGTTTGCAGCTGCCACAAGGCTCATCTGTCTTGTTTCGGGGCGCCAAGCCTTAGGTTGACATCTGGAAGAGGAAGCTGAATGTCTGCCAGGTGTCAGCTGATCCAGCACCACTGGTGACAGCACTTCCTTTGGCACTGGCTCTCCTCTTCTCGTACAAAGAATCAATTTTGGGGAGTTGAAGGATGAAACTGGGAGCCAGTCCTCTCATCTCTAGTCAGAGGTGTTTTCTGGAGGCTGGGTCGAGTTGCAGAAGGGCAGAAAATAATGCCTGAACTCTGGGAGGTTTTCTGAGGGCATGTGCGGCACAAGGTCGGGGTAGCCCTGCTCCTTCCGTCCTTCCCACCCCGCTCGTGGGCTCTTGGGATATGGTCAGTGCTTTCCTGAGGACTGGGAATGTGAGAGGGTGACCCAGGTTGGGACCTGGAGAGGTGACAGCCTCCAGCTTCTGGCTGAGAGCAGAGTGAGGGCTTGAGGAGAAACACTGCTGGTTTTGGAGGCAGGGCAGAGCCCTACTTCATCCCAAACCTTTCTGCCACAGGGAACACAAGCCCAGCTGTCTGTCCTAACATCTTAGGTGGCTCTACATGTCCCCTTCCAGGACTCACAGTCTTGCCTTCCTCAAACTATCCCCACAAACAACAAAAAAACCCCCAAAGCAGATCTCTGAATGTTTTTTTTTGTGGTTGTGGCATCCTCTGTTCAAATCTCTGAGAGAGCCTTCTTTTTTTGTCGACTTGGTGCCATGGCAATGGGCATTTCTGCCCTATATTTGTGTTATTACTCATCTTCCTCCTTTGTCTTAAGGAGACAAGCACCTTGGAGCTGCCTCTGAGGGCTTCAAGAAGCTGTTTGGTGTTTTCCTGTTGTGCTTCTGTGTGGTTTGGGGAAGGAGGGCTTGTTGCTTGCGAGTTCCTCCTCGGCCCGCACGCAGCGCTGAGCGTTGTGTTATTCATGACTGGAAATACAGTGGCTTTCTTGGTTATTTCACACTCAAAGCTGCTGCCACGTGTACTCCTCATTACAAACTGACCTTTCGGAAGAGTTCAGCTGCTGTGGAGTCATGAGTCACCTTCTGCTGCTTGATTGAGCCGAGGCCTTGGAGCATACGGACATCTCGGAGGCTGCCGGTGTGAACGTTCCCACCCCGCTGCGACGCGCTGCTTTGGTGATCTCTCTGCAGGAGTTTCGTGCTCTCAGATTCTCAAAGCCTTCACCCCAAAACGTCATCGGGGCTGGAGGAAACCACAGATAAAGATGTTACCTTTTCACAGGGTTTCAAAACAGCTTGTTTTGAAACGGAGCTACGAAATCACCGAGCTGCTTCGTGGCACCACTCGTGGGGATCTGCCAGGCAAGAGATGCCTTTGCCCCACCTCTGAAATAATAAAAATCCCCAATCTCCTAATGCTGTGTTGGGAGAGAGCAAAGAAAAAAATAAACCTCTTTGATTTTGTTTTTTTGGACACTTTCCCCCCCTTTTCTCAGCAGAGCAACATCTTTTGATACTCTTGCTCTGCATAGAGTGGCGCTTTTCTCTTATCTCCTCCTGGGATCTTGCGTATACATATGGTTTTCTGTATTCTTAGTAATTAGGATGTTTTTGTTTCTGAGCATATCTGAGGCTCTGTTCAGAGCCTGGGTCTGTCTTTTGCCAGCTGACTTTTCTTTACCCTCGTTGTGTTCTCAACAGCAGCTGCAGCGATGTTAAAATTCAAAGGTTGAAGCCTCATTTTTAGTTGAAAGGGTTGTGGTGAGGGTGATCTTGGCTGCGGCACCAAAGCAGAGCTTCGGAAGAACCTCCTGGATGTTTACATCCATTAAAACTTCAAGTGTTTAGTAATTTGTAGCTCTGATAATTACTGAAGTGCTGGGGAAAGCCCTGGAAGGATTTTCTAGTGAATTAATATGTGGCTGTTCGGGAAGTTCAGTGGGTTGTTGTAGTCCAAACCATCTCCCAGCCTAACTAGCTAAAAATCGGGAAAGTTTATCGAGGAGGCCATGTCTTCAGTTTTAAGTTCAAATTTTCCCCTTTTCCTGGAAGAACTTGAAAGCCACTTTTGTGGCTTTTAGTGCTTTGCATGAGGTAAATACTTAGAATGTAGCTGGGGAAAAAAAAAATCTGGTGAGTAGTTGGTTCTGTACAGGCAATATTAAGAGGAAAAATAAGGAAATAAATTTGTGCCTGCCCAGCTGGAGATTTCTGATTGTGGTAGCAGCAGATTTGATGGCAGCTGTTGGCCATGCTGTTTCCAACCCGTGTTTATTGTCTGTTTTAATAGTCCTCTGCCACCTTGCTGACGAAAATCCATGGTTTTACTCATTTTTTGAGCCTGTGGAACAAGCCTCTTGCACAAACAAACCTGGCAGGACCTGATGATAATTGGTGTCCCCCTCCCTGTGTCTTAAAGTCACTTAAATCTTCTCTTAAGGTTGTTTTGACAAATAAGTTTTCTTTCTGGCGAATTTAAATGAGTAATGAGATGATTGTGTAGCCCCAGTCCAAACCCAGGGATAATTGGGAGTCCTGATGAAATGCAGCTCAGCAATCAAGGCTCAGAATTGACTCATCAAGCCCCCCATTGTCTCTTGTGAGCATCCTGCACCCTCCTCGTGGAGGTGGATGAGCTCTAAAGGCCCCGGAATTACCTGCAAGTGATTAAATTCTGCCTAAATTATGATAAGGTTTTTACCTGAGCCAAGAACTTTCCCTGGTAAGACACAACCCAGAAGTTTTTGGGTTCCTCTTGCAAAATCCAAGGGAAGGAATCCCAGTGCAGTGCTGGGGATATCTGAATTGTTGCATTGTTTTAAAGCTGGCTCAACATCCTGCAGCTTAAATTTATTTTTTTTTTTCTGGTCTTCCAGAGCAAATCCCTCGCTGCTTGGTCTCCTCTGACTTATTAATTGGTTTTGCTGGCACAATAAATCACAGTTGTGTTGAAGGGCCCCAAGGCCCCTGTCTGGCTTGGGATGTTTGGATATATTTTATCTGCTTGTTTTTGTTTTTCAGTTTGCAGTTCAGCTTGGTATGTGTGCTGGGGGGGGTGTGTGTGTGTGTGTGATTTCTTTCTTTTTTTT
>VZTI01004331.1:379871-463143 GCA_013397865.1 Struthidea cinerea
TTTTTTTTATATTTGACTTTATCTATCTTGGAATTGTTTGCTTAACTAGGAGATTAATTTAAATGTTTTTGTGAGACAAATCCTTTCACAGTGGCTTTTTCCTCCGTGAGATGCCCAGTTTGCCAGCAGGAGGTGAACTGCTGCTACCTGTGGGAGAGCACCAGGGGGTGGCTCACAGGTCTCTTGCAGATTTTTATTTCTGGAATTATCAGGAGGCCTCTAATGAAATAATAAAGGAACACCCCTGATTTTTGAGGGTTCTGCTGCAAAACTGAAACTCCACGTGCTCCCGTGTTCTGTAAAAACAAAACAAACAACCCCAACAACACTCCACTGAATTGCTTGGATTATTCACAACATTTCCTAGAAATCTGGCTGCAAAATACAATACTGGAATTAATTCAAAAGTGCCTGGGTGTTGTTTGTTTTGTTTTTTGGTTTTGTTTTGGAGTTGTTTTTTTTTTTCTTTTTGCAGCAGCAGATCAGCTCTTGGAGTTCTGTTACGAATTATCACTGAAGTGGCAGGGGAAGCTTGACGTTTTCATCTGGCTCTTCACAACAAAAGACTCAAGTAGGGTTGGGAAGATGCAGCTGAGGTTGTGGTCGGCCAGCAGTGCAGGGATCTGGGAGAGGTTGCAGCTCTGCTCTTGGTGATTCACCTGCTCTGCACTTTCTACCTCTGGTTTGGATTTTTTTTTTCCTTTCCAAGAGGAGGCTGTGGTTTAATCTGTGCTCTTGAGCTTAGGTAATGGATTGACATCATCGTAGCAGGTGGTCATTGCTCCAGAAAATCTGTATCCGATGGGCTCCCAGGGGCTGCTGGAGAGCCAGGAAGCATCACCCAACACTTCCTGGCTCTTAAGGTACCCGTGGAAGGTCTGGCGTTGGGGGACACTTCTTTAAATCCCATTTACATGATCTGAAGATCTGCCTGTGCCATCCCAAATTATTTGGCTTAATCATAAAGTGAATTATTTGAGTTGGGACCGTAAAGACCCTCTGTTCCACCCCCTGCCATGGGCAGGGACACCTTCCACTTGACCAGGTTGCTCCAAGCCCTGTCCAGCCTGGCCTTGGACACTTCCAGGGATGAGGCAACCACAGCTTCCCTGGGAATCAATAAAGGAGTTTTTCTAACCAAGGCATGCAAGATAATTTCCGTGTCCTCTTGTCAGCAGTCCAACCATGAGGTCTGGGGACACCCCCAGCCCCCCAGTTGCCTCCTGGGCTGGCACAGTGTCCCTGTGGCTGCCAGGGGTAAATCTCCTCAGGACAAAGCTAGCGAGCCTTGCCAGGGATTCTCTCAGCTGAGAACCAAAGGAAAAGCTTAAAATCCTAGCGAGCATCCAGCTTTATTTAATCATTGTGGCTTACAGTTTGCATTGGGTGGGAGACAGTTTTGGGTGCTGCTGGCTGGCTGCAGCCCTGCAGTGGTTCTTGTCTCTGAAATGCAGTAATTTGTTAGGAAGGAGGGGATTTTTCGTGATTCTTATCATTCAGAACAATAAGTAAGCCCCCAACTTCGCAGTTTAACCTCAGCAGGGATGTGTAAAATTTAGGTGCACATTTACCTAAAAGGTGTTGTTACATCCATGTAATTGCTCTCATTTTATCTGGAGGGGGAAAAAAAAAGAGAATTATTTTGCTGAGTAGGTGATTATACTGGAATCAGCCTATGAGATGTGCCCACAAGCTTGCTTTGGTTCGTGTGAGAGTAGGGTGCTGTTTAAACCCTTTTTTTTCTAGAAAGCTCTGGAGACTGGAGAACTGATAACACTTGCACAAAGTTCTTGCAGGTCTCTCCTGAATCCTCCAACTGCTCTCTCCCTGCCAGAGTTAACTGACTGGAAGGTTACCTAACCTATGGAGGCACCAGGAATCCGTGTTTTCTGTGCCGAGTGTAAAGGTCAGGATGGAGGTGGAGGCTCCATTATTAATTGAGTTTCCTTTCGCACCCAAAGTTGGGGATTTGGGTTTTTTCCAAGTGACGCAGTGAATCGGAGCCTGCAGGGAGCGAAGCAAACCCTCGGAGGGCTGAGAGCTCAGGTTAATTAAAACTTCATGCCTTTCTTGGAAATTAGTGTCTGTTCTTGGCTACAGCAAATTGAAAATCCACGAGGAGAAAACTTAAGTGAAGCTGACTTTGTTTAACTTAATGCCAGTATTATCACCAGTTTTTAGGCAGATACAGGGCTTAAATCTCTCTTGAGTTTCCTAATAATCTATTACAGCTGAGCACTGGGATGCTCAAAAGAACCAGGCTGGATTTTAGGGTAATGCCCATGTCCCAGTTGATTTGCCTTTACCCAGCTCCTTTACCTTTAAAAGCTATTGAATATATATTATTATCATTGATTCTGTTGACCTTCTGTACTTGACCTGTAATTCCTCTGAGAAAACAGATGCAAAAATGGTTCTCGGGCTCTTCCAAAACAATTTGTTGCCTTCTGTGCCTAAAAACTCACTTGAGAAATCCGAAATGGCTTTTAACATGACAAGCTGATAGTGTGGGATTGCCAATCATGGCTCAAAAAGCCTCTTTTAATGTAGTTTGAGGTTCCTGGCTTTCTGAGGAGACTTTTTTGGAGGGGTTAACTACCACTGGTGAAGAGGAGGAGATGCAATTCCATGATCCTGGGAAGCTGGGTCTTGGATTTGAAGGAGGGAATAGGCACTGCTATAAATGAGAACAGTTTTCCAGGCTTGGAGAGGAGATTGCCTCGGAAATTGAGGGTAAAAACCAGTTGCTTCCGGAAAACTGCTCTGAGTCAGTGGCTCGTGCCTGCAGATGTTGGTTAAAGCTCCACAACTGGCTTGGTCACCTGAGACACCCCGAGAGGTTGTGCAGGGGCTGTGGCTGGAATAATTCCCATTCCCCTGGGGTGTGAGAGGATGTTTCAAGTAATAAAGCAGCTTTTCTCCCAGGAAATTGAGCTTGATTAAGATTTTTGGCTTTCCTGGAGAAGCCTGCAGCCCTTGGGCTGGGAGTGCCGCTCCCACTTCAGCTTTTCCAGGGAATATATCTGAGACTGAGCTTCCTGCTCACTGCGACTCTGCTGATTTTACTGCCCCAGGTGCAGCTGCCAGGTGCCACCAGAGCAGTGGTGGGACACGTAATGCCACCTCTGATGGCATCAGCTGCAGTCACTGCTGCTCCCTGCAGAGCCCTGGGCACTAAAACTCAGCTCTAAAGCAAAACAGCTGCAGGGCAGGCACCTTGTCAGAGCTGTGAGGGGGATGAGAGCAGCAGGAGCCAGGAGATGGAGCCGAGAATGTGAGGAGAGTAAAGAGAGAAGGCTGGGGATGGAATCAGAGAATCCTGGAATGGTTTGGGTTGGAAGGGACCTTAAAGATCATCCAGTTCCACCCTCTTGCCATGGGCAGAACAGCTTCCATTAGACCAGGTTGCTCCAAGCCTCATCCAGCCTGGTCTTGGGTGGATATTGGGCTATTAGAGCACAGCAGGTCTGGGCCAGGGATGAATTACAGAGGAAAGAGTGATGCTTTGGAGGGGAATCACCAGAGAAATCACAACTATTCCTTTTTATTTTTTCCTTCCCAGCACCTGCATAAAATGGGGGGCTGGTTTATTTTCATGTGGCATAGGATGGGCTGAGGAAAGCCCTTAAGGCAGAGGAGGATTTAAGGTGAAAGCATCTGCTGCTTCTGGCTGCAGAGGGTGAGGAGGGGGTTTTGTTCCTGCAGCACTGAAGGATGCAGCTTGCTGCCCTTGGTCTCGTGCACTTCCCATATTTTCCATTTCTTTGTCATAAGAGGAATCCTGCAGGGTGGGCTGAGAGGGATTATCCTGACCACAATGGGTTCTTCGTGGTGCAGGAGGGCTGCACTGATCTCAGCCAGCTTTAACTGTATTCCCAGCTCCTCCTCAGCCAAACCTCTTTTCTCCAGTGCTTTTAGACCATGTTTTGGGCTGAAGTGGCACTTCCTGTGCTCAGAGCTCTGACTGGCCCTGTCATGTGGCTCACGGCACTTCAGCAAACGCCGCCTTCATCTGAAGGTGCCAACTTGTGGTGATAAAGATGGGGGGAGCACCAATTTGGAGATCCTAAACTCTCCCCCAGGAAATCTAGTGCCAGTGGAAAGGTGTTTAACTCTGCCCTCTGTCTCTGAAGCAGCTGCTCCTGACAAAGCCTGTGAAGAGTTACTGGGACTTCCGTATGGAAACTGCACAAATTCTGCAGCAGCCACATGGGATCCTGCTCTGAACTTCTGCAAAACACCCATCAAACTTCCAGAGGAGCTGAACAGCTTCTGCTGTCGCTTGTGGCATCTGCTGCCCTTCAAGCAGCGGGGGTGGCACTCGGTGAACATCAGGGAAGGGGGAGGGAAACAGCTGCCAGGGCTGGAGGCAGGGCTGGAGGCAGGGCTGGAGCTCGGAGGGAAGGTGCATCTGCCATGCACACAGCCCGTGTCACCTCGAGGTCACCCTGCATTTGACAGGTTGTAAATTGCTCATGGTTTCAAACTCCCGGCAGACTAAATAGGCTGAAGGATTCCAAACCGGAGTGGTCTGAAGCCTGGAGGTGGTTCACTGACAAAGCAGACACCTGTCTGGGAGTGCAGTTCCTGTCCAGCCCAGGTTGGGGATTATTTGCAAGCCGAGTGTTTTGTCCGTCCCTTGCCCAAGGGACGCGACGCTCGGCTGCCTTTTGTTCTGCTTTTTCCTCCCCTAAAGAGGGAGGAACAGAGGATGCTTCCCTTGCCAGAGTCCTCGCTGACCTCTGCCCAACCCTCTGATCCTACTCCACCCTTGCCCTTCTTCCAGCTCCTGGGCTGCTTCTCTCCTGTCTCCAGCCTTCTCTGTTTTCAGGGGCCGCCACTGCCACCCTCTTATCAAAGTTTCAGTGGGTGGGGAGGGGAATAAATAGTTTTCCCTGCTTGGCTTTTCCTTATTTACCTATCTAATTCCATTAGGACAGGGAGGAAAAGCTCACCCGTGTTCTCTGAGCTGGGTGTTCAAACCATCTTGTGTGTGTCCCATCTGACCCAGTGAGTGGGAAGGTCGGAGAAGAAGCTCAAAACTCCCTGAGGCTGCAATTCTGGATGTGGTTGAGGTGGAAAAAGCCTTCCCCAGGCTGATTTTTTTTCCTTTGCAGGGTTGCCCAAACTCTCTGGGGGGAACGTCAGAGAGCTGAGCTGGGTGCTCAGCTTTGAGGAGAGATTATTTAGTCCATCATGCATTTTGGAGGAACCAATCCCCAACTTCGGGACTTAGTCTGGGATTGAGATGCTTGTGTGGGACTTTGTAGTACTTCTGATGGCAGCAGGCACCTTGTCTGGCTGCTGTCCATCCCTCCAGGACACAGGCTGCCCTTCAACCTGCCACGTCTGCCAGCAGAGATTTCGTATCTGGTGGTGCCCACGGTGTTCAGGTGTTTCCTGTACTTTCCTCACCTCACTTTTTTCTGTCTGGACAAGTTTCCACCGTGCAGGGATGCAAACACCCTAAGCTCTGCCAGCAGCAGAGGGTGATATCCTCGGTGTGCTTTGCTGGATGGGGACAGCAGCACCTCGGATGCTTTTTGAAGCCTTTAGAGCAGTTTTGGAAGGGCTCATTCACATTTATTCCTGTCAAGCTGTAATGTGAAGGAGGCAAAGATCAGGAGGGGGGTTAATCTGAGGGGCTTTATCAGGTTTTCCACACCTCTCATAAGCAATTTGGAAGTCTCATCTGGAGGCTTGAAGCTCCTGCAGCCCCACTGCACCCTCTGAGCCCTCTGGGGGGATGCTGAGCTCCATCAGCTCGTGGCAGGAAATGCTGCAGCCCCTGTCCTGTGTCACGGAGTTCCTGTTTGTGGCCTCACTCCTCTGGGTTTGTGTTTTGTGGTGGAGAACTGTCGGCTCGATCCCTCAGAGGCAGCGTGTGCTGCTTTCAGCTGCTGCCTCCACATTTGCTTATATGAGGCTTTAAAAAAAGCCATCAATATTTTAGTTTCCATTCAAGCCTCTGCCTCGAAGCTCTCCCTTTTCATTTCACTGTAGTGCCTAGAGCCAGCTAATGAAATATCTCCCTCCTGCTTCAAATTAGGCATAAAAGACTTGTCAGAAGATGAGGAGAAGCTGCTGAATAATCCTGGTAATGTAAAAATCGACGTTCTATAATGTCCCTAATTCTCCCAATTAAACATGATACATGAGTGTGCTACAAGAGTCCTCCAGCTGCTCCGTAATGAGATGTTGCAGGGACCAGTTTGCTGTTGGATGAGGCTGGGTTAAACTCTTAATTAAAGCCTTGCAAAAGGCTAAGGAGTTGTCTGGTGTAATTAAGAAACTTGTCTCACGTTCTCTGTGCTGCCACCCCCAGTGACCTGCTCCTCTGCCCCTTGAGGAGCTGTGGGTCTCTCTGTCCATATCAGGTGTCTCCTTGGAAACTTTTATTTATTTATTTATTTATTTTTTAAATTTTTCCACCTGTCTTTTCAAATTGCTGCGTTGCGAAACAGCGGCGCGGCCTTGGGCCGGTGGAGGTGTTGGGTTCGGGGTGGGCTGGGGCGCGACTCTTGCTTTCGGTGGTGTTTTTATGGTTCCCGGTCAACGTTTTCATCCTTGTGGTGTTTTTCACCCGAGGGGAGCGAGGTGTTGGGGCTGGGCCTTGCTGCCCACACCCTTGGTGTGAGGCCAGAGGGACGAGCCCCCGAGGCCACCCTAAAACACGCTGGGGGCCATTCCTTGAGCCCTGCGGCCCTCACGGGCCCTCAGAGCGGCCCCTCACCAGGCCCCGGCGGCGGCAGAGGCCTCGCCAGCCATGGACTTGGACTCGGACTCAGACTCGGAGTCTTCGTCCCCCCAGGTGCCCAAGGATGGGCCCAAAGACAGCCTGCGGCCCTCTCACGGCACCCCCATCTCGTTGTCAGGGTACCTCAAGTGCGACACGGACGATGCGAAGGAGGAAGGGGCGGGCGAGGAGCTCTTTGACGGCGTCAACTCCACCATCGTGTCCGGGGACAGCATCCGCTTCTTCGTCAACGTCAACCTCGAGGGCACTCCCAGCGCCACCGGTGAGCGACCCCCAACAACAGGCATGGGAGGGAGGTCGTTCCTGGTGGTGGGATTTCATGGGATCAGGGGAGTTTGGGTTGGAAGGGACCTTAAAAGTCATCTCTTTAAGGCTGGGGACACCTTCCACTAGGCCAGGTTGCTCCAGGCCCCGTGCAACCCATCCTTGAACTTTGCTTCTGGCTCAGTGTTTTAATATCCTCAGAACTGCCTGGGATAAATGGTGAGGGAGCAAGATAGCCAAGCCCTTCTCCGAAAATTTCTGTCATTTTGTTTCAGTTCATACACAATTCTGAACTTTTTTTTCTGCAGAAAATCAAACAAAATCATATTCACCTAATTTCCCATAAAAATCAGTGCTGATATTTAGTGAATCCTTTGAAAAGTAAAGCTGGAAGAGGTAGGGAATACAGATGTGAACTGAGATCCCATACAGTGCCAAGCCAAGTCTGAGAAACAGAGGTTTTAGGAGAGGACAGAAATCAAGTCATAAAGCTGAAGAGTTTTCTTTTGGGGCTGGTGGCTGTGACAATCTTGCTTAGATGTAGCAACCATTTTGTTTTTCTAGAAAATGTTTTCAGTCATAATAAGATAAATAATTCTGAAGTTAGACATAACTTAGCCTTCTTTATTCCCTGGATGTGTTCAAGGCCAGGTTGGACGAGGCTTGGAGCAACCTGGTCTGGTGGAAGGTGCCCCTGCCCATGGAAAGGGGGTGGAACTGGATGATCTTTAAGGTTCTTTCCCACCTATTTTTCCAAAGCTAGATTTTGTGGGATGTGCCTGGGAAAATGCAGCTCTTGGACACAGCAGCAGCCTGGGTTTGTCCCAGCAGCTGGAGCCTGCCTGTGTGGACACCGGCTGTTTTAGAGGTTACATGCACATGGCTCTGGATTATTCTTGGTGTCAGAGTATCAGACAGTCCTTTAAGTTTGTTAAAAGTTATTTTTAGATTGCATGCAAATCCCAATTGATCTGCAGCGGGCAGTTTTTGGGAATGGTGAGGCAGATCAGGCACGGCCTGGAGCCCTGTTTGACCATCTTGGAGTCTGCTTTTTGACTCTGAGCGATGACTTGAACTCAGGAATAATATCCAGCAATTTCCAAGCCTGCAATTTTACAAATGCCATCTTAATTGAAAGATTTAAGGGAGCTGTGCTCTGCTATGACAAGTGTGGACTTAATGCCGTGGGCTGCATTGTTTGGGGATGAGGAATGTGAGTGCTGGGGATTCTTCTGCATCTGAAGAAGTTCACTTTCCTTGTGTGTCCTCCTGGGCTTTTTGTGTTTTCCCTTCCATTCAAAACAGGACAAAAAAGGCTTCCTTATTTCCCTGAAGCACTGCTGTTTGTGCTGGTGCTGTTAGTCGTATCCTTTTTTTTTTCAGCTGAGATGTTTAGGATTTTTAAGGAAAAATGGGCTTCTGGTGTGCTGGGGTCCTGTTTCAAATGGAAGGATGATGATTTTTAAAATGAGCTTCAGGCAGAGCAAATGTCCAGACTTTCAATGTGGGCATATGTGAAAAACAGAGATTTTTTTTTTTCCCCCCTCCATTACAACATCAAAGTGATCCAGGTGGCCAAAATCCAACTTTTTCACTGTTAGACATAGAATTCATCAGAGTCCAGGCATTGGAGTCATCTGGGCTATCAGTTCCTTTTTCAGAGGTGGTTTTACTGAAGTTTCTTCCAGGGTAGATTTTATACAAATAAATCAGTCTGTGGCTGCACAGGGCACAGCTGATCCACCTGGAGGGGTGACTTTTTGGGTGGCTGAACGTGGCTGAGATGAGCCCCTTAAGCTCTTCTAAGAAAAACAGCCTGAATTTCTGAAAAAAACCACCCAATTCCCAAACTGAGGTTTAATTGTGCCAGAGCCGAGGTGTGTCTGGGAGTGAATTGTTCCCTGTTCAGAAATTCCCTTCCATTGCTGCCGCTCTTGGGAAGCTTTGGGAGGTTCTTTTTTTTGAATACTTAGGCTTTGATTTCCCGGAACAAAACTGTGGAGCTGATCCTTTGCATGGATTGTCCGGAGCGAGACAAGCTGGAAAGGAGGGGGGAAATGAAAGTAGGGTTTCTCCAGGCAATGCCAGATGCCCCAAACACTTCATTTCCTACCCCAGGGGAGCTGCTGCACCAGGATCCTACAAAATCCTCTGCTGCTCTGTAAACACAGCGGAAAACCAAGTGTGGGAATGACATCTTTGCATCCTCATCTCATTTTCCTGCATTCTGGGTGAAATGTTTGAGCCAAAATGTGGTCTCTTGGCTGAATGTGGTGCCCAGGCTCTCTCCTGCTGGGAGACTTTTTGGGGTCAGCTGCTGTGAGGTTGCTGCCCACCTTAATATAAGGCTAAAAGATCCAAAATTCCCATTTGGGGAGGGCGTGAGTTGGAACCCTGGGGTCCAGGTGCTGGCAGGCAATGAAGGTGGTGGAATTACAGATGCAGTGACAGCTCTGCATCATCCTGTCGAGCTGTTGGTCTCTGTGTGATGTGTGTGCAGCTCTCCATGAGCGTAATTGGATGCTCTCTACTATAATTCTGGTTTTAAAAGATCACCGTGTTGGATTCAGCTTTGAGCCAACACACCACGACCCATGAAACTCCAATAATTGACCGTTGGCATAAAATGCTGGGTTTTGTGCACAGGTGTGTGAAAAACAGGATGGCTTGAAGAAATCTGGGGTTTATGGTATGGCCTGTCTTATTTTTAATTAATACTGGCTGCCTTTGCAGGGAATAATGAGCCCAAAGCAGTGCAGATGCCTGAGCACTAAAGTGCTGCTCAGTGATGACATTTGGGTTGTTTCTCCTGGGTGTTTTAGTGCTTCCTTGCGTTAACTGATGGAAGGTTTTTTAATTCTCTCCTGCATTTCATGCTTGTAACTTAGATTTTGGTGGTAACATTTGTTTCCAGCAAACGTTAGGAGCTCTAACGGGAAGGTGGGTGTGGATCTGAAGCTGGAGGCTTTTGGACCTGGGACTGCATTTTTGGGGGAAGATCAGGGTGGTTTTTAGGCTGAGGCTTTTTCTGAAGTCACAATAAATGTTTGCAAGTAAAATCACAGAATTGTTTGGGTGGGAAGTGACCTTTAAAGGTCATCAAGTCCAACCCCCCTGCAGTAAGCAGGAATGTTTTCCACTATCCCAGTTTGCTCCAAGCCCCATGCAACCTGGCCTTGGACACTTCCAGGGATCCAGAGGCAGCCGCAGCTTCTCCGGGCAACTGGGCCAGGGCCTCACCACTCTCATTGTAAAAAAACTTCTTCTTCAGGTCTAATCTAAATGTCCCCCTTGTCCTGGCACTCCATGCTCTTGTCCAAGAAAGCTTTACCTGCAGCACGCCTGGAATTAAATCCCTGCAAATAAATACAGCTGTTTGGTTTAGGCTGGGCCTTAAATTTAATGGACAGGTGATGCAAGTGAGTCTTTGGAATACGTGGGGACACTTCTTTGCCATCAGTCACAGCGTTCTGATCTCCTTGGCAGCTCCCTTATGTCAGCCAGGCACATATTTTCATCATTTGAACCTTGGCTTTTTCTCAGTTTTAGGTTTTAAAACAATCATTTGGATCTTGTTCTTATAGTTTGGGGTTTTAAAACAGCTCATTGGATGTTGTTTTTGTAGTTTGAGGTTCTGAAATAATTCACCTTCTCCTTACCCACATTGCAAGAGGGGTTTGCATAGGATTTGCTTCAATTTAGGCACAATTTATCCAGGATTTGTGGAGCTGTAGCTGCTTGACTTTTCCCACTTGCAGCCGATGCTCAGACTGGTGATTTTAGAGGTGCCTGCAGCAGTTTTGGGGAGAACAAGGCAAACTCCTGACGGCAGCGAAAAGCCAATTGGAGAGCAGGATGTGGCTCTGCCGGGGTGTGGGGGGGAAGGAGCGGAACACGAATTACGCTTCAGGAGAAATTAAAGGCTGTTCCACCCTGCAGACAATTGATCATTCCTAGATACAGAGAATCAACAGTTTCCTGTATCCCGCTCCAGAGGCACACACGTGCACGCCTGCCGCCGCTGCTCCCGGCAAAACACTGGATCCAAGCCCTGGCCCAGCCCCTGCCCAGATGACTTTTTTTCTTCAAGGGGACGAGGAGAAAAGCTGGATGCTGGCGCCAAGGATATTCCAGGGAGAGTAGCGTCCAGAGACAAGTGGTCTGGGCTTGAATGGGTATCACTCTGCACACAATAGTCACATTTCCTCACATTAATACCAAGGTCCTTTTTATGTCTCGAGGCACAATGCTGACCCACGCGTTCCATCTGATAACTCCTGTTTTAGCAGTTTGATGTCAGAGTGGGATGTTGGGCTCCCGAGGCTTCCTACCCTCTAATGGAAAGTGGATATACCGATTGTGTGCCGGGGAGGGGACGGCCTCCCTCCGAATTTCCTGACGAGGGTGTTTTCAAAGCGCTGCTTAGGAAGCCGAGGGAGGTGTGGGGGGAGCGCGGGCGGTTCTGCACGGAGGCAGCGGCCTCCCTTCTCCGTGCTTCACCTTGGTCCTTTGGAGTGGCTTCCCGTGGGATTTAGAGTGCATGAAAAAAATGCACACGTTCCCCCTGCCCCAAATTGATTGACAAAACCTACTACAGGTGGGGTTTTTCATGAAATATTTGGCTTTTGTAGCACGTGGGTGTGACAAGTGACACCGTGCTCGGCACGCTTAACTTGTCCCTGGTCAGTCTCTGTGCTGTCCCCTCTCTTCCCCATTCCCCACCCAGGAGTGTGAGGGATGGGCCTTCACCTGCCCAGCTGTTTTTACTGTTCCAGAATCCTTATTCCCACCTGCCTTTAACCTGGGAATTTGTGGGATGAACACTGACTTTAGGATGTCTCCTGAGCTCAGCCCATCACCTGTTGTGGGAATGTGGGATAATGAAGGCACAGTTATTTATCTAACAATATTTAACCAAAATTACTCAAATTTGATGGTGATTAGCCCAGGCTCAGCACAGCAAAGCAAAGAATCCCTCTGAGATCCTGCTTGTGCAGTCCGTCACTGCCAGTGGTGTGTTAGAGGTGTCACCACTGCTCCTCACGAACTCCTGTCATGCCATGTGGTGATGTGGTTTCATTTATATATTTTTAAGGCAGATTTGAAAAGCGGAACAGTTTTTTTCTGCTCGCAGTGTGGTTCAGCACAAATGGCTGAGTCTTAGATTTGGGCAGACCCCTGATAAAAAACAAAGATAAAATAGGGTTTTTTTTAAATTATAAGCCCTCCAAACCTTAAATACTTCTACTCACACCAGATCAGTGATATTTTTCAGAGAAAAACACGGAAGTGCTAATGTAGTATTCTGCTCTGATTTATTTTACTGTGCACATATATATATGTGTATATATATATTTACCATGAAGATGCACCAGGGAGTGTTTGTAGATCTAAAGAAATGTGCACAGCCAAAAAGCTCTTTTTCTCTAATTTCCACTCCTTTTATCCCAAAATAAAATACTGTCTTCAAATGCTGCAGGCATCCAGTGGTGGCTTTGCTCCAAAGGCTTTTGGATCTTCTCAGGTGTTAAGGGCAGCACTGGGCACCTGGATGAGGGAAAGGGATCTTGGGTGAAAGGAGATCTCTCAAGACAAAAGGTGAAAAGCCTTAAACTTTGGTATTTGACTTTCAGGGGTTTGTTTTCAGGCTTGCATGGCAGATGTTGTTACCTAAGGAGGGCGTGGAAGGGAAGCAAGGAGGGGATTTTGTTTCTCTGGGTTGCTCTTGGGGATATTATTAGGGCAGCTGGGATGAAACTGAGCAAATAAACTTCCAAGTATTAAATCTCCTCGTTCGTGTTGAAGTTGGATGGGGCCCGTTTGGAGAATGGTGGGAAACACAAAGGAGAGGCAGGGCCCTGAGTGTGCCACGAGTTGTGATGTTGACAATTCCTTGGCGTTGTCAGAACTGAACTCCCTGGGAGTCACTCGTGGCATTCCCAGTAACGCTCCGTGCCTGCGTGCACGCATCCCAGAAATTCGGGATGCGCGTGGCGCCTTGATGTGGCTGCCAGGGGATGTCGGGGAACGTTGCTGACTTTTTGGCTTTCCCCTGGGCAGGACCTGGAGCAGAGCCCAACAGATAAGCTCAGCCACCCCTGGCAGCTCTCCCTCAGCTGTGTGTGAGGACACATAATAATGCCCCTCGCTCGCTCTCTTGCCTAAAATAGGCTTTTGCTGCCTGCTCTGTCCGGCAAGGAGGGCCACAAAAATAGACATGAAAATTTCATGTGGTCCTGACCTTCTCGTGGTGTTTCATTGTGCTTAGTTGTGGCATTCAGGTGTGAAATCTCAAATGATTGAGATTTTTCAGGTTATTGCTCTTGATAGTGAGACGTGGCCAAGGAGATTGATGGGGAGTTTCTTGTAGGGTGGATCCAGGGTTTGCTGTATCCGTGTCATCTCCATGAAGGGCTCCTCTGTGGAGGTGCAAGGGCCAAGGGTGTTGGGTCTTTTTACCCCTCCTTGGCTGGAGGGAGGCAGGGATGGTGCTGTGGAGGAGGGTGGCAGGCCTAGTGGTGGTTGGACTTGAGCTTTGGATGTGTCATGGGCAACCTCCTGCAGGGTTTGATCCTGCATTGCCCAGCAGGAAATAAATGGATGTTTAACGTGAGCAAGGCAGAAGAGCACTTGAGAAGTCTCTGTGTATTTTTCCCTTCCCTTTGTCATGTTCCAGTGGATTTGCTGCTATCCCTGAGTGATGTTGTAGCACTCCAGCGAGCATTTAAGATACCAGCCCAGAACTGGGATGGCCGTACCCATCCATTTCCCTGCCTGGATTAAATCCGAGCCGTGTTGTTGGGATGAATGATGAATGAGGCTCTGGGCTTTCCAAAGCGCCACCTCCGTGGCAGCTCCAGAACAGCTTTTTTGAGAAGTTTGAAAGATCCTGCTCCAACAGATGTAATTAGATGTTTTTGCTTGTGTTGATAAAGCAGCACTTGGTGCTCCTCCAGCTGGGTACGTGAGAGAGCTGTCAGCAAAGATTGATACACCTCGAAAGTGATAAGAGGAACCAAGAGCTGCTGCCTGATAAAAGCACAACCTGAATTTCTGTTCCGTGTATCCATGAGGACAGGCTGCAGCTCTCTCTTCAGCATGTGCCTGCTATTGTTCGGGCTTGTGGGTGTTTTTTGTCTCTCCCGAACTATTTCTTGCAAAAGCAGATAAACCAAAACATGTTTTCTCCTCAATGAATATTTATGGGCTTCCAAATCTCCCCACATACTTCTGCATTTGTAATTAGGCTGGAAGTTGAGTAAGTGAGCGTTGGAGAACTACAAATGTGAGAGCTTGGGGAAAATGCTTGATGCTTCTGGTTTATTTGGGTGCTTGCTTTTTAATAATAAATTGCACTTTTTAGATGAAACAGCTTGTGTTTTCCAAAAGGCGTGTCAAAAGCAGGAATAATTGGGGCTGTTGCAGCAGCAGACTTGTCTGGTTAAGTGATGCTTTTAATCACATGTGCAGCATCCAAGTGGAATTTGGGAGAAGTTGGGTGATGTAACCGAAGTCTCTGAACCACCTCATTTTGTTTAGGGGGAGATGAAGTCAATCCTTTCCCTCTTCTCCACTGCTCTGCTCCCACTTGGAGTTGGAGCCTTTGAACCCCATCAAGGGCAAGACTCAAATTTCTGTTTGATCAGCGATGATTTTGATTAAAGCAGCTTTCTCCTTGCAAAGAACAATTGCTTTTTTTTGCAGTTCTGGAGTTTTAACATGAGTTGCACCCTCAGCTTATTTTTTGGAGAGTAGCAGGGCTTGGCTTGAAGGTGTGCGGCCAAGTCATGGGATTGCAGCGGCTCTTACAGGGTAGGATTTGGAAGTAGAGACCTGGAAAGAAAGCAAAACCCTCATCTGAGTAGCTGTAACTCCATGTTACATCTCTGTAGTTTTCCACAGCTCGGCCTCTGGAAAGGTTTTGGTCTTCAGTGGGTTTTTTCCATGCTGCTGCTGCTGCGCTCGTTCGAATTAAAGCTGTTCATGTGTTTCATTTTGGTAGCAGCTCAGGCTTGGGGGGTTTTTTGGAGAACTTAAGGAGAAGGATGCCAGGCTGGAAGTGTTCAAGGCCAGGTTGGATGGGACTTGGAGCAACCTGGTCAAGTGGAAGGTGACCTCAATGGTCTTTAAGGTCCCTTCCAACCCAAACCATTTCATGATTCTCTGCACAAGAAGTGCCTGTGGGACAAATAATGCCACAGAGAGGCTGCCGTTAATGCAAGGAGTGGGCTTTTGGCAAATACAGCTTGGTTTGGTTTGGTTTTGTAGCTGATACCCAAAAAGTGCTTCGTAGATACTCTAAGAAAATGTTACTGTTGGCGCTTGGAAGTTTGAAGTGGGAATTTCCCGGGTTCCCCCATCCTGTGTATTAAATGACATTTACTAGTCCCTAAACAGCAGTTTTCTTTCCCAAGAGCTGTGTTGCTTACTCCTCAGATTTATGGAGGCAGCGTGGTGAGTTGACAGGACATTAATGTGCTCGTCTTGGAGTCACTGCCTGCAATCCCTTGGAAGTGCCTTGCTGTTATTGTTGACTCTTTAACGAGGACAAGGAGGGTTTCCAAACGAGGGTGACTCATGAAATCGTAGCCTCAATCTATCAAACAACGATGCATTGGATTAAATGATTACTTAAAGGATTAGGAGTTAGATTTTTGGGGAGTGGAGCAGGGGGGAGAGAAGGAAAGAGTAAAAATACATCAGAGTTACAAAAATCCAGCCAAAAAAAGCTTCAAGACACAATCCCCAAGTGATCAGATAATGCCAATCCTGTGCTTGGTTCACGCTTCCAAAATGGAAGATGTTGTAAAAATTGAATCTCTGCTTTTCTCTAGAGATCATCCCCTGCCAAGAGAGTGATGCTTCACCTCCTCCTGAGCCTCCTGCTCGGCTCCTGCTGCCTGTCAGGTACCTCTGATAGTAACACTCTTCTGATGTGATTTGTTTTTTTTTTTTTTCCCTTCTTTCCAGCTGAAAGTGAAGGTGCTGGCTGCGTGTTACTGCACACATCGAGGAAGGTAAGTAGAGGTGCTGTGTGACCAATTTGGTTTTTTCATCATCCAGAAGTACAGAAAAGGATCATGAAACACGCTGAGGGGCTGTTTGTCACTGGCTTAAGCAAAAGGCTTTGAAATGCTTCTTCTCTTGAATTCCTCTCCCTTTCTTTAAACCTAAAAAGCCACGTGCTGCTCATTCTCCAAACAATCTCTCTGTAATTCTGATTGTTCCACTGCTTTTTGTCCCAGACAATTCCTTGAGATGTTAATTCATCGCTTTCTCTTCTGCAGCTGCCTCCACAGGGACCCAGCTGTGCGCTGTGGAGATCCCGGCTGCTGAGCTCCTCTGGAGCAGGGAGCAGAGACACCCAGTAGACATGGCTGGGATTTGGTTCCTTGTTTATTCCACCTAATCAGTCGTCCTTCACGAGGTTCAGCAGGAGTGAAATCCCTGGAAACAAGCAGGCTGGGAGGAGGATTAGGAGCCCACACTTAGTTTACACTTGCTCCTGAGACTTAACTCACTAATGATAAGGTGAAAGTGCAAAAAAGCTTTGTATAGGTTGTGTTATTCCAAACCTTTGGCTGTGGAAGCACACAGCAAATACTCAGAGGGGAATTGGGTTGGTATTTTGATAACTTCCCTGTGAGGGTGGTGAGGCCCTGGCACAGGTTGCCCAGAGGAGCTGTGGCTGCCCCTGCATTCCTGGAAGTGTCCAAGGCCAGGCTGGACAGGGCTTGGAGCCACCTGGGCTAGTGGAAGGTGTCCCTGCCCGTGGCAGGGGGTGGGACTGGGTGATCTTTGAGGTCCCTTCCAACCCAACCCATTCTTTAGTTCTCTGATTCTGTATTTAATACCACGTGAAGTTTTGTCTTCAGGGTTGCGAGGCTCAGGGTGCTTTAAGTTGTCTTGACTTCTTCTTGCTTGATGGTTGGAGGGAGGGGCTGTTGTCATGGGAGCTTGGAGCATCACTGATCCTGGAAAATCACCGAATCATTCAGGCTGGAAAAGCCCTCTGAGATCAGCAAATCCAACTGTTCCCCCAGCACTGCCAAGGCCACCACTGACCCGTGTCCCCAAGTGCCACATCCACACGGCTTTTAAATCCCTCCAGGCGTGGGGACTCCACCACTGCCCTGGGTAGCTGTGCCCCAGTGCCTGAGATCTTGTATTTCAGGCTTCATTGCAGGTTGTACCTTGAGGTTTTAGTCTGTGTAACCTTGTAAGCTTTGGGGGCTTTTTAGGGAATCCCAGAGAGCTCTTTAATTCTGCCTTGCTTTAGGCCACTAAGACAGCTCAAATCCTGAAAAGCTATTTCAGAAGGCTGAATTAGTAGTGGGAGAAAAATGTGTGATAGCTTTAGAAACCTTTTCCCCAAGTTAACAAAAAAAACCCCAAAGCAAATAAATACCAAAGAAAACACTACCCAAAACAAAGCCACCAGCACCAAAAAATAAATATTAAAACATTGTTTGGTATAGAGTCATGGAAGTTAAAAGAAGCTATTCCATGCTCAGGAATGAAAATGTCTTCCTCCCTAATTTGTCTTGTCTAATCCCAGTGCCAAGGTTCTCAGTCATACACACTTGACTGAAAGTAACCCGAGAACTTAATCGCTTAAAAGTGCAAATTCTAAGCCCAAATGCAGGATCTGCCTCTGATAAGAAATAGTTGGAAACTGCTAACTCATAAGTGTCTCTTCTATTTTGTTTTTCCTTTTCAGAGCTGTAGGATTCCTGCTTTTTCTGGCCTACAGTTCATGCTTGAGCATTTTAGTGTGCTGTGGAGCCACAAATACCAGAGAGCTTTACCAGGGCTTGAGAAAAAGATACTTTTGCCAGTTTTTCCCTCCGGGGAGGATCAGTGGAAATTTTGTGCTTCAAATGCAAAGGAAATTGGGACCTGACTCATGGAGGAGATGGCTCCAAGTGTCTGGGAACGGGGAATCACCAGCAGAGAAGTGAGAAGCTTTGTCTGGAGAAGTTTCCCTGTAGGTTGTCCCTGTCTCTGGTGGTAGCCTGTGGTTCTGGAAGGGCAGTGTGTGTCTCAGGGAAGTTGCTATCTAGCAGGGCACTCGGTGGGCAGAAATAAAGGCTTCTTCACACAGATGGAACTATTTAATCACCATCACAGAATGGTCCTGAGGGAATTGGCCCAAGGCACCATGGCAGCAGCCCAGGCAGAGCTCTGCTCAGGAGAATGGGATTTTTTGGACGCCATAAAAAAGTTGCCAGTGGCTCTAAGTGGAGGTGTCTCCAGAGCAGCCAGCCAGGAGAGATCTTGCATTTTGAGCCTTGTTGATGAGTGAAAATGTGTGATTTTGGCCTGCCTGGAGTCAGGAGAGGCTGTTTCAGTGTTTCCCCCTTTTTTGGCACAACAGCCTCTGTTCCTGTCACGGTGCAACTTGGAGCTTTGCAGTCAAGGATGCCCAGAGCTGTTCAAATGACGGTTGGGCAGCTGGCTTGGGTTTCTTCCTGAGCAGTTTCCAGCATCGAGTTTCCAGCATCAGGTTTCCTGGTGTGACTTGACTATCCAGCTAAAAATACTAGTGAGGGAGCATTCATTAATCTCCCCTGAACCCAGCGGGGGTCCTGGCTGCAACAGTTGTGCCTGAGCTGTCGCTGAGGCTTTGCTGTGCCAGTGCTTCCAGTAATTTGATTTTGGTGTGTCTCAGGGAGTGATGGATTTCTCTCCTTTCATGGTGGCTGGTTGCCTGGTGATATTTAATGTGCCTAAAGCCTCTTCAAGCTCAGACAGTAGATTCAGATTGGGTGTTACAAAGAGATGCTTCCCTGCGAGGGTGGGGAGGCCCTGGCACAGGGTGCCCAGGGAAGCTGTGGCTGCCCCTGGATCCCTGGAAGTGTCCAAGGCCAGGTTGGACAGGGCTTGGAGCACCCTGGATAGTGGAAGGTGTCTGTGCCCTTGGCAGGGGGTGGAACTGGATGAGCTTTGAGGTCCCTTCCAACCCAACCCATTCCATGAGTCTATAAGACCTTCCCTCATGTCAGGGGAGTGATAGATGTGGAACTTTCCCCTATTTCCTCTTAAGGACCAGCAGCAGGGATATGAAGCAGCACTGAGGCATGGAAAGTTCTTTTCCCAAGGCATTGCTTTAAGCCAGTGGCTCAGCTGGAGCTGAATCCTTCTGCCTTGCAATGAGCTGCTGCTGGTGCTGTCACGCACAGCTCACTGCAGGATCAGTGGTGATTGAGATGAATTGGGGCCTTCCAGTAGCTGAAGAGAGCTGCAAGAAGGATGGGGAGAGATTATTTACAATAGTCTGAAGTGACAGGACAAGGGGAAATGGCTTCAAACTGAAAGAGAGTAGGTTTAGGTTGGATATTAGGAAAAAAAATCTTTATTGTGAAGATGGTGAGGCAGGCCTTAGCACAGGGTGTCCAGAGAAGCTGTGGCTGCCCCTGGATCCCTGGAAGTGTCCAAGGCCAGGCTGGGCAGGACTTGGAGCAAGCTGGGATAGTGGAAGGTGTCCCTGCCCATGGCAGGGCATTGGAAAGAGGTAATCTTTAGGATCCCTTCAACCCAAACCATTGTGTGATTCTGTGATCTGGGCTAATAACCCACATGAACGCCTTTGATTAATTTTTTGCTGTCCCTCAACTTTCTCCTTCTGCTGTTCTGCTTCTGATTGCTTCTCTCAGGCAGGAGAGAAGTTGGTGACACAAAGCCACCTTTGCTACTTTGAAAACTCCTGTTACAGGTGTGTGATAATCTGCCCTCAATCTGAGACAGACTCGCTGCTTGCACTTCTGAGGAGGAGTTGTAGCTGTGTCACCGTCTCCTCTCCCAGGAGCAGGTGGTTCCAAAGCCTTCGGGGTGGGAGCTGAAACGCTTCAGAGAATCCTCCCTCTCAAGGATGCTGTGGAAAAAGTGATTGATGCAAAGTAAAACAGTGCTAATTGCAATGGATGTGTACTGACAACTTGATAGTTGCTGTGATAATTACAGTAATTAGGGAGATGTTAGCATTTTTTCGCCTGTGTCTATAAATGGAAAAGGTAAGAGAGAGTGTGCATGGAAGGAGGGGACCCATGAGTCAGGCTCTGGGATGGCCCTGTACCCTGGGGGGAACGCAGCGTGGTCCTGGCTGTGGAGGCAGCTGGGGATCAGATTTGGGAAAGCAATTCAGAGCTTGGTTCTTACTGAGCTTGAGGGGCACTGAGGGTTTAAATGTCTCCTGACAGTCTGGTTCTCAGCATCATGAATTCCAGCCTGGCAGCTTTCCCGTCGGAAGGAAGATCCATGTAACAGCCCAGTTCCATTTCCTCACTCGGTCTTAGGCTGTTGAAGGAGAGGGACAGGACTGCCAGCCCTCCTTGTCCAGTGCTCTGTGTGTGGATTTCCAAGGACTGTGCAATGGGAACGAGGCATTTGTAGTTTGATCACTCAGTTAATCACCTTCACAGCTGACAGGTACAGAAAGGAGTTCTGGAATACATCGGGGCTGTCTCATCCATCTCAAGGCCAGTATGGGACAGCAGAAGGAACCAGCAGAGAGCTGGGACAGTTTCAGCCTCTGCTGTCTTTTTTCATTATTGTTTGAAAGCTAAATCCACAAAGGAAGAACACTTCCATGGAAGTGGAAAGAAGAAAAATTCAGCAAGTGTCAGAAAAGGTGATGGGCTGGATGGAGTTCCCCATTTCCCACTTCAGAATCCCTGACTGGGAGCACTGGGGACAGATGGTTCCCAGTTTGAGGACAACTGGGTTGACCTGGCACTGAGATTCATACTGGTAATTTTTCATGCTGCTGAGCTCAGTGTCCCTTTCTCCCAAATAACTTTCCCACATTTTTTCAAACTTCTTGAATTACTTGAACCTAAAGAGGTTTTCAAATGCTACCTTAAGCATTTTTGCTTTTAGGCCAACTTATCCTACTTTATTCTAGGCTAAAAAAAAACCAAACCTTTCTTTTTTTTTTTTTTTTTAATTCTGCTTTCTTTGTGAGGGTATAAATGGTACCTGGACATTCACCTATGGGGACACTGTTAGGGTGAGCCTTGAAAATGCAAACCTTCGATGCATTAATGCATAAAATTCCTTTTCTCCTGTGTTCTGGATGGCCAATAGAATCTTTGGTTAGGTGGTAACCTGAGCAAAACTGCTTGTGAAGGACCCAGATTCTACTTTGCTGTTACTGTGTACGGCTGTCTCATGCTCTGACCTTTTCTCAACACAGTACCTGAAATTAAAGAACTTTGAGGAGGAGGTCAGAGCCCAACGAGACTTGGATGGGTTCTTGGCCAGAGCCAGCATCATCCTGGATGAAACAGCCACGTCCTTGGACGATGTTCTTCGGGAGATGCTGAAACACTTCGCGGAGGATCCTGAGAACATGGAGCCGAGCTGCAACTTCGAAAAAATCATGAACACTTTATTCACAGATTCAGGGACCCCACGGGAAGGGAACGGTAATCAGCTCTTGGTTTGCTTTGGCTGGTGGGCTGCTGTTCATTTGCCATCCCTGCCGTGGTGGGGTGCTGGACACTCACTGTGTGGTCCCAGGCTTGCGCATTGCATGTGACACCATGGGTTGATTTTTTCCATGTCATTCAGACTGAAGGATCTCATTTCTCCAGGGTTTTTGTGTTTTGGTGGAGTCTTGCCCCTGTTTCATTAAGATCACCCATTGTGGTGCTCTCTGGGGTGAGGTGTCTGCAGCATTGGGGTGTCTTGTCTGTGTGGACCCTTTTGGTTTGCTTGTCCTCCGACAACGCTGTTCAGCCAAGAGACTCTTGCTGGTGTCTCGTCAGCAATGTCTCCTTTGCCTTGTGATTCTCCACCTGAATTCACACAGGCTGGGGAATTTTGCCTGCTTTGGATGAGTAACTGGGGAGGGTTGAGCCTTTGTGTCACTCCTAGCCCACTGGAGGAGATGGGAGACACTTGATTTTCATCCAGAAGCTCAACCCGGGCAGCCCTAGCCAAGGTTGTTGGCTCTGGTGTCACCTTAAGCTATCACCAAATGTCGTAGTGTAGTCTAAAAACGCCGCCTTTTAGCCCAAGATGTGAAGAAGCTTAACTGAGCATTGTTTCTCTGTAGGCACCCCTGATGTTTCAGAGTCAACAGGAATGAATAGACAATCATGTCCATCGCACCTCAAATGTAACTGTCACAGCCTGAGTGAATTTGTTTAACAGATATGTCAAGTCCTGAGCATGTAGTAAGCATGTTCATGCTTTGGTTACTTCTTGCTACCTGTCTTAGAGCTTCGCATTTATGACCCCTTTAATTTAGGCTTTCTGCCAATAAGGAACAAAAAGTAAGTAGTGCCATAAAAAAGTGTGAGAGCAGTAGCTGGGAAGAGGGGAGAGAGGGCAGGGGATTGGGAAGGTGACACCCCTCCCGGCCCTGTCTGTGTGTGTGTGGTGGATAATGCTAATCTAATAACCCAGTACTGCAGTAGGATGATGTTGGGAGGAGAAAGCAGCTGCCTTTCTAAGCTGTGAATAGTTTAAGGACACAATTCAAAAGCAGCAGGACAAATGTTTCCATCTCTCTCTGTCAGCCCCCACCCCTTCATCAGTCCACTGGGCAGATAGGAATGCTTGGGATTAGTAGTCAGCTTCCATTTAGAAGGAAATGTTATTTACAGCTGCAGAATAAACGAGGACAGCCTGTGATGTTTCCCTCTCTTCTTTTCCCAGTTCACCTCTTGTCAGACACAATTCAAGGGGTCACAGCCACAGTCACAGGGGTGCAGTATCAGCAGTCCTGGCTCTGTATCATGTAAGTACCTGGGCTGGATGAGCAAAATCCACTGCCTTCCAAACCTTTTCCTGCTGCTGGGAAGAACAGAGGTTCTGAATGTGTCCTTTTGGGTTAAGATCATGGTGCCTGTTCCATCCATCCTGTGGGACCTCAGTCTCTCTCTCTGAGCTGCTCCTCTTTGCAAACACATGCAGTAGGTGACCACAGGCCCTCCAGGGCGTTCAGCTCTTGGATGTTATAGAAATCTGCTGTTAACAAGATAAGAATGCTGAAAAAAATGAGTCAGAAAATGCTAATTACTGAGAAATGCTAATAAAGGAACTTCTCAAAGGGACGAGCAAACTGGTTCATGGACTGCTTTGCCTGCCAAAGTCTGGGAGCCTGTACCAAAAGATTTCTTAGGTCCTTTGATAGAAACATCCAAACTTTGTAGCTGAAAATTGAAGTCAGACATTCCACGCTATTTAGACACTGATTACTTTGTCTGACAATTAATTTGGACGCTGATTAATTGTCAACACTGTTAAACAGTGGAGCAGGCCCTTAAGACAGTAAGGACTCTGTCACCTGGGATTTATGAGATGTGGTGGCTTCACCCCAGCCTGCACTTGACCAGAACTGGGGTTTGAAGTTATTGTCTCCAAGTCAGGCCTGTGGGGTGAGCCAGGCTGTCCCTTCACAGGGGACAGGCCAGAGCCTGAGTCCCTGAGCCAACCAAAGCAGTGCCTTTTTGACTCTGTTGCTTTATTCCTGTGCAGTCTTGAAGTCAAGTTGTCAAGAAATATGTTAATTCCCAGAGAAATTACTGGGATATGTGGGATAGGTGCCTAAAGGCATGCACATATTTTAGCCTTCACAGCCAGTTTGCTGGGACAACTGTCACAATAGCTTTCCTTCTGCTGGCACTTCTTCTCCTGCCCTCTGCTTATGGCTGGGGAAAATGGAGAGAAATAGAGGATTTAAAAAAAAAATTCAAAAAGAAGACAACACCATCAACAAACGAGGAAAAGTGTCCCCTTTGTTTTTGATCTCTTATGAAAGAGAAGGATGTGATGTCAGTGTGAAAAAGAAGCGATTGCATATCAGGGCTGTGTCCTGAGAAACAAGGGAGCTGGATGATATTTTGTGCTTCGTGTGCTACTTTTTTTTACACCTGGCACGTACAAAGCAGGAACACGAAGAAGAAAATGAGTTTATAAAGTAAAATGGTCTCAACCAAGAGGACTTTTGGGCAGGTTTTTTCCACTTTGGATGCCATAGGAAGTGTAACAGCAGTAAGGATATGTAGGCCCTGCTGATGCAGAGGATGGAAGTTTCTCCGGTGGGATGAGACATCTCTGTGGAGGGGTTTTGGGGAGTTTTGCCTTAACACCAAAGTATTCAAAAGGTCATGATACAAATGCTGTGATTACATACATGAGACTGAAAAGGGTGGGTTCAGCCTCTTAGGAAAGCGAGCCAGAGCTTTAAATGCATCCATGTGAGTAATCCTGGCTTCTGTGACAAGAGATGATTTGAAAAATAAGCTCACAGCCTGAAGGTGTCTTGTGCAAAACTTTCCTTGTTTCTTCCTTTTGTTGCTCTGAAGAGGGAGAAGAAAGTGGTGGGAAAGCAATGATGAGTTATTAACTATAATTATCTAATTATTGCGCTGTATTTCTGCTGGAGTTATTGTGCAACAGATTGTGAACCATATTTTTAGATCTTACATTTTTCTTGAAGTCAGATTGCAAAACAGCTTCCAAACCTCTGAAGTAAAAGGAATTTGTTGATGAAAAAAATTTCCGTATGAGTGGAAAGAACCTTTAAGATATCTGCTATTCTTTATCCTTGCGTTTGGTCTATACTCTTTGCTAAATTCTAAATTAGTGCTGCTGGGTTGGTGCATCTTAACCAACTTTTAATGCCTGGTGGATGAGATAGAATTGAGTATCATGATAAGATTATATTAATGAGGAAGAGCATCTCAGAGATAAGGTTTTGGTGGTGTTGCTTCTGCATAGATTATGAGGGGAAATATTAACAGCTGAAATTAGTTTGGGGTGAGAAAGGAAGGATTTCTGTAGGATTTTCACTGAGTTGTGCAGAGCCTGGCTGCAGAAGAACATTCCTCATAGAGACAAAAATGTGTTTCCCTCTCTTTTGGGCTGGAAGGAAGGCTCTTATTTCTTATCTGATTTATCCTCAGTGGGAAGAGCAGTGGGGAGAACCTGGGGTTGAGACAGCTCTTCTACTTCTGTTGCATTTGGTGCTTTCCTGATGGTTTCAGGTCTAGGGAAGCTCCAACAAAGTCAGATATTCCATATGGATCTGGGCTTCAGCCACAGGGCAAAAGAAACCCTTGAGGAACTGAGGATCTCAAGGTCTGAATGTTCCAGTGAAGCCCAGGAAAACAACTGAATTCTGATTCACGACAGTCTTTAGGGCTGGGTTTGTCAAGAACGACCAAAACCTGATCTTGCTGAAGCCATCCCAGGATACATCAGCTGATGGAAAACTTGGGATTCTTCCATTAAAATGAGAGCTGAGAGCAGCAAAGCCTTGCATGCCCCAGTGACCAGCAGGATCCAGCTCTGGAAGAATGAAGGTTTCTATTTGTGTACCTGGTCATTTCCTAACTAGAAAGCAAATCTTGAGAGTTTTAGATGAACTTCATTAGTCCATACCATGATCTCATACCTTTAAAACCATGGACACAACTCTTTTTTCCTCCTATTCCAGCATTTGCCGGAACAGGAGGACACAAACTGGCACAGAGATCTCTTGCTGCTTCCCTGAGAAGCTGCTGGTGGTTGTTTCCTTGGAGAACCTGAGAGGAGGGATCTGGGTCCTGTCCCAGGGTGGGGAGTGCTGGGCTCTTTTCCTCAGTTATTTAAGTGGGGAAGCTCAGCTGCTTGTGGGACCTCAGGAGGTGCTTTGGGGCTCTTCCAGCATGGAAGGACTGAAGCAGGCAGAGGTGCTGCCAGGAGGGTGCTTGGAGCAGCTCCTGGACCACCCAGACCTGCCATGATCCAAGCACAGAGGGGTAAACTGGATGCTTTGCATGTCTGGACTGGGAAAAATGGGCAGGAAGCTCCAGTGGGAGCTGCTGGGTTCGGTGTTGCAGTTTTGTGCCTCAGAAAGCCCAAGAAACCCCTACTTATCCAGTGAAGGACATGTGAAGAAGTGACTCTCACAAGCCAAGTCCTATCACACCCCATTCCTTCTTTCACTGGCTGAAAAATGAAGATGAAAATGCCTGATTTTAAATTGTTTGCCTCTTGCAGTGGAGGATATGTGATGTAAAAGCAACTGAACTGGGTGCTGGTGGATTTTTCTCCCTGATGTCCTGCTAGGAGAAACACCAGCTGGGTGGGTTACGGAACAAATGTCCCTGAGCTGATGGAACTCCCCAGGCATCCCAGCTCCCAGGCTGTATTCTCCTTGCCAGCAGAGAGGTATAACTGCTGATTTCCAGAGCTGAATCCTTGGAAAAACATGAAATCAAGCTGCTCCATAGTCTGGATGGAGTAGTTGTAGAGCCATTTCTTCTGGCTGGATTGCTAAGGCACGTTAAATTGATTTCCTAAAGCTGTTCTAACAGGCAGAGCAGAGGGGAATAAAAGCCTCTCTGCAAACAAAGAGTGGTTCAGTGGTTTGTGTGCTCGGTGTTGGCTGTAGAATTTGTGCCTTTGACGTAGCCTGTCGTGGCAGTGACTCCTGGGGAGGAGTTTAACTCAGGAAAACCCAGGTAGCCTTTCAAAAGTAGGTATTGTGAGATTACGTTGGATAAGGAGCAAGGCTGCTGCTCAGATAATCAGATTTGAGGAGTAAGATCTCAAATTTAATGTGTAACTGTGTGAAAGATGTGGCTGGTGCCTCTCTCAACAGAAGTGATGCAAAGTCCATTTTGTGTGTTGAAGGATTTTTTCCAGACCTAGAGGTCTGTGGGTCTCCAGAAAAGTCCCATTGTCTCTGATTTAGCTGTTGAACAGGTTTCAAACAGAGAAGCTTCACTTGCTGTCTCTTCCTCGGATTATTCTTTTAAAGGGCAAAATGGGAAATTAAAACAGTTGGACTGCTTAAAACAAATATTTTCATTTAGAGGAATGATTACAAGATTTGGAGCCTTGTAAGCAAGAGCCTCTTCTCCAGAATTTACAACCATCATCTCTCAAGTGTTCTTTGGGCTCAGAGAACCAGATAATTTTTTTGAGGGCCTCTCCACCCTTTTTGGGTTTTCCCAGATTGTGCTGGAGAGCTGAAGCTCTTGCAGGTGCTGTTTTGTGAAAAGAAAATCTCAGATTCAAACTCTACATTAGGAATTTGGGTCCTGAAGAAGAAAAATGGCCGTGTTTTGGTACCTGCAGGGTCTGTACAGGGATGTCTCCTTATAGAGCCATGAAGGCTGGAAAAGTCCAGCCATTAACCCAGCACCACGTTCACCTCTAAACCACGTCCCCAAGTGCCACAGCCAACATCTGGCAAGTGTTCTTTGAGTTCAGAGAACCAGTTAATTTTCTTTTAAGGGCCTCTCCCCCGCCCCGTGCTGAGCCATCCCAGGTGGTGCTGGAGAGCTCCTGCAGGAAAGGAGTTCTCAATATGCATTGACCTGGAGGAAAGCCTTCCCTCTGGAGAGGATGAGTCTTCCTGGAGCCCAGCAAGGTGCATTTCTCAGGCCAAAAGCACTTCCAGCCTGGAGTGAGGATGTTGTGGCTGAGCCCAGCCCGTGCCAAGCTGTGGGTGAGCTGCCTGGCCTGGCCACAGCTTCGTTCCTCACTTGCAGATCCTGGTTTCCCAAAGCTTGTGCCTGGAGCTGCTCGGCAGAGGAAGATTTATTGGCAGTGGATGAGAACAAGAAGTGTCGTTGTTGTTCTGTGTGGGGACAGGAAAAGGCTGGCTGGCTGATTACCTCTGCTGGGCACTTTTTCTTACTGCAAGGGATAATTTGTTTCTGAATTAACTTCCTTTCTTGCCCTTTTAAATGAGGGTTTCTGTTTCTCTTAGGTCTCCATAGTTTGACCCTTTTTATAATTTGGTTGAGCAATGTGTTATTACTCTGATAACATCTTGGGTGTGGGGCAGACCTGGGGCACGTGGGACTCGGTGGATCTGGGATTTTGGTGGAGCACTGCCAGTTCTCACCATGCCAGTGCCACCCTCAGCACCACCAGAGGCAGAGAGGAGGACAGGGAAGCAGAATTTGTGCTATAATTTAAATGCCCTTTTTATGAGCTCAGTTATTGGGGGATCAAGATAAAACTGCTGAGAACACAACCTGGCATCTCATTAAATCAGAGTCCAGCATTTCCTGGTGTGACTAATACTGGGTGAAAATAGATTTTTCAGCTTTCTGGCCAAACCAAGGGAGACTCAAATGTAGCTCAACTCAAACCAAAAAGGAACTTGGAGGCTTTGGCCAAACCAGATTTGATTTAGAGTCAGCTGAAAATGTCTTGCTAGTTCTCAGTTTTTTGGGGCTTTGGCTATTTACCCTCCAGCTTTTTTTCCTTTGTGGGAATTTATTTAAGTGCTACTTAAAAAAAAGTTGTTTCATTTTGAATGTGACTCTTCTTGGCCTGAGCTGTGCTGACTTTTACCTGCAGTCTTGCTTGACTTGGGATTTTTCCATGTGAACCGAGGAACTTTTTTTTTTGTTTTCCTTTGCAAATATTTGCACAAGTCTAGTTGGCACTGCAGTTTTGGTTTGTATTGTATTTGTATCTGGATTCTGGAATTAAAACAAAAGTGGGAGCTGTAAGTGCTACACCAGGGTGATAGGATTTGAGTCAGCTCAATAATGGCTTAAATTTGAAGAAAAGCTCGAGCTGCTGATTGATGCATGGGCAGGAGTGACTTGGCCTTGCTCTGGCAGTATTGGGACACCATTTTCCCCCCAAATAAATGGATATAACAGAGGGAGAGCAGACTCAGATGAGGCTGCATTCTGCACTGTTCCTCCCCTCCGTGCAGCCAGGCTCGGGTATATCCCACCTTCTCTGTGGCACCCATTTAAATCTGGTTTTAATCAGCTTTGTCCTCACTAAATCAACTCCAGCCTGATTTGTAAAGGTGTCACTGATCTAAATTATTTGTACATTGACCTAAGTGATGGACATTCGCAGTTTTACTGGTGTGATATTGGGATTTAGATCCATGTGTCAGTGTCCATAGAGCTCTTTACAGAGGAGCTGGAGGAAGCTCTCAGAGGTGTGAGAAACCTCCAACTCCAGCACGGTGGATAAAACTATTTCAGATAAAAATGGTTCATCATGGTGAGTTTCTTGGTGTCTTGTAAATGTGCTCAGTGTGAAATCTTTCAGGGCTGTGAGATCCTCTTCTTGCCCAGACCCTCACCTTAAGGAGACACTGAACTCCTGACTAAGAGAAACACAAATTTTTGGTGGCTGCCGGGAAAGTTACCTTGTTTGTGGAAGAGACCCAATAGCAAAGCTCAGGTTTTTACAGTCCAGTTTTCCCTTCCATACCCAAGAAGCTCTTGAGCTGAAGTGGGATTGTGGCACTGTTGTCTCTGGAAAACACAGCCCTGGAGACAATTCCTGGAGCTGAAACATAACCCTGTCACTTCAGGGAGAAAGAAAACTCCAGAACATGTGGCTTGCTTAATTATTGCGCTTTATAATAGGCTTTTCCAAATCATTTTGTACTTCAGTGGTTTCTTGCTTGGTCAGGTCCTGCCTGGTGCACGTGGTAGGGAAGGGATGATGTCTGGGGAGTGTTGGTGAGCCACAGGTAGTTCACACCTGCTCCTGGCCATGCTTGGGATAGAAATGATGTTCAAAATGCCCGGCAAACCTTCCTTTTCAAAACAGATTAAACGATGAGCTCAGCAGCTGAGGTATGGAAATGCTGAGAACCGAGCTCAGAATTAATGCTGATGGTGCAGTTGCCATTCACTGCTGGTGACCAGGTGGGTGAAGGTGAGAGAACTGAAGGTGTTGGGCCACTTGAAGGTTCTCCAGCTGGTCCAAAGCCCAGAGTTCGTGTCCCCACTGGCTTGCTGAGCTGTAACACGAGGAGACTTGTCTGCTGTCCAGTCGCAGCTGGATTGCAACCAGGGGCTTGGCTTTGGTTGTGAAAACAAGTGTAGCTTGCACTCTATTTTCAATTACTTCAAAAGATAGTTATTCCTCACCTTAGGACCTGCCTTGATCTTTCTCTCTTGCAAAGCTGATTCAAGTCCAAAAAGCACAAGGGGCTGTGGTGGAGGGGAGTTAGGAAATAAAAGGAATAGTGTCATCTTTCTCATGCCCTGTATTGTTCTAATTGAGCTGTTTGGTTGCTCTCAAACAAGTGCCGCTCTGAGATTAATTTACAGAAGCAGGCTGCTTCCAGTCTGGGATCAGGAGGTCAAACTCAGTAAGAAAATACTTGATGGTGTGATTTAAAAAAAATTTTTAATGCAAATTGTGAGGAACTTGATAGAAAATACAACATGCTCCTGACTAGGACACCTCCAGCCAAAGATCTTGTTAAGGGAGCAGCCTTCGGGGTGCTTGGGGGTGAGAATACATCTTAAAAGGAAAGAAACGGGCTGGGATTATGGAAGAGAAGTTGGAGAAATAAATCCTCCTGTTGGAGGACTGTGATAGGTGCTCGCTGGATGAATAAAAGGGAGCAAGCAGCTGAAATAACTTTGAACCAGGTAAACTCTGGTAGGAGGACTCTGAGGTAGGAAAATACTTCCACACCTCTTCAGGTGTCTGTAGGCAAACGCTGTGTGCATTTTTCAGCAGTGATTTACGGAAGGGTTGGGAAGTGGTTGGTGGCTTCGAAGGGAACCGGAGAGCTGCATTCCTGGCTGGCATTACCCACCTGCTGCCACTGCACCAAGCCCCAGAGTTCCCAGCAGGAAAAGTGACAGCTAACCAGGTCCCAGCTCTGTTTAAAAACCCCAGGGTGGAGACAAACCTGATCTTTTCACGGCCTCTGGAGATGATCCCTGTGTTTATTTCACACAGCTTTTTTTGCTGGTCTTGGTTCTGGGAGTCAAACATCCATCCCATCCCCTGGATCACAGCCAAGGATTTCCCTCCAAGCACTAATCCTGCCGCTGTGGATCTTGAGCAGGGAGATCAGCCTGGTTTCTGTAACACTCGTGAGCCAGAAAAGGGAAAAGAACAGCTGGGAGCAAATGGGGAAAGCCATTACAACAGAGAGGTCTGCCTGAGGCAGGAGTGGGAATGTATTGGCTTGGCACTTTGCCTTAATGTTTCCAGAAGCAGTTTGGGAGATCAGGTGAAATGAAGTGTAATCTGCTTTCCAGTAACGCAGGTGGTTTTTAATAAGAGGCTTATTTTTTTTTGTGGAAGCTTCTGTAGCTCTGCAGGTACTCGGTGTGTTGGGCTCTCATTTGTTTTCTTGGCTGTTGAAAAGCAGCTGGAGGAAAAGGCAGAATACACCTTGAAATCTTGAAAGGTGTTTCCCATAAAAACATGGGCGTCACATTGTACAAAAGAGAGCAGATTTGGGCTAAGAGTAACTAAAAGTCACTGTTTAAGACTCCAGAAGTCTTAGACCAACAACGTCATGTGTTTCCCAAAGCTGAAATGGGTTTTTATACCTTGTGTTGTGGGTCCCAGCCTAACGATCCCATTTTCCCTGACAGTTGCACTATAAAGTCCCTTCAGCGACGTCACGTTTGCATCAGCCGCCTGGAGAGGCCTCAGAACTGGGGGGAGAACTCCTGTGAAGTCAGATTTGTGATATTGGTCCTGGCTCCTCCCAAGATGGTGAGTTTTGTCTTCATGCTCCAGAACTTTGGGGGGTTCTCCTGAGTTTGCTTTCCCTTGGTCTCCTCCTGGGGTTAATGAATGTTATTTTTAAAACACAAGGGGATGTGAAAAGGCCTGAGGTCTTCTCAGCAGCTGTCGAGATGATTTATCCTGTTGGTGAGGGGTGGATTAGTGGGCTGTGTCCTTGTCTCATGGCCTGTATCCTGATGGGGAGGAGAGCACTGTGTAGTCCCCATACACACCTGGGATGCACCTAACACTCCGTGGATTCCCCTCTCCAGCTTTAGCTGCTGTTTTTAGAGGTAAGAAATGCAGTTCCTTGCTAAAGCCAAACTTTTGAGAGGCCCTTGTGAGTCTACAGCAGAGGGGTCTGGGTCCCTTCCCAACAAACTTCCTTGATGGGGCTGGCATTTACCCTGCACGTGTGGCTGCAGCAGCTGGAGGCGATGCGGCCAAGAGGAAGACGATTCTTTTTTAAGCTCTGTTGCAGTAAGGGTGAGACTTTCTGGGAGCTGCGGTGCTTTTAAGGTCAGGCTTTTCCCTGAGGCCCTTTGGGATGTGTTTTCAGAGCTTTTAGCACTTGAAACAGCAAGGTTAAAGCTTGCTCAGGTTCTGGTTCTTTGGTGTGGACAAGAATGGCACAGTAGAACACATTTACTGCAATCAGAGCATCCTGAGCTGGAAGGGACCCACAAGAATCATCCAAGTCCGACTCCGGTATCATGGGGTGCATCAAGGTTAATTGGGGATCACCATCCTGTCTTCCTCGAAAGCACTGGCCTGACCAAGGTGGTTCTTCCAGCTGATGGCTGAATGGTTCAAAGCTCAAGACCTTTTCACACTCCAGCTGGCTGCTTACACCTTGGGGCTGCTGGGTCTGTGCTCCTGGGAGGTGCTGGAGAGGTTGAGGACCTTTTCTGGGACGGGATACGTCCTGATTCAATTTCCTGCTCTTCAATGCTATCTGTGTGACCTTGGGACCTGCTGGTCTGGCCTGTCTCCCTTCCCCCTTCACCACCACCCTCGTTCAAATGGGAATACTGGTGTTTCCTTCTTTCCCAGGATTTCTGGCAGGTCTTTCCCAACCGATGCTTTTGGCATCGACCTCGAAGCCAACAGGCTGAAAACATATTGATGTTTCTTGTGAAAAGCAGGAGGGAGAGCAGCTGGAGCTGTGTGCAGTTCCATGGATCTCTCCCTCATTGTTATCTCGGGCCAGCTACGTGCAAAGCACCCGGCAAACGGCTCCGCATCCGCTCCGATCCCGGGAGTTTGCAATTCCAATGGTCAGCATCAAATTAAGGGAAGGGAGTGGAGGCCAACAGAGCTTGCACTTGCCAATGAGCTGTTTTATTTTAGATGGGATGGTGGAGCCAGCCCCGAGTGCGCATTTCTGGTGCAGCAGTTAAAATAATTAACCTGCTGACAGCAACACATTAAACGGGCCTGGCTGGGGAGGGGAAAAAAAGTCCACAAAATGGGCATTTGTTCTGCTGGGAGTCCAGATCCTTGACCTTGCTAATATGGAGGATGGAAAAAACCTTGAGTTTTCTTGCAAATATCTGTCTTCTCTAAATTGTTCATCTCCCTGGGAAAGGGAGAATGGGAAAAGCGTTGGGAATGTTGAAGCAATCCTTGCAGCATCCAGCCCAAGGATTGTTGCTGCTTAGAGGTAAAAGGTGAAGCCTCTCCTGTGATGGCAGATCCAGGCTGGTTCACAAGCTCTAAAAGCAAGTCCCAGGGAAAATCCTTCACTTAAATCCAAACCTCTCCCTAGAAACTTCAGTTGAATGTGCCCTAGTAAGTGTTTGAAGGGACATTCCTGGTGATGAAATCCCAGAACGGTTTGGGTTGGGAGGGACGTTTAAGATGATCTCATTCCAACCCCCTGCCATGGCAGGGACACCTTCCACTATCCCAGCTTGCTCCAAGCCCCATCCAGCCTGGCCTTGGACACTTCCAGGGATGGGGCAGCCACAATTTCTTTGAGCAAATGGGAGAGAGGAAGGTGATGTGAGTGATGGAGGAAGCACAGCGTTAGCAATGACTCTGGGACCAGCTCAGTGCCACCCATGGCTGTGCCTCTGCGTCACCCACGCTGAATTATTTGGTTGTATTCATGGAAAAATTGTTCATCTGTTCAGTTGTGAATCATGAGAAGCAATTGGGATCAATCACAGATGCTCACTCTTCTTTTCCTGGCAGTGTGAGGAGCTTGGAGGCTCTCCAGGGCTGGGAGGGGAGTGTTTGGGTGTCTCTGGTAGTTGCTGCATGATGAGTGTGGAGTGTAGGAGAGGTGGGTGCGTTAAAACTTGGCATTAAAAGGAGCTTTTAATGAGCTGTGGTTCTGTGTAACTTGGCCTTGGCAGGTATCTTACCTGTCTTGGCCACAGCAGGAGCAGGTGAGCAGGTCAGGGCCTGGAGAGCTTGGATTTGGTGGGTTTGTGCAGGGATGGGGAGCTCAGCCTCCTTTACTCTTCCCTTTGTATCCAATTTCCTTAGTGCCAGGAGCTCTAGAAAAGCAGGCTTGGATTCTGCTGGAAGCAAAGATCAGGCCTGTGTCTCTCACAGAAATATTAAATCCTGAAAATAAGCACTTTTTTCATGCGTGCAAGTCTCCTGTCCCTTCCAAACATTTAGTGAAGACAAACAAGAGCTGCTTGTGTGTGTGTGCTCAGTTGTTTTTTCCCATCCTTTCCCCTCTGTGCCGGTGGTTACTTGAGCTGAGAGCTGTCGATCTCCACTTGTGCTGCCAGAATTGCCCCAGAGTGGCCGAGGGAATTGAGTTTTAATGCCCAGAAAATAGGAATCAGATGAGCACAACAATCTCAGTCTTTCAGATAAGACGTCACTACCTGCAGGGACCTTGACTGCAGCATCTTTCCACCCCAGGAGCAGCAATGCTGAGGTGCTGTAAGGTAGCAAAGATTTTGTTTGTCTAGTCTTGAAGGGAAACCGGGGATAAAATGCATGCTCAGCATGATTCAGCTTTGGATTGAGTTCTGGGAAGTTGATCAAGTAAAGATCGATCAGGGCTTCAGGACCTGTGTTGGTGCCTCCACAGGATTCTGCTGTGGTTGTGTGTTCATCTGCAACAGCTTCCAGATGTGCCCTCCTCCCTCAGGTCTCTCTGGGATCCCAGGAGCCAGGCAGGTTCCTCTTCAGAGGGGTAAATTATGGGGTTTACCTTTCAGAAGTGAAATCAAATCAGTTTAAAATTGCTTTTTCTGTCTTTTTTTTTTTTTTTTTTGCTGCTCAGAAAAGCACCAAAACGGCTACAGAAGTGGGCAGGACCTTTGCCACGATGTTTTCAGACATAACCTTCCGGCAGAAACTCCTGGAGACCAAAACTGAGGAGGAGTTCAAGGAGGCCTTAGTGCACCAACGCCACTTGCTGACGGCGGCGAATCAGAGACCCTCAGGGAAGAACGATGGGCACAAATCACACGGTAACAAACCACTCAAGGTAAGGCTTGGCCAGCACCTCTGCCATGCCCCTGCCTCCCTGGTGTCCAAATGCATCAATCCGAGAGGATTTGGGATGAGGAGGTGAACGCTTGAGGCCAGTGGATGCAGCAGCATTTCCAGCAAGCTCCCAGCACCAAAGTTTCCCCGAACGGCTGCTGTGTGCACTTCCACCTTCCTCAGATTCTGCTGTAAATCTCCAAAAAACCACTTCAAAGAGGCAGGTGCTGAAGGGATGCAGAGCAGTTGGGGGTTGAAATGGTTACAGGACTTTGATTCCAGATGCTTAGTCGAGGGTGGGATTAATGGATCACTGCTCCTTGTCAGTCCAAGGTACTTAATCCTTACAATCAGAAGGCTCTGAAGGAAGCTGCTGCTTGTCTTTCCTGCAGCCAAAAGACTTCTTGGCCATCTCTGCATGGTAATTTCACTTAAAAGTTGCCTGTCAGTATTTGGCCTGAATTCTCTCCCTGTTTGATCTGTAGCTCTGTAAAACATTACTTGCTTTGTCCTTTAAAGTTCGAGGGAAATGCTGTAACTCAGCTTTCTTTTCTGGAATTTCCTGTGTGTTGGTCATTGCTTTGTTTTTCCGTTCAGAAATCCATTCTTTAACCAGACAGCTTACCTGAAAAACAAACTGTGCCATCTCCAGCTTGCTGCTCCTGTCCCTGCATTACAAATAACCCCAAAACTTTGGGTTGCCTGTAGTGTAGGAGCTGCTTCACTTATCACTTCCCCCCCCCACCCCCCAGAATAGTTTTAAGGGGTTTGATCTGCACATCTGGAAATGAGCAAAGCACATGTTTTTCCTGCAGAATCCCCTTGCTTATAGGTAGTGCTTTGAACTCTGCTAGACCCCATACCTGCTCTTAGGTTTGCAGAACAAGTCCTGAAACCCTCTTTAGACCCAGGTCGTGCAAGGCAGGGATATTTGGAGTAGTAACTTAGGTAAAGTAGGTTTAACCCTTTACACCTTGCCTTTCAGAGGGGTTTTTGTTATAGCAGTTGAAGTGTCTGGCTCTGTCTTTTGCTAAAAATAGCAAAAATTAAGTCTCCAGAGGGTTTTCTGCACTGTGGTTTGGTGAGGAGGGCTGGATGAGACACTGAGCTGTTGGCCCTGAGACTGGTGATTCCTGCTGGCCTGCTTGGAAAAGCAGCCTTGGCCAGGCAGAATCCTGATTTCTCCAAGCCAGTGCTGTAGAGAGTGACACTTCTTCCTTCAGCTCTTGCTTTTGGCATTGACAGTTGTGGGCCTGGATTTGCTGAACTGTTCTTTTTAAACCATTTTATCCTTGAGCTCTTGGGAGATGCAGCCTCTCTATCCCCACCTCACCCTGCCAGCACAAAGAGCTGGGAAGGCGAATTCCTGGCAAGCCAAGCTTTGCCTGGAGAAGTGAGGTTGATTTGAGCCCCTAGGCTGGATTCCTCAGCTCCTGACAGCCATCTCCAGCATCTCCTCCCCTTGTGGAGAGGAAGCATTTAATACGAGCACAAACCCACGTGAGACTGGGAGTGTAATTTCAACCTGTCAGCCACCCCCAGAGAAATAAACACCCTCATTGGAGCCCCTGGCCTCTGACAAGTGAGCTCTCAGGAAGGTGTAAAGTCTCTGGGTGACACAAAAATCTGGCCTCCAGTGATCAGAAAGGAAACAGGCCCTAAATTCTGTCTGAGTGGGATTTTGGCAAGTGCTTGTTTTTACCTCTGCTGAAATACTGAGGGGGATGTGACAGTCACATTCCCTGCTGTGCCTACAGCACCGTCACTTCGCCTTGGCTCATCTCAGGGGATTATTTAGGCAAGGCTACGTACTCAATCATAATTAAGTCAGCCTGAGATCCTCTTGTTTACTGAGGCATCTAATTGTGATTTTGTTCATGGAGCAGCCCCTAACAGCTGTGATGGGTTTCTGGCTGTGATTTCGTGTGTGGATTTGCTGAGGGGGCTGTGTGTGCTCAGCATCAGCAGGAGGGAGGATATGGAGGATGTAGTATTTTTGCACAGACTCGTGTCCCTGATCTCTGTAAAATGCTCGTGCAGCCCCCCCCCCCAGCACTTTTGGGGAGGGCTGAGGAAGGGTCAGAGTTGTTGGAGCAGATATTTTCTGTTTGGCTCTGTAGCTGCTAAGTGCTTGCTTAGCCTCTTCCTCTAACCCAAATAATGGCAAGAAGCTTGGAGGGATTTGTAGAATGGAAAGTGGGAAAATTCATGAACTTCATCTATTTGGATAAGTTGGGGGATAAAAGCAGAACCAAAAAGGGCTGTAACTTTGGAGGCCAGTAAACTTAGTCTTTTGTAGTTTTAATTTTTTTATCTTCTGTAACTCAGTCTTTAGCAGCCTTCCAGTACCGACAGGAGGGCTGGAGAGGGACTTTTTGCAAGGGTGTGGAGTGACAGGAGAAGGGGGAATGGCACGAAGCTGAAAGAGGTAGATTTAGATATTGGGAACAGGTTCTTCCTGTGAGGGTGGGGAGGCCCTGGCACAGGGTGCCCAGAGAAGCTGTGGCTGCCCCTGGATCCCTGGAAATGTCCGAGGCCAGGCTGGACGGGGCTTGGAGCAACCTGGGACAGTGGAAGGTGCCCCTGCCCAGGCCAGGGGGTGGCTCTGGATGGGCTTTAAGGTCCCTTCCAGCCCAAACCATTCCGTGATTCTGTGATATCTCTGGTGCAGCCCAGGTTGAGTCTGAGGGTAGGAGAGCGGAGAGGAAAGCTCAGAGGAGGATCAGCCCTGCAGAAGGAACAGCTGTCCCCACAGTTCCCCACTGATGAGGTTTCACTGACATCCCCATGCCTTTACCCTCTTTTTAACACTCACACACACAAGAAACAAGTGCATGAAGGAACCCCACGGGTCTCAAACATAACCCTCGTGCCTTGTGGGACGAGTTAGGCAGTGCTTTCCTCCTCTGCACACTCCCAGCTGCCTGGAACAGCCTTTGTGCCCCAGAGTCCCCTCCCTCCTGCCCCGGGCCAGGAGCAGCCGCGCTCCTCCTTCCCTGGAAGATGAGACACCCCGAGCATCCTTCTCCCCGTGCTCACTGCAGCATGATAAGTAAACATCCCAGTCTGAGGCTATTGTGATTCTCTGGCTGACTCATGCCTTCAGGAATCTCTTTCTGGGGGGGAAATTAAATTGCTTTTTGAGTGCATCTGGCTTTGATGTCCAACTCTGCCACCAAATATGGTTGAAGCGCGGAGGTTTTTCGGAAATGCTTAAAATGCAGATGTTTTGCTGGTGTCTGCTGGCAAAACATCTGTCTGCTCATCCTGATTGTTCAGGATGGAGTTGAAACTGTCCTAAAGTTCGAAAAGTCCTACAGGTGTGTTGACAAATTGCAACAGAATTGGCTTAAATAGCTGAAATACGAGATGATGCAGTCACTGATAAAGGAGCTGATCCTCTTTTGCACTCCAAGCCCCAGTGATTGCTGTGCCCAGTGTATTCCATCTAAAGGAAAAGATTCCCTTCATTATTTTGTTTATGGTTCTGATCTTCCAGGTGCTGCAAACAGGTGAGTCCCAGGAGAGAAGGCAAAGCTGTGTGTAGTCTGTTAAATGAACACTGTAGTGTCAAGTCCTTTCTAAAGCAGTCATTTTTATCAGTTTCCACATAAACCAGCCAAAGGAAGAGCTCCCTGCTGCTTTGAGATGATCTGTTGGTGTAAATTTTGTGTCTCTGATTTTTATTTCCCCCCCTCACACTCCCTAGCAGAGGTTATAAGTCTTCTGTATCTGGTTCTGCAACAAATACATGAAATGTTTTAGTTGAGGCAGCTGGGGTTGTTATCACTGCATAAAGGTGCATTTGATTTTCAGAGTGGCTTGTGTGCTCTGAGAATAACGGGAAAATCTGACAGGTGCCTCATTTGTAAGTGTTGCCTACCCTGACGCTTTCCATGTGCTTTCCATAAGGAAGGAGTTGTGAGGATTGGGAGGCTGAGAGTCAATAGCAGCTGTCACATATTCCTGACAAGCTCCTCATTGCCTGTGGTGAGCAGCAGATCCTATCAGCAATCCCACTGCACCTTGCAGGCCCCCGAACTAGGAATAAAAGGCAAAATGTTGGATTTTTGGAACCCTTTCCCAGAGTTTTTGTTGTCTTTTAATGGGCAGAAATTATGGCTGGCTTATGTGGATTTATTGAAGCTTTTTCCCCGTTGATGGAGTTTGAGGTGCAGGCAGCCTGAATTCCCTCACATCTCTTTGAGGTCTCCCTTTGCCGTGGCAATGCCAAGGAAGAAGCACTTGCTGGGGATCTTTTTTCAGAGGCTTTATGTGGATTTGTGGGAATTTTTGGGCTGGCATCTAAAGGAAAAGTTGTGCGGGGGGGATGGGAAAGGCACCTCTGATGTGTTTAACCCCAGGGCACCCAACGTCTGATCCTTCCCAGTGGATCTTCCGCTCCCTCACCTGCACAGCAGGCATGCAGATAGGAATGGGAGGGAGCAAAGGGAAGGAAGGGAGGAAAACAGGGTGGTCTGGGGGATTTTCTCTTTTACAATGCTGTGAGGATATAAATTGAATCACGGCGAGTTTATTTTTATTATCGTGACAAGATGGGATTTGAATGCCCTATTCAAAACGAGCCCTCTCGCTCCTATCAGGGTTGAATAAGGAGCTTAATCTCTTTAACAATGCATGAGCCTTTACACTGACACAGCACTTCCTTCCTTTCTTCAGCTGCACGACTTTCTCAATATTGGCAAGGGGATTTCTGATGACATTGCACGAAGATTCCCAGTGTACGCGCTGGACTTCACCGATGGTACGTTGGCCAATGTTTATGGAAGCACTGCCCCGATTTGGGATTTTTTTTTTGTGATGTGATGTCCTGTTTACAGTGTGCACTCAATGTGTGCTTTGATACGTGTAACAGCTCTCCTGTCCCTTGTTTAAAAAGCCTTTTGACAAAAGCCTGTGAATGGGCAGCGTGCAGCGCTAGAGATGAGGCTCCTGCAGCGTTTCCTTAATGAAGGTGCTGGCTGTGCGCGGGTGAGGGTTTTCATTTTTATTAAGCAGTGATTAAATGGATCGATTATTGCCGTGCATAGACTCAGATCAACTCCTTGCAATCTAATTAGTCAGCGCTGGCCTGATAGGCCCTTTCTGCTGCCTCTGCAAGCCGGCTCAACACTAATTATAGTGATGCTGTGGGAGTTGGGAATGCTTAAACAAAATGTGAGCTGCAGTAACTTCAGCCCGGTGTTGTGAAAAACAGGATACGGCTCGTCCGCTGCCGCCAGATCACAGGAGCAGCACACAGTGTTTATAGTGAGCCTCAGCTTTCGGGCTCGATGCAGCTCCCACGGCGGCCTCGGGGGTTTTAAGAGTTGTTTTCTCCCTTTTTCGCTTGCAGACTTTCACTTTCTTGAAGGCTGGGAGGAATCTTCAGGGCAAAGCAGGATTACAGAGCCCCAGCCTGACATCAAAACGTGTTTCTTGCAGCTTGCTGGGGAGTTGGTTAATATATTTAATATAATATATTTGGATATAGTTTGGATAAAATAGAGAATTAAAGTGTAGGCAGGGAGAACCTTGGAGATTTATCAGATAAGTCGGGAATTTATCCCCTCCTGCTGTTAAATCCACCTTAGCTCCAGCCTGTGTCCCAGCCTGCCTCAGTGCATGAGTGCTGTGAAGGCTCCTGAGATGAGGGTGGTCTTCCTTGCATGAGGCATTAAAAAACCAAGATTCCCATCCAAACCCCAATTTTCAGAGTCTCCTGTTGCAAAGCCACCTTCCGCAGGCAGCTTAAGCTCCAGAGGAGCAGGGCCAAGGCCGTGGATGTGTGTCCTCGCTCCCTTCCCGCGAGCATGGTCACCAGCAGCAGAGGAACGTGGATGAGATGCTGCCTTAGCACAGGGGTTGAGTGCTGGGTGCGTTCTCCAGGTGCTTTGTCGCTGCTGGGATGGAACTATTGCCAGGAGACTCGGTGTGATGGGAGGGCTAATGCTGATTTCTCTGGGGATTCGAGGGTGTGTTGAGGAGCAAGGGGGATATAAAATGATTTTCAGGGGAGCAGCAAGGAATCTGATATAACAGAAACATTAATTTTTGGCGCGTGCATCACTGGCGTCAGCTCTGGCAGGGGACTTCAGCTCCTAATCTGGACACTTCATCCCTTTGGCTGTTGCTTTCTAGAGCTGTCAAGGGCTCATTTTCATGATAAAGGGATATTGAATCACTTGCGAACTGCTGCAGAAGCACCTTGTGGGGACCCACGTTCGCCTCAAGACAGAGCAGTGTCTGCTGTGCCTGTCTGAGCACAGCAGGCACAAAACCATCCGATTTTGGTCCTGCGGCCAATTCTGGCTGTCAGCAGATTTGGAAACTCACTTCAGGGTCCATGTTGTGGCTCTGAGTGCATCCAGATGACCCTATGGGTGCTGCCTCAGCCCTGGGCTCAGGGCTGTAAGCTCTGCGAGCTTTGCATACAATGATGTGGAGAATGGGCATAAAATTGGGATAAAATGCAGCTACAGGTTAAAAAGTGTCAGTGTTCTGTTACACAACTTCTGGAGAGTGGAAAAGAGCCCAGTGAAACTCCAGAACTACTTCAGCTCAAATGGGAGGTTCTCACTGTAGGAGCAGTTGAGCCCTTTCAGTAGGATATGGGAAAAAGGGGATTTTCCAAAAAAACACTGTATATTCCTATGGCCATTTCTTCCCAGAAACCAGAAATGAGGATGAATTTTTTAAGGAACTGCTTGAAATGAAAAGCAGATGGAGCATGAAGCATCTGCCATAAACCACTGAGACCGAAGGTGATCAGGAATGTGGAATTCCTGGAGCATCTCAAAGCAGTGGTGCATCAGAGCACGAGGGATTTGAACTATCCGAGTATCTGCGCTCCAGACAGCCACATGTGCACCATCAAAGAGCTCTGAATTACAAAGATACTGGGTTTTGAGTGGTTGGAGTCTCTAAATCCTCAATCTGAGAAGCATCCCGGGGTTTGGGGTTAGACAGATAAACCCATCAAGGGCAGGGTGATAAATAATGAGGCTTTTGTAGGACCAGCAAATCTTGGGCCAGTTGGAGTTTCGTGGGATTGGTCCTCTTCACACGCTGCACAAATTACCCTTAAAGGAATAGTCTTTCTCTTTTTTTTTTTCCCTTTTACACAGATTAGGAACTCGTCAATTTTGTTTTGTGACAAAGTCTTGTGCATTTTAGTGAATGTCCAAGTAGCAAGGAAGAGTTTTCTGAACTTTTGCTCCAGGATTTTAGTGATAAAGATGGCTTGTAATAGATGTCTTCCAGCAGGAGCAGCTGAAGATGAATAACTGGGTTATGCTGAGCCTGAGAACACCTGTAGTTTTCCCTTAAACTGGAATTTACTCCATTTGGCATGTGACTGTGACCTTTGTGCGCAGGACTCTGTCTTAAAAAACAGAGTGTCTCAACTTCATCCTGATCCTGTCAAATCGGCTCAAAGCACTCGTGTGTCAGTTTTGTTACTCTTTAAGACTCAAACAGTAGGAGCTTCCAGAAATTTCTTTTTATTGAGGCTGGTTTGAGTGAAGGAGGGGGTTCTGCCTGGACTCAGATACGAGATTTCTGAAGCTCCTAAAATTGCTGTCCTCATTCTTCAGTGTTATTTTCTGGTACAACCCAGAGAACAAACACAAATGCAGTGCCTGAAGTGCCCAGTGGGAAATTTGAGGTGCCTGACATTTTTATGGTGAGCTTTGATGCTGTGTTCTTACATATCCATATCCCTTCCCCTCCTGGGGAGGGAAGATGAAGGGAAAAGAGGAGAACTGAGGCTTATTCTATTTTCTCCCTGTTGTTCTGGGCCTGTGTCTTTGGTACCTGGCTGTGGTAGGCGGATAGTTCAGCTGGAAGTGTGGATTTCTCCCTGTCCTTGGTCCTGCAGAGGGACCCTAATCAGCTCCTGAGGGCTGCTGGCAGCATCCCTGGGATTTGCTGTGGTGTTTTGCAGAAGGGAGATCCCCAAAGCTCCCTGCAATGTGGGCATGCTTAGATGGAAGGCTTGAAAACATTGGAAAAATGGGATTTGAAAGAGAACTTTTGTCTCGCTGGCTGTCTAAGGTAGCTCAGAGCTTAAGCCTTGATCTGAACCCAGAGCTGAAACATTGACCATGGATGGATTGGCTTTGACATGTGCCAAACCCTCATCAGCTTTCCTGCCTTGGCCACCTTGTCTGGCAGGATTCCATTCCTGAGGAAGGAGGGGGAATAAAGGGATTGCAGAGAGGCTTTTCCCCTTCTCTTCCATGCATCTCCCACCCTAGATCAGATATGAGCGAGCTCCTGCATCACTCTGCAGCCCTTCATCCCTAAATATCACTTGGGTACCAAAGTTTAACATCCTGAACTCCTCATGATTCCCCAAAACATCCAGCCTGGGTTGCTTTGGGGTCTCTTTGTGTCAGTGGTGGATGGGAATGTTCTAAAAATGCATAAAAGCGTCACATTTTGTCTGTGGATGTTTCCTTCCAAGAGACCCAGGATTTCCTAGGAAATGGGCTGAAGGCAGCAGGATAGGAAGGGAATGGTCTGAGCCTTGATCTGATTTTTCATGCCTCTCTGCTCTCAGCACATGCTTGGCTTCTGCTCCAGACTCCCGGAGTGGATTTCCTTTTCCAGTTAAGTTCTTAGTCCCACTCGTTCCATGATTTACTCTTCACAGGACTTCAGGGAAGCTTCATCTTCCCAACATTGGGTACAGAGTCCAGCAGCCATCACATAAATGAAAGCTCAGCTTGAGGGCATTAGGAGAAGTTTGTAATTCTGGGTTTAATATTAAAAAGCTTTTTTTTTTTAAATTAGGGCTTTCTTAGACTCATCCTTGCTGCTGAGCTGCAGGTCAGTGTAATTAAACTTTCTTTGCGTGGGATATTTCAGAGAATTGGGAAGGAACACTAACAGCCAGTTCAGAGAATGTCCATCACTTGTGTTTTTGATTTAGTAAATGTACAATCAATGCACTTAAGGAGCTGTAAACCCAGTTTGTGGGGCTGCTGGTCATGAACTTACTGTGGAATCCCAAGCAAAGTGAGGCCAGAATTGCTGCAGTTCCCCCTGAAACTGTAACCTTGTCTGTACAAACTGTGGCTTCTCAGAAATGCAGACAGGTAAAATGGAAGCGTCACGTTGATGAACAGAATTGCTTCCCATTCCAGTGTGTGGCTGTGCCTTCATTTCAGGGGACTGCTCCTGTAACAGTCAGCTACTGACATTCCACAGCTGGACCGAGAGTTGATTTTCTGCTCGGGATTTACGTGGTGCAGGTGGAGTGACACCTTTTTCAGTGGCTTTATGAGCCTGTCACAGATGAAATGCCATCATAAAGCAGCCCACCTTCTTCTGAATGAAGCCATGGCAGTCCATGGGCTGCAAAACATCCTGAAAATGTTCGCCAGATGTTGGCTTTAAAAAGGTAGAAAGCTAAATCCTGGTTAATGCTGGATTTCAGTATCTGTGGCAGGTGGATCTGTGCAAGGAGAGGCAGTGTTTGGTCATGACTGCAATTAAAGAGTGAGCAATCAGCTCGGGGAAGGAGTGTGTTTAATCTGGTGTAATTATTGTCTCCATTACAAAGTGAATTTCGCTGCCCACCAGAAGGATTCTTGATCCTCAAATCTTGTCTGGCTGATTATGGATTAAAGAAAGTGCTGGAAGTCTTGGACCCAGCCAGGATGAATCACAGAATCATTGAAGTTGGAAAAAACCTCCAAGATTGAGTTCAAGCTGTGCCCAATCCCCACCTTGTCACCCAGCCCAGAGCACCGAGTGCCACCTCCAGTCCTTCCTTGGACACCTCCAGGGATGGGCACTCAGTGCCTCCCTGGGCAGCCACTTCCAGTGTTTAACAACCCTTTCCATGAGGAAATTCCTCCTGATGTCCAGCTGAACCTCCCCTGGTGCAGCTTGAGGCCATGTCCTTATGTGGCATAAGGACCTCCATGACCAGCAAGGGCTCCTTTGCCAGGACTGAAACTGAAAATGAGCTTTTGTGATGCCCTTCAAGGCTTTTTCCTTCTGCCCTCTCATCCTACGGTTTAACTGCCTGAACCTTTTTAAAAAAGGATATTATTTGCTTCTCTGGACCTGGTTGATCTTTCAGAAATTATTTCAAAGCTTTCAGGCATTGTTGCCCCTGACCTTTCATACTGGAAGGACTCCCCTGCCCAAAAAGCAATGTTTTGGAGTGACAGAGAACCCTCTGAACCAGGGTGTGGCCGTGTCCATTTATGGAAGCACCCCTCAGTCCTGTTTGTCCTGCCAAATCCTTCCTTTTCTCTGAAGGTCTCAGGCAGTTTGGAGTGTGAGGTAGGAGCCTGCAGCTGTTGGGCTCAGGATCATGGGAAATCTTCATCTGTGGGAATTAAATTCCAGGCCCTTTGGGTTGCCAGGAGTGGTCAGGAATGTGACCTGTGGTTTCTGAATCTTCCCAATAAATTGAAAGGAATTTGCCTGGGAACAGCTGATCCGATGACTCCCAAAAGGTCAAGCTCATATTTGCATGCTTGAGATGTCTCTTGTCAGGTTTTAGCCTGGAGTTTGAGGATGCTGCCGCGCCTCAGAAGTGCTGTTTGTGTCTGTTCCTCTCCTATCTGCAAGCAGGCACCTCACAAGGTGTCCTTTGTTCGCCTGGCTGCCTGTGCATTGCACATCACCTTTGATTTTTGGGTTTTTACATCCTCCTCCCATCCTTATCTCTGCCCTGCAAATGGTGCAGAAAGCAGATGTTAGATAAGATCCCAAAGTCATTGAGAGATTTTTGTTCTTTTCATTCCAGTGATAGAGATTTTCAGTGTGGCACCAATAACCTCTAAAGCCAAGCCCTCCCTTATCTGATTCATCCCATTGGATTTTACCTCTCTCAGCAAGGGACTGATGCAGAAAAAGCTTAGGTGGGTGTTTGGGAGCTCGGGGCAGATGCCTCTGGGGGAATTCTTTGCTCTGGAGCCTTCCAGAAGGAGATTTGGGCAGCTCCAAGCTCTTCCAGCTGTCTGAGAGGAAGAGCACCATCAAGGATGGTGGCACAGGCAGGCTGAAGGCTGAGGAGGCTTTCTCCAGTGCATCCTCTCTGTTCTGTGGAAAAACTTGGGTCCTCCTGGAGCAATGTCAGCTGTTGTCATCTCATCCTTTCTCCTGTGCATCCCCAGTGAGCTCACACCACACATCAGCCTGAAAACAGGAAGGGGAAGGGAAGCTACTTCAGAGGCTCTTAAATTCATATTCTGACACTTTAATTCTCTTTCTGGCTGCTTTGTGTTTTGGCCTGGTGTGTTTTTTCCGATGGAGACGAGAGGGGTGAGTGGATGGAAAAGAGAGAAGCTGTTCTTCCAGCAGGGCCTGTTAAAGCAAATCTCAGTGTAGCCGTTCCTGACCTCTGGGGCTGTTTGTTTTTGTGTCCTGCTGCCAGTTTTTGGCTCAGGGTGGCATATTATTGATTCAAACCTACAGCCTTAGGCTTCTGTCTAGGAAAAAATGAACTGCTTCGTGTTTTCCTGCCCAAGACAAGAGTAGGGAAGACAAGAGATCATAATGAAGCTCATTCAGGGGACAGTGCAGAATATCTCTGAAGTTGATATGAGAAAGGCAGGGGCTGGGCATTTATGAACCCTAAACTTACAGTTTCTGCCTTGATCCTCTTCCAAGCTTTGGGGACTGGCGAAACTGAGCAAAAGGCTTCTTCTGTTTCCTGTTTTGATGATGTCAGAAATGTCTGGTGGCAGTTTTGGTGCTGCTTCTGGTGCCAGATGAACAAAAGCGTGGCTGTGAGAAATCAGGTGTTAACAATCCCGTTTCACGTTCCAAGGGGGGACTGAATTTCTACTTCTTCTCAACATGAAAAGAACTGATGGTGCCTGTGGCTGATGTGGGGAGGCTTTCAGTGCTTTACCAACGTGATTTGTGTTGTGGTTTGCCCCAGGTATTATTGGGAACAACAAAGCTATAGGAAAATACATCACGACCATGATCTTTCTGTACTTTGCCTGCCTCCTTCCATCCATTGCCTTTGGGTCCCTCAATGATGAAAATACCCGAGGAGCTATTGGTGAGTTCGTCCGTTCTGTGCTTCTTAAATTTAGTTTGTGCATCTGATTTTGTGCATTTGTTTCCATGTATTCAAAATGTAGTTCTGGACACAGAAAGTACTGATAGTTTTTATTTACAGGGGGGAAAACAAACCCAAAACCACGACTGAAGGATTTTTTTTTTATTTAAGTTCATGACTTTTGTAGAGAACCAGAAAAAATGAACACTGCTTTGGGTGGTATAATCGGATTTGGACTGATACTGATGTATGCTACTGTATTTTTGAATTATGCTGACTTAATGTAATTATTTGCACATTTTTCCTGGTACAAACTCCTGTGCTTTTGACCTGGATTTGATTGCCAATATTCAAACCCCTGGGACAGAGCTAAACATCGTCCTTGATCCCAGCTGTAGAAGCAGTTCATGCTGCTGTCACTGTTCAAATCCTGCCCTGAAGGCCTCCAGAAACACTGGTTATGTCTTATAGCTGTTTAAAATAAAATAAATATGTTAAAAATGTGTATCTAAAATGTAACAATGCACAGAAAAAATCCCAGAGTCCACCAATCAGCTGAACATCTGGAAGCCTAAACTGCGGCTACAAATAAAGGCTCACTTTTTGATTTCACAGTGTGTTACCTCTGTACCCTTTAAAACATTTCTCTTACCCATAAGTGGTTGGTTTCTCTGCCCTGTGAATGCTCCTGGATCAGGGAGGGATTGACCCAAATCCCTGTTTTTGCTTCCATCCTCCCCAATTCCAGATGTGCGGAAGACAATCTTCGGGCAGTGCATTGGAGGGCTGCTCTACGCCCTCTTCTCGGGGCAGCCCCTGGTTGTGCTCCTGACCACAGCTCCCTTGGCCCTCTACATCAACGGTGAGTCTGCTGCAGGTTTGCACCAGGGGATTGAGGGGTTGGAACTTTGTGTGAGAGCTTTGCAGTCCTGGTAGAGCTTGAGTTGTGTTTGTTTGATAAATTGATATTTAAGGGCTGCTGTCAGGGAAAGGTTCTCCCCCCAGAGGATGGTGGGGCGCTGGAACAGGCTCCCCAGGGAAGTGGCAGGGCACAAAGTCAAGGAAGGCTTGGACGAGGCTCTCAGACACATCATGGGATTGTTGGGGTGTCCTGTGCAGGGCCAGGAGTTGGATCGATGATCCTGGAGGGGCCCTTCCAGTTCAGGATGTTCTGGGATTCTGCAAAACCTGAATCAAATTCCTCCCCTTTCCATCACCATCAGGATCAGAATATCCTGAGTTAGAAGGGACCCACAGGGATCATCGAGACCAACCCCTGGTTTAGTTGAAGTTGTTTTTCTAAAGAAATCATTTTGCAGAGAAGAAATTCCATGAAAATAAGCATCTCTTCAGCTTCAGTGAGAAAATCTCGGTTTTCTCATGTGGCTGCATTTAACCAGCTTGAGACGAAGGTTTTTTTGGGTTAGTTTGTTGAGGGTTTTTTTTTTTAAATCGATGTTTTAAAGTGTGATCAGCTGCTTTTCAGGTACTACAAGCTGATCTTAGTGAAAGAGAGTCAACCAAGGGAACAAGCTCAGTATCTGTAGGGATAATCAGAGGATGGGCTATGACCAGCTGGAAAGAGCAGCTATGAGACCCCTTGCTCAACAGCATCCCAAAATATCAGCGAGAGCAAATTCCAACAGCTTTTGTGGCCTCAATCCACAGGAAAAATGCTTTGAGCAAGGGGGGAGAATATTTTTCCAAGCGTCTCTCCCCATTTCTAGTGATGGAAGAAGGGGAGAACAGTTTGTGTTGATCCCATGGCCCTCTGGAAGTGCAGGAATATGGATTTAATGGTATCTGGAATAAATGCCTTGGGGTGAAGTCTTGAAATTGGTTGTTTTTGGCACGGAGCAGATGGGAATCACTGGGTGGCAGTGACAGGAGTTGACTGTGACACGTGAATGCTTCACTTTTGCAGTCATCCGAGGAATCTGTGATGACTACAACTTGGATTTCAGCGCTTTCTATGCCTGGATTGGACTGTGGAACAGCTTTTTCCTTGTGATCTACTCCCTCTTTAATTTCAGCCTTCTGATGAAGCTCTTTAAAAGGTAGCTATTTGCAAGAAGTCGTATTTTGATCCGATTATTCTTCAAATGGAAAAATTACACATTCCACAAGCTCCTTAATTATGAACTTGCTGCAAATTGTATTTTGTGAGATGAGGCAAGTATCATTTTGGTTTATTGTTCCAGCTTGAAAGAAGTTCCCTGATTTGCTGGGTTTTTTTTCTAAGTTGCAGCCTAACTCAAACTGGTATATTTTCATATAAATTGATGAATATGCTGATTTTTCTTTGAGCAGAGTTGGATGCAGCTCTCTTCATTCCTGGGCTTTTTCCACAGGTCAACAGAAGAAATAATTGCACTTTTTATATCCATCACATTCGTGCTTGACGCCATCAAAGGCATTATTAAAGGTAAGTCTTGCAACAGTGTTTTTCAGAGCAGATCTCTGCTTTGCTGCCTCGTCAAAGGCAAGCACAAGGCTGCAAAAACGTGTGATGTTTGCTTGTTCTGTGTTCATTCAAAGTCTTCAGGGGAAAAAAGAAAATCAGTGTGTGAGATGGAAGCAGCCCTTTGTCAGCAGTTTACCTGGGTGCGCAGAATTTTTAGCAGTGCATTGGAGGGCTAACTGAACTCTAATTTCAGTTGGTTGAGACAGAAGTGGTTTCTAAATTTTCACCAGATGGAGAAACCGTGATGGTATTGATGTGAAAGCCTTCTCCTGATACCAGGCTGGTTTCGCATGATCCTGGCAAAGAAAAAAGAAGTCCAATTTAAATGCAGTGTGTGTAGTCCTTTTTCCTTGACACATTATCCAAACTCTGTGGAGGGGAGTTGAAAGATGGGTGGAGATTTCCTGGTTTTCCCTGAGCTCTGAGACCCTTCTTTAACAGCAGTACAAGCACTGCAGTGCCTCCAGCATGTTCCTAAAGCTCCTCTGCCCTTTCCAGCCACTTGGCTTTCCCATTTCTGGGTTAAACTCTTAAGTCTCCGTGAAGAGCCTTGGGGTTTACAAATTCCTCTGACACCTCTCTCCCTCCCCACCAGGACTGGCAGGAGGGATTTGAGAAGGTGAATCATGGTAGCAGAAATCCCTTGTGAGTGGCAGCCTTTCTGTTCATCCCAGTGAGGAGTTGGCCAGTACCCCATTCCACGATTTTTATGATCTGTTGTCCAACATCGCGAGGTTTGGGCCGTCCTTTGAAATCCTTCAGGATATACCCAAGCACACTCCTTGTTTTTCAGACACTCAGGCTTGCAGTGGAATGCTTTCCAAGAGATTTGACGCTGCAGAGCAATTGGAAGTGAGATACTTTCTCGCTTCACCGGGAATCCTTCATTTGCCTTGTGTGCTTTGATTGTGCAGTCAGAGGGGGTTTTTTCCTCTGCAGAACACCTGCATCTTTTAGATATCCTGCTTAGAGCTTGGTGAGGGAGAAGCTGTTCTGGTATAGGCGTTGACTCTGTGGCTGTGAGCTTTGCTCAGTGCCCTGTGGATCCTGGGGGCGTGGGACAGTCTCCTTGTGGCACTCAGGCGGTCCTCAACAGAACATTCAGCTGCTCTGTAAAAATCAGCAAACGTTCACCAAGTTTCTGTATCCCAGAGCTGATCTCCTGTAGCAGGGGCATGAGGTGCAGGTTAAAAGCACAGGAAGCATCCATTGGTCTTGTCTGCCAGAGTTTCAGGAATGTGGCAGTAAATCCTTGGAGTATTGCAGTGGGAACAGGAGAAGATCCTGTAAGACAAGGGGCAGTGACCTTACTGACAGAAACCAGGTTTTGATTGGATATTAGGGAGAAATTCTTCCCTCACAGGGTGGGGAGGCCCTGGCACAGGGTGCCCAGAGGAGCTGTGGCTGCCCCTGCATCCCTGGCAGTGTCCAAGGCCAGGTTGGACAGGACTTGGAGCAGCCTGGGCTAGTGGAAGGTGTCCCTGCCCATGGCAGGGGGTGGCTCTGGATGATCTTTAGGGTCCCTTCAACCCAAACCATTCTGAGATTTTAGGTGTGATTAGTGAACCACGTGAATTCTCTTCGTATTTGTGAAGGGATGAATTTATAGGAATGATGGTAATAAAATCACGGCAACACTCCTTTGCCAGCTCATGTTGGCTTCAGCTGCATCTGGGAGCGTTCAGGGCATCCACAGATGGGACCAAAGCTGTTCCCAGATGCAGGAGGGCACCAGTGCTGGCAGGCACAGCCTTTATCCTAAGCCCTCTTAGAGCCCATATTTAAAAACACAACACCAGTGCAACTCATGGCCACAGGCTCATCTTTGTTCTTCCCCTCCTGTATTTGAGGAGATGATGGTTTGCTGCTGCCACCTCCTCCTCCCACTCAAAATTTTGGTTGAGCTTCAAATTTGGTTTGAGTTCAGGAGGAAGTGAAAGCTGATATTTTCTCCATGCTGTTTAAAAGTGTCCTGGTAATGCCTTATCCAGCTGGCAGCAACTCTGGGCTTCCTGAGTGCCAGGGGACAATGCCACCTCTGCCCAGATGTTTTCCCAGCCTGTTCATAGCCTTGATTTTTTGCAAGGTACACATGCAGGAAAGGAGGGGGAGGGACTTGCCCTGCAGAGGAACCAAAGCCCTGGACGTTCGTGCCGTCCCGGTGACACTTTGTTTTCACTGCCTGGCCGGGCCACCGAGGCTGTGTTTGTTTGATCTTGACATCTGCACTGGGCAGGAAATGGTGGTGAGGAAGGCAGAGGAAAACAAAGCCAGCTCGTGTTGTTGGAGGCTGGAGAAGGGCTCGGCTTCAGCCAGGGCACCGCCAGCTCCACTGCTCTCTCTGGATGCTGGCAGCGAGGTTCACTGAGCTCTGGTGTGAAAACAAACTCTAAATGCTCAGGAATCAAATCCTTCCCAGCAAGGTGGTACGGGATGAAGGCCTCCACTCTCCATCTTGGTGTGTTCTCGTTGCTTTAATTAAAATACAAGAGTAAAGCAAGGTTTTTTCCTCTGTCCAGGAGGGACTGCAGCAATCCTGCCTGGTTTGGTGCATATAAATTGAATTGCAGCCTCAGAGATGGAGCGTGCAGCGATGTAGTCAAGCCGAGCACAGGGCACCAAAGATCAGCCCTAAATACATTATTGCAGTATAACCCAGCCCTAAATATGTTATTGCAGTATAGCCACATGTGGGGGCTTGAGAAAATCTGCAAGACACAAAACAAAGTCACTTGTTTCTTACTCATTGCAGTCCAGATCTCAATCCAGAGGAATGCAAATACATTCTGCACAGTTCCTGGGTTGTTTGTGCTGCTGGTTTCTCAGATGTGCCTCTGGGACTCAGTAGCACTTAGGGTGAGCGGGCTTTTCCTCCTGACCAGCTGTGGATTCCCAGGAAATGCTGCCAGAATCATTTTTTGTCAGGACAAAAGCGTCCTTTGGCGTTCAGAGCTGGAAAGTGCAAATCCTCCCTCAGCCCATTCTGTGCCAGGCTGTGGGTCCTGGCAGTGCCCTGGGCCCCGTTTACCTGTTTGCAGAGCAGGTGTGTGTGTCCTGCCAGGGCTGAGGCAGCTGGAGCACGGAGGGAGGAAATAAAGGAGAGCAGAGCCTCTTCCGTAGCATGCGATGGGGAAGGCACGGCGCTAACCGGGGTCAGGATGGGATTGCTCCTCACTGGGGGAACCTTTCTGCTGCTTTAAGGGGATCTCCTCACTCCTGGCTGTTCTTGGTGCAGTTTGAGAGGTTAAATTTTGAGCTGTAAACCTTCTGTGATGTTTAAATTTATGTACAGATGTACTGAATGTGAGGCAGTCTTGTCTCTTGTGGCCTACGCACCATGCTGACCTCATCCACTTGTGGAATGCCCAGACTTCTTTTAAATCACCTTTAAATTCTGTTAAAGGTGGTATAAGAAAGCTCCTTACTGCATTTAAAATGGCTTCATGGCTGAACTCGGGGCATTTTACACTGGGGTGAGCTGCAAACCAGCAGTAACACAACCTGGGCTTCAGCCACTCAAGGTGGTTGCAAATACCAGTTGGGCTGCACAAGGATGCTCAAAGTTTGTTTTCAAATATTTAGAATTAGCTCGTCTTCCCTGCTGTCCCTGTGGCCGCTGCAGATGGAAAAGCTGAAATGTTTGGGGCTTTCAGAACCTGGATTATTATTTGAGGGTGAGGGAAATGTTAGGAGGTGGGTCAGAGCCTAAGCTGCAGGTGGTTGTGTTTTTGCCTAGAGAGGATGCTCTTGCTCTGAAGTTCTCTGTGCAAAGTTTGAAGGGGTATTTCGATTAAAATGAAGAAAGGTAGAGGGACTGCAGAGCTCTGGCGTGGTGGTTTCCATCCTCCTGTATTTCCCAGGCAAAGTGTGGATGCTGCGTGTTGCCACCCGAGCAGATATTGTGGGAACACTGAGGCTGCAAAGCCCAATTCCCATCTCCTGGTTTTACTTGCTCCTTGTGACTCCTCAGGCTGTTGTTCCCCAAAGAGCTTTAATGATCCCAAAGCCATATTTCTACACCTGGAGCCAGCCAGTGCCATAGAAATGGGAACCCAGTATTTCCCCCAATGCTCAAGAGCAAGCGGGTCTTTACAGCTGTCCATTCCTTATATCAATGCCTTTGAGCTGATCTAAAACATTTATGGACAGTTCCAGGGGCTTCACTGGGTGTTTTGCTCGTGCAGGTTTACTTCAGGCGCCCTGTAACTCCAGTTTGCATTGTAAATTCAAATGTTCTGCCAGGGTTTGCACATCAGCAGCACTTATCTCTGAAATCTGGACTAGACTTGGAAGAAAAGTAATTGCTGTACACTGTGTTACCTGCTTAAGGATCTGTGCAGCCTGGCTGCTCTCAGTGTATCCAGAGAATCCTGATGGAATTTGTTTGCCAGGGTGCTGAAAGCAGGTGTCTATATGGAAATATTTGTATGTACATCTAAGAGCAATGCTTCCAGTGTTGGGAACAAAACCACATAATTAGCACTGGGAGTCCTTACAGTGTTGCTTTATGGATTGACTCTTAGCTGTTAAAATAAGTGAAAAATCAGTTTGTGAAGGGCTGGCTTCCTGAGAACAACAGCTCTGATTTCTTTCTGCTGGGTTGAGAGGCAGAGCTAGAAACCAGGTGAAGCATAACATTAATGCTGCATGATCAAGCAAGAAACCCACTTAATTTTACTTGCTTTGATTGTCACACTCCTCTCCTAACGCTTGCCTGTTGGTTGTTCGTGCAGTTTTTAAGAAATATTACCACCACGGGCACACAGGAGGCAGTTACTCGGGAAAAACACGGGCTGATGCTATCCCAGGCCTCGGCATCAACACCACATTCTTGATGAACTCCTCAGTGAGCGAGAACCAGACCTGCCCTCATGATGGGCACTATGGGCGTGAGACCGCCGTCCTCAGCCTCATGTTGATGTTGGGAACCCTTTGGCTCGGCCACACGCTCTATCAGTTTAAGAAAAGGTGAGTTCTTTGGAGCTCGGACTGCTGATTATTTCATGTTCCCTCTGAGGGAATCATTAACAGCTCAGATCTTAGTTCTGCAACCCAGGAAAATCAGGTGGAAGCCAAAGGCAGAGATGAACTTGGCGGGGCCACTTGGAAAATATTCCCAGCAGGACAAAATGTTCGCTCAGCGGATGGTGCCCTTCCCTCTTGGGAGGTTTGGCCTCACAAATGACTTTCTAAAAAAGCTTTGGGTTCCCAGTTCTCGTTGGGATCCCTGTAACTCCCTCCAAACAGGCATTGAGCCGCTTTGCTGGGCAGAGGTTCCTGATGGTGCAGGAAGGTCTGATGGGAATGTACCTTCAGTGTGCTCTTGGGAGTCAAACACCAGCTGTAATTTGGGGTTTGCTCCTGTTGCTCTCAAAACTCTTCATTTGAAATGCAGGAAGCAATTAAAGTAAAGTGGAAATGAGAACAAATTGGTGCTTGAAGGCCTTTTTTTCTTTCTAGTTTGCATCTTATTTTCTTGTTTCTTTGTGTTTTGCTTATGCATTCATCGCCCTTCAAAGGCCGTAGGTTCCGGAAGATTTAAAGCTGAATGAAAGACTAATTCTTCACTCCATCTCCTTAGCTTTTCAAGATGGGACTGAATTTTCACTTGTTAAAGCATTGATGTTGTCTGGATTGAGTGGTTGTCCTGACAGTGGGGTGTTGATGGGAATTTTTTGTCTTTTTTGCAGCCCATATTTGCACGCGAGGGTGCGCGAAATTCTGTCTGACTGTGCCTTACCCATTTCAGTCCTGACCTTCTCTGTTGTGGGTTCCTATATCTTCAAGGAAATTGAAAGTAAGTTCTGGTTTTGTTCTCTGGAATACTGGGGCTTATGAGAGAAGTGAAATCCTAGAAGGGTTTTGCTCAAAAATGGAGTTCTTCCATGTAATTTCACAAATACTGCGTGTACCTCCCACCAAGAGCTCAGATTTCCTCCCCATTAGATTTATGCCATTCAAAACCCTGATCAGATGAGGATGGGGCAAGAAAAATTACCCAGATGTGCCTTTTCAATGAGTTTGAGGTGTGTGTCACAATAAGGGAGATGAACAATTCCTGGCAAAGAACAAAGGGCAGAGTAATCAGCAGGCAGGAAGGGTTGTTGCCAGTCATATCAACATGGAGTTGGTCATCCCAGTTTGCCCTCTTTGTGTCCAGTTTGTTTTCCTAATTTAGGTGAAATGGTGCAGAGCATCTGGGCAGCTCTAAGTTACACAAGGAAATCTAAAAATGAGACACCATTCAGAGGCCAGATAGATCAACTTTTCCATATCAGGAAGCGATCATGGGGACAGGAATTGCATTGTCCTGCAGTGACGTGAGCGGGTGATGTGAGGAAATGTATGGAAACAAATAAGAAATGGCTTTTTGTTTTTTTAATTGGGGTGGCCATTCCATCCAGTTGGATTGCAAAATGATGCGTGGCCATGTGTGATTTATCTCTAGCCATGGATTGCTTCCAGTGGCAGCAGAGGCTTGATTTAGATTTTATACTAAAATGCTTTGCACAGCTTGTCGGACATGAGGAGGTTTTCAAATGCCTCTGTGGGTTGATGAGCTGAGCATTATGGTGCTGGTTAGAAATAAGGTTTCCTCATCTAAAAACACCTTGCATCTGTGGAAAACAAGTTTCCCTCTTTTGTTTTGCTCCAATATCTGTAATGCCTCGCTAGGACTAGCAGTGATCTGTCCCATCAGGATGGCAGCCAAGTCCTAAGTGGATGGAGGAAAAAAATAAACCAAGCCAGCCAGATGGACCCATCTTCCACGGCCTCCAGGCTCCCACATGCCAGAGCATCGCGCCTGCTTTCCTGCTTGCTTCCCAGTAGTTCGTGGTGTGGGTAAAACGTTGATGGTTGGACAAAAAGGCGCCTCCTAACATCCTTCCCCTCCTGTTTGCAGTGTCCAAATTTAACTACAACGCCTCTGACAGCTTGTTTGTGCTGGCCCCTGTGCAGTCCCTGTCCATTGGGTCGGTGATGAGTGCCATGGGACTGGGATTTCTCCTCTCCATGCTCTTCTTCATCGAGCAGAACATTGTCGCGTCCCTCGCCAACGCCCCGGAGAACAGGTAACGCCTTCGGTGCTGCTTTTCCCTCTCTGGAGGGATGTCCCAGGGTCTGTCACCACCACTGCTTGCCCAAAGCTTGTCTGAGCAGCAGAAAATGTATTCAGGATGCGTTTTTAGGAATTCCTGTTGCCCCAGATGGAAGCAACTCTGCTGCTTAACTCCTGTCAGTTTTGTGGCAGTGATCCACAACCACAAATGCTCAACGAGCTCATCACCTCAACCTGTTTCTTCTTTACCCTCTGCTCAATGCCATCGTTCGTCCCCTAAAACTCCCAAAGCGTTTTTCAGGAAGAGTTTTGGGAGCCAAGAGGTGGCGTAGTGAATGTGGAGTGGATATTTTATACGGTTTGAGGTCTTTGGATGCATCTCAAGATATTTAGGGAGTGTCTGACACATGTGGACACTTGCACTGCTCTGGCAGTACAGAGAATTCGTTGAAAATGAGAAGCCAATGACCTACATAAATGTTGTAGCACAATGTGCTGCAGCTGAGCATCAGGAGTGTTTGGAGCGGGTAAATTCCAACTGAAAAAAGGTGGAAGTGCAATAAACCAATCTGTCCAATGTCTGATAAATCTCACTTATGTGCAAACTTGAGATGTGGCACCATTAAAATATTCCTTCTGATGGTTTTGTGCCAACGGCAATCAGATGTAATGTCAAGAATTAACGTGGATGACTTTTTTCCAGGGAAACTACCACGTCTCCGAGGATTTTTTGCTAATGTGATGCGTGGGAGGGTTCTCTCCTTGCATAATATCCATTAGCATTCTCCATGTTGTAGCTGGAGTGACACAGCATTAGGAGAGAGGAGACAAGCTCCAATTCAGCTACACTAATTTAGTTTCCTTTGACCACCTCTTATCTCTGTTATATCCCTTTAAGTGTTGCACAAATCTGTGTGTAAGTGGGTCATCTCTTGGCTAATACGAATTTCTTCTAAACTTTTGGTGTTTTCCACTAGAACGCCTTTAAGGAATGTAAAATATTCTTTGGAGTTTTTCGGGGTGTTTTTCAGAGCGCCTCGGTACAGGGCTGAGCTGATGCTGGTCAGGTATTGGGGCAGGGGTTTTTAGAGGTGGAAAAACAGGACAGGGATTTTTAGAGATGGAAAAACTAGGGCTTGACATCATCTGTTTGTGGTGCCATCACAGACACTTCCCACTATTCCAAGTTGCTCCAAGCTCCATCCAGCCTGGCCTCGGGCACTTCCAGGAATCCAGGGGCAGCCACAGCTTCTCTGGGCAACCTGTGCCACGGCCTCCCCACCCTCAGAGGGAAGAATTATCTTCTAATATCTCATCTAAACCTACTTTGTCAGTTTGAGTCCATTTCCCCTTCTCCTGTCACTCCAGGCCCTTGTAAAGTTTCTCTCCATCTTTCTTGTAGCTCCCTTCAGGTCCTGGAAGGCTGCAATTAGGTCACCCCAAAGCCTTCTCCAGGCTGAACAATCCCAATTCCCTCAGCCTTTACTCACAGCAGAGGTGCTCCATCCCTTCGATCATCTCGCTGGCCTCCTCTGGATTCATTCCAACAGGTTGATGTCCTTTAAGCCTTCTGAAAAGAATGGGCAGGACAACAAACAATGACCCTGAGGGTGCTGAAGGTGCCTTTGCTCAGAGAAAGCAGCACGTGAGCAGGGGCCGTGTTTCCAAAGCGTGAGCCAGCGCAGGAAACGCGTTTTCAATCCCACCCTTCCTGCCAGCACCTTCCAGAGGCTTTGTAGAGTAGACACCTACCTGACCCGGTCACCCCATGGCCTCCTCAGTCAGTGGAGGGCGGCACTCCCAGTGGGACCAGGCTTTTTGTCCCAAAACTGAGCCCCACCCAAGATTTCTGCTGCCCAAACAATGGCTTTGATCTTCATGTGTTGGGTCAACTCTCCCAGCTCCTCGTGCCTCATGTCCATGAGCATCTTGGTTGGCTCCAGATCTGTGCTGAGGTGTTGAATGGAGTTTGTTTGGGTGGCACTGACCAATCTAAATGGTGCTCCCTTTCCAGCTGAGGGTGCCCAGAGAGGATTCAGCTGATCCCTCGCGTTGTGTGAGGATGTCAAGTGCTCCAGCGGCAGAAGTACAGCCTTAGACCTTTCAGTGAGGATTTAAAGTCTGAGAGCTGAATCCTTCCCCAGCCTTTTTTCTAAACTTTACTCATGATATCTCAGCAGTTGATACCAGATGGGAATATTCGGGTAAGGGGCAGACCTTGCAAAAATTGGCAAGGTTAATGTAGATGTGAGTTCAGTCTTAGTGCAGCTTTCTGCACAGTCCTGGCAGAGTGGGTGTGCTCAGCTTCCTCAGTGAAGGCTGTCAGATTCCCCATTCTCTAAAAAATGGAACAGGGAAGTTCTGCAGCATTTGATGAACTTAGGAGCAAATCTCCTTGGTTGCCTGCCAACCCTTTGGAATGGGTTGCCCAGAGAAGCTGTGGCTGTCCCATCCCTGGAAGTGTCCAAGGACAGGTAGGATGGGGCTTGGAGCAACCTGGGCTGGTGGAAGGTGTCCCTGCCCATGGCAGGGGGTTGGAACTGGATGATCTTCAAGGTCCCTTCCAACCCAAACCATTCTGTGATCCATTCCATGATTCTGTGACTACCAAGGAAGAGCTGAAGTTTAATGAATTCTTGTCCCATTTTCTTATCATGCAGTAGCGATTACGTAATTAGGGGATTACTGCAGCATACCGAGCACGTGTTCTGCTCGTGGGGAGGGAGAGACATCAGGGTTACAAACAAGGCAGATGGGAAACTTCACTGTCAGTACTTCGACAACAAATGCTCAGGATTTTATCCGCTGTCTCTGTGGGCTCCACGAGCAATCACACACGTGGGTTTTGTGTAGACCCTGCAATAAATGTAGGAGAAAAACACTGATGAAGTCTTCATGGGCTGTTATTTTAATGGGCTGTCTTTCTGCTCAGAGTTGTTCTTTCCAGATGACGACAGCTTTGGGAGCAAACCATCGCATTTCACTACCGTTAGTGTTCACACCGTGCCGATGGTAAATCCAGAGGTGTGAAATCTCTGTGTGTGTGAGAACACTTAAGTGTTCAACAGGGGCAGCCTGCAGGCTTTGCACCAGGTGTAACTGCTGTCCCCAACCCCTCCTTCCAGGCTGGTGAAGGGCACAGCCTATCACTGGGACCTGCTGCTCGTGGCGCTGATCAACACGGGGCTGTCGGTCTTCGGCCTGCCCTGGATCCACGCGGCCTTCCCACATTCCCCCATGCACGTCCGGGCCCTGGCCTACGTGGAGGAGAGGGTGGAGAGTGGACACATCTATGAGACGTAAGTGATCTCTTTGGATTCATTTGTGGCTTTCCAATCCTTTGGGAGCAGTGGGTTGCAGGGTTGGGGAGCTGCTGTTGTCTCCAAGATGTGTGAGATAGGAAGGTGGTGGAGAGATGCACCCAGTGAGCTTTGATTTGGCTTCATCCCCTTCGCTCAAGTGCTCAAATTCATGCTCTGGCCAGTGGCAGCATCCTACAGGGATCCCACCCAAATCATTGCAAATTCTCCTCTGGAAAAGTCAGCCAAGGCCATTTTCAGTTTCATCCTTGTGGAAAGCTGAGGAGATGCTTTGGCCGGATCTCTCCGGATGCTTTCCCCAGAAGGAATCCAAAGCTGATTCACTGCCTGAAACCTGTCTGGTGGTTATTACGAAGGGGAGGAAAAATGCACCATTATTTCAGAGCTCCCATAACATCTCCCACCACATTTTGGGAAGGAGATGCTTAAATTCTCTGGGTTTTAAACAAAACCAAGTCTGCGGCCATGGCTGGGTCATGAGTTTCTATTTAAGACCAACTCTTCTGCTGTTCTGAGTTGAGCAACACATTCTTATCACAGACGTATTAAAAAAAAATTAAAAACCTTTTTCTCATGAAACAATCTCTGCTCTGGAGCAGGTCTGGCCTGTTTGATCTCAGTCTGTTGCAGTTGAGTGCTTTTACCACAGGAGTGGTAATTTCCACTGACGTACCATTAGTTTTAATTATCCTGCCTTGGTTTCCATTTTCTGAGTTGCCACTTAGCAGAAGTGAGGCTAAGTGGTCATTGACTTTGGGGGATGGAGTGGGTCTGTCTTGCCTTCATGCTTGTTTTGGTGCCAAATGGCCCAGCCCAGCCAGGCACAGCTGATTTTTGGGTCAGGGATGGACAGATTTCACCTTCCACATCTGGAAATTGCTGAGTCCTGCTGTTCACTGTAACTCTTTTACAGATCTTTTCCTGGGAGATCAGTCCCTTGGGTTTGTATTCCCATCAGGATATGGTGCTGTCAGTTGTTTCCACAACTCTCTCTCTCTTGAATAAATGCTAAAACCCTATGTAAAGAAAAAAATCAACTTCGAAATTTGAGTTCTGTAGGGTTTTAATCCATGCCCTTGCTCTTCATGTCCATGATCTGCTCTGGGGTATCTCCACTCTTTGTTTCTTTGAGAGATGCAGAATTCACACATCGAAACCCGTGTGCCAAGCCTCCCTCCTGTGTCTCCTGTTGTCACTTTTAATATCCAAGTGCCTCTTTTTCCTGTTTTTCCACTGTCATGATTCTGTATTCTGGCTTCTCCTTGACAAAGTCAAGTCCCCTGCCTGAACTAAGGACTAATTCCTGCCCTTGTCCTCTTCTCCTTTACCCAGCTGCCCCCAAAAAAAGCATCAGAGAGGCCTCTTTGGCCACTCTGACCTAGATACAGCTCCAGTGATTATCCTGGAAGGGCTGAGGGATGCCCTGATCTCCCTGAGTGTGCTCCCTCATGGCACAGCTCTGCTCTGCTGGAGGCAAATCGGTGCTGGGAACTGGATATTGGGAGTGAAAAAGGGAATGAGGGTTTCCTAGTGCTTTGAACTCCCTTTGAGACTGAAGCTTTTTGTTCTCTGCAAAGCACTGGGGCTGTCACAGGAGGCTCCAAGCAATGGAGTCATCTTTTTTTTTTCCCCTTTTCTTTTTTTTTTCCCCTCTTAGCCAGCTCTGCTGAAAAAGAAATGAAGCTCAATTAGAAAATCAGCTCTGTCTCCCTTGTCAGGCTCCTTCCCTGCACTCAAATCAAAGCTCCCACAGGATGATGATATAAACAAGGATAAAGATCTGTCACAGTGAAAGCAAAATTTTCTTCTCCCCTGTAAAGAAACGATTCAAGTTTCCTGTGGCAATCTGCAGACAGGCTCTTGTTGCTTACATGGAGAACTTCAGGAATGGCTAATCCCATGCTAGCCATATTTAGAGGATTTTGGGGAAATGAGCCTGGATTATGCTCTTCAGTCTCCATTAATTACTTTATTTCCATCACAGCACAGACTTCCTGGAGCTGTTTCCTCAAGGGCCAAACCAGATTCTGAACACATGGAAATCAAGGATTCCTCTGTTGACTTAATGTGACTGTGATGTTCTTACTCTGGAAATGAGGTGTTAGAATTCGCAGAAGACCAATCTAAGGCTGGGAACATCAGTTTTAAAAATATCATGTTTGGCCAATTATGAGCAATTCTAGCTATGTTCTGATAAAATATTCCAAACTAATAAGTGGCATTAGCAGGAGCTGGCAGTAATTGCAGTACATCTCGTCTGTGATCAAACACAGCGCTGTGATTGCTGCGTCCCTAAGAGATGGCTGTAGAAAATTCCATGAACTTCAGAAATCTCTTACCAAAGGGCTGCCACTCTGAGCTTGCTCTTGCAGCTTTGCACCTGATTGAAATGTGGGTTTGTGGCTCGTTTTGTTCCTGAGCTCTCCCATTCGCATGACTTCCCTTGCAGGCTTGTGTGTGCTTGCAGGGCGGGAGCCTCCCCAGCAGGAGGTGAGATCTCTGTCTGGAACAGCAGAAATTCTTCCTCTGTGGCTGACCTGGTGCTGAAGGAACTCTTGCTGTACCTGGATGAGGCTAAATCAGTGCATCCTTAAACTCTTGCCTCTCTGAGCCACCACAGAGGCTCATCGTGGTGCTGGCAGCTCTGGAGTGGCCAGACTGTGGAATTACTCTGGCACGGCACTTCCGGTTGCACTTTAGGCTGCTTGGCTGTGTTCATCTCCAAGACTTCAGACCTGGAGACAGAAGAAAGATGTCAAACTCTATCCATATAGGTGATGTCCCAGTTCTACCAGAGCTGGCAAGAGTGAAGTGCTCTGCTCTCCCTTAGCTTCTCTAGGCACTGGCAGGGACCCCTTGGACGTAGGAGACTTGCAAGAGGATCCAGCAAAATCTGTTTGGAAGGGGGAAAGCTGTGGTTTAAACCTGTTTGAAGGTTACTTAAACACCTCCGTGCATCCTGTCCTGGTAATCCTGGATGATGTGTATGCCCTGCCCCACTACTCACAGAAGAATTCCAGTGCTGTCCTCAGGAACTCTGTGTGCTGTTTGTGGCACCTGTTGTTCCTTAGGTCTCATGACTGCTGCTGTTAATTCTGCCTTGTTGTCCCAATCCTCAGAGCAAGCTTTGGGCTGTCACCCTTTCCCTCCCTCTCCCAATATGGGTGTGGAAGGCTCCTTCATCCCCTCAGCTTCGTTTTGCTCCGTGAAGGTATAAACAGATTTGAAGTTCAACCTGACCTTACTTCTAAGCAAAACTCTCCAACTTCATATTGAAGTAATTCAATCTTCTTTAGGACAGAAGGGATTATGAAGTCCCAGCAGTGGATATGCAAAGGAGGGAAGTGTGCTTTGATAGATCTTTGGTGTTAATCCCCAGAATAGTTTGTGTACAGGGTTAATTCAGAATTTGAGGGGTCTCATCCAGGGAATGAGGTCACTAAATGACACCAAAACAGCCTATGGACAAAAATTTTCCCTCATAATAGAGGGTTTTATCCACTGGCTTGTCCTCTGAATTGTTGGATTTGCCTCCTAAAAAAAAAAAGTTAAGAATCCTATTTTTCTCTCTTTATAAGTAGTCTTGACAGATACGGGTTTTCTTTCCTCCTAGTGTTTCTGGTGATTTTTTTTCAAACTGGGAGGAGATACTCACAGGTTTAGCTGAAGTGAAAAGAAAACAGAGCAGCTTCCCCTCAAGTGGGTTGCTAAAGCTGCTGCCTGCTTTCCTGTCAGTCTTCCCCTCAAAAAAGCTCAATCTGTGTCCTGTCAGCTCTGGAAAATTTGCATTAAGTAATTACATGTTTTGCATGGTAATAGGCAATTGCCCACAGCAGGATTGAATGCCTGTGTGGTGCTCTCAGCATTCCCTTCCATGTAAACAGGGAGATCCCCGTATCCATCAAAAATGCTGACTCGCTGTCAGGAGACTGCTGACTTTCTGTTGTTTTTTTTTTTTTTCTCCAAGAGGTTCCTTAGTTCCTGGAGAAGTCAATGAGTTTTCTTTGGGACAGAAGCCAGTTGCATGTGCCCTGGGTAAATCAAGGGAAGGATTACTGCCCAGAAAGAGGATTCTTGCCTGGTTTGTTTTTTTGCCTTTTTTTTTTTGCCTTTTTTTTTGCCTTTTTTTTTCCAGTGGTGTTTGTGCATTGTGCTAAACAGAATCAGTTTCGAGGGCAATTTAGTTGAGGATAGGATCTGTGGAGCTTTGCAGAAGGGGAATTTGGCCCTTTTCCAGCTGCTCTGTTTGAGCTGTGGATTAAGTGCCTGGCCTGGCTCCAGCCAGGCTCTGCCTCCTCAGTGTCAGCACGAGGCCACAAGTGCTGATTTCAGTGTGGTGGGGATGAGTTTCCCTTTCCCTGGTGGCACGTGTCCTGCTCTCCCATGGAGCAGCCAGCCCTGGGATAAACACTCGTGGATCCTGGGCTGTTATCCTCTCTCCTGACCCCTCTCCTCCTGCTTCCAGGATCGTGAGTGTGAAGGAGACCCGGCTGACGAGTCTGATGGCAAATTTCTTGGTGGGGCTCTCGCTGCTGCTCCTCCCTTTCCCTCTCCAGTGGATCCCAAAGCCTGTCCTTTTTGGCCTTTTCCTCTACATCGCCCTGACCTCCATCGATGGGAACCAGCTCTTTGAAAGGGTGGCTCTGCTGCTCAAGGAACAGGTACCTGGAGTTGTGTTCAAACTGTTGCTCTCTCAACGTGGGATTCTTTGTGAGGTGTTTTTTTTTTTGTGAGGTTTTTTTTTTTGTGAGTTTTAGCCCCCCTCCCCCGTGATGTTGTGTCATCTGCGGAGTACATGCATTTAAAAAACCACTTATATAAAATATCCAAAAGCACAACATCAGGAAATTATGATCTTTGATTTCCCCAGCAAAGCTTCAGGCAGGTAATTTTTTTGTGCTGTTTTACACTTTCATTTTGTGTGAAATACCACAAAATGGGATTTTAAACTCAAAATGAAATTACTTGCATTATTGAAACCTCTGTGATGTGGGTTGGAAACAAACCTGGAAGATGTATTTTCAATCTGTCTCTGTTACAGGTGCTAACAAGGTGTTAGTTTGCAGTGTAGGTGGTACCTGGAGCAATCTCCAGCTCACCTTCTCTTGTGTAACAAGGGTCAAGGGCTTAATAAGCCCAGCATTTGGCTCTGCATCTCTGCTAATCTGTCTTGATCTCCAATATTACATCCCAGAGATTAAAACTGTGAAATTCGGGTGAAGATTACATTTGTCATGTCAATTTTTGAACGAGGGTTGAACAGCTACTGATGTATGTGACTTATTACTTCTGGTTTTAGTACGAATTATGTGTGGAATTTTCCAGGCTTCGGCGTGGAAAATTAAAAACTATTCTCAAATATGGAAAACTCCCTTTTGTGGAAACCTTTTAATGAGTCATGGCACAATCTGAAACCCACTGAGGCTGTACTGGTGCCAGCAGACAGTCGCTCATCCTCTTCATTGATGTATAGACAGTGAGTCAAAGCCTGTGCTCAGACGTGAGCAAGGAGCTGTCAAAAGAAACCACCATATTTAGCCCATTAAAGTCATTTTTTTCCCCCTGATTTCTCAAAAATGGGTGGCTTATAGGAGCTGAGAAAATGCCTGCAGTCTGAGCACAGCCTCTTCCTGCACCTCCCTGATCTAGTGGGCTTCCCCTAACGGGGTTCAGCCAAAAGATGGGAGCACCAGGGGCAAGCTTGGAGCCTTAGAAGGTTATAAAACAACGAGGAGCTGGATTTCAGGTGGAGGAACCACCCACAGTGACACCACCTGGATGCATCTGCTCTCCTTCCCCCTGCACACCCCCTCTGGCTGAGGAGCCCTGACAATCCCAATCCTCCTCAGGGAATCTCATTCGTGCACTTCCCAAGATACCATGTTGCACTCCAGGTGCTCCCAGAGGCAATCCTGGCCCTGAGGTGTGTCCTGTCTTCTCTGCAGGCTCCCAGTGCCCAGTCATCCTTGCTGCCAATGCCGTGGTTTCAGGCACTGGCGTTAACCCTACAAATCCCGTGCTCAGCTGCTGAACCTGTTAAGGACCCCGATGTCGGTGCATTGCTTGTACAGATTGATGACTTCCCTCAAGCCCTGATGTTCCAAAGCCCCGTTCTGCTGTCACAAGGGCAGGTCCCTGCATGTCTAACGTGTGGTTCTTCTCTTCCCAGACTGCTTATCCTCCGACCCACTACATCCGCAGAGTTCCCCAGAGGAAGATCCACTACTTCACAGGCCTGCAGGTCCTGCAGCTCCTCATCCTCTGTGGGTTTGGAATGTCACCCCTGCCCTACATGAAGATGATCTTCCCCCTCATCATGATAGGGATGATCCCCATCAGGTAGGAAGCTTGGCTGTCTTTTTTCCCTGTCTCCCATGCCTCGTGTCTTCAGGCTTGGATGGAAGTCTGAGGAGAGGAGAAACTGTGGGAGCTGGGCTTGTTCAGTCTGGAGAAGAGAAGAGTGAGAGGGGATCTCATCAATCCATACAAATATCTCCAAGGAGGGGCTCACAGGATGGTGCCCGACTCTTTCCAGTGGTGCCCAGCACCAGGACAAGGACGAATGGTCATAAACTAAAACACAAGAAGTTCCACCTCAACATGAGGAAGAACTTCTCTGTGTTGAGGATGGCAGAGCTCTGGCACAGCTGCCCAGGGAGGCCATGGAGTCTCCCTCTCTGGAGACATTTCCAAACCCACCTGGATGTGTTCCTGTGTCACCTGCTCCAGGGGGATTGGACTGGATGAGAGGTCCCTTCCAATCCCAGCTATTCCATGGAGTGTGAGTGGTTCAGGAGGGTGGCCTGTACCTCCCAGACTAACCAGCTCCTGGAAGTGGGTAATGATGAGGGTTTTTTCAGCAGCTGCGCAGACCTGAGGAGGAATTGGGATTGCACTGCTGCTGGGAGTTGTGCAAAGCGTTCTGGGCTGGCAGGCGTCCTTCTTCCAGCTTCCCAGGAGGCAAAACCTCTCCTTTTTAGTGCCTGTGAGATGCCTGATCTTCCTGAGAAGCCGTAGTCCGAGCCTCTAGCTGGTATTTGATAATGTTCCTTATCATTTTGCAATTTGATTTCCTCAGGCCAGTGCTCGCAGCAGAGCTGGAAACTTTTCCTAAGAGGAATCCTTATCTCTTACCCAGTGCTGTGGTGACCTCACAGACCTCCTGCACTCCTGGATGCCACTGTCAATGATCAGTTGGGTGAAACTGGCAACATTTAGTCTTAAAATAGATGTTTAAAACTGGGAGAACCCCACAATATCCTACAGTCTTAAGAGAGAATCACTGAGAAATTAAACTATTTTCTTTCTTGGGGTTCATTAGCAGCCACTGCCCTTCATTCTCCAGTTAAATCATTCATGCTCTCAGTCCTTTGGATATAATGAGAGGCCATAATAAGATCTTGGAAGGAACAGATGAAGTTTCCAGTCCACTTGATTATTTTTAGGCCAGCATGGTACCAGTGACATCTGCTTGACTCTGAGCTTGCAGTCCCAGAGATTTTCCCTCTGATCCCAAAGTTCAGGGCTGCCAACGTGCTGATCTGCAGAGGCACCTGCTGTGGTGTTTTCCTTGGCTGATAAAGATGGGTCCAGTCCTTTCTGAAACAAAAGCAAATGTCAGAGCTACCGTGGCTTTCAGCAGGATCATGGTAGAGCCATTTGGGCTGGATTTTAAAAGATAAACACTCCTGGGAAACACTGGAATTATTGTTCCTCTGGTAGTAATGTCTCACCTGCCCTTCACACTGGTGGCACTTGGGGTGCCTGGATAAGTGGCTGGTGAATGTTCCAACTGTGAGCAGTGCTGGATGAGTGGCTCTTGTGGGAATTGCAGCTTTGCACGCAGGGCAGCTCAGTGCAGAACAGAAAACGTGGGACACAGCCAAATTCAGGTGTTGGATGTGGTATAAAAAACTAAATTAGTGTGGAGAGAATGCAGTCAAAAAACCTGATTTTGTACTAGGAGCTAGATACTGATATGCAAATGTATCTTCTTTTCAGTAAATAAGATGCTGTCACTTTATACCCTCTGTGTTGCTAACTCAATTCTCTTTCCAGGACACTTTTTTCCCAGCAGCTGGATAATCAGCCCTGCTGCCAAGGGGAAGATGCTGCTGCCTGGCACAGCACGGAAATTTGCCCTTGGCTTTCCTTCCTCTGAGTTCTTTTGCCTTCATGTAGTTTCTGTGGCCTCCAGCCAAGAAGGCAGCGCTGTGATCCATGAGCTCTGTAGTTAATGACTTTTTCCCAAAGATTTGGCACTCTAAATAGATGAGGCAGTAGAAAAAATTTAATATCTTTTCTCTTTTTTTCTTTTTAAGAAGTGAAGGGAGAAAGAGGAGATGGGACAGTAGCCAGGGGGTAAAATCAAGAATCGAACACAAATGAGTGAGGCATGGCTTGGTGTCCCATCCAGAGCACCAGCCACGTCCCAAAGCCACATTTCCATCTGTCCAACAGCTTTAGAAACATGATTTGTGTTGTCAGTGGTGAGGGATCACTGGTGTGGTCTTAGCTAGATGCTGAGACGCCACTGAAATCCATTATTGCAGTGGAAAACAGCCTGTTGGAAGAAAACCTGATCTCTTGGGGTTTCCCCAGTTCCTGGTTTGGATTCAGAATTTTGGGATGACGAGGTTTTGGTTGCCCAGAGAAGAATCTTCTCTCCAAGTTGTCTCTTGCTGGGCTCCCATGGCTCTCAAGCATTTTATTCTGTGATGGGGCTATTTAAGGAGATCCTGGTATTCTCACTGATAAGTGATGTTTGGGATCTCTTGCACGGCTGTTGAAATCTGAAACTGATTTTTTGGTGTTCCATGAGTTACTTTAACAGCTGCAGAGTTGGTTCCTTGTTAAACCAGGGAAAATGCCACGTAAATGTGTACTGGGATTTAACAGAAGCAACTTCCTAGTGCCTTTCTCCCCCAAATATATTAATTTGTGAGGATGTTCTTGCAAAAAAATCAAATTTAAAAGAATTTTTTAAAGTAAGGGAATGACTGTGGAGAATCTCCATGTGGAGAAGCCAGACACCGGGTAGGGATGGAGTCTTGCTTGGAGTCATGGCTCTTCACCTCTGTATTTCTGTCACCCTGAGTGAGGACTTGGTGGTGACAGAGCTCAAGGAAAGCGACTTTCCTCCTGTGGGGATGAGGACGTTCTTTTTCCTTTCAAGCTGAGAGGAGGAGGCTCCTTCCAGCAGGACCTTGGCACTGCTGTTCCTATAAACGCCGTGTTTGCTTGCAGGATTGGTTGGTTTTGCTGTCCCCCACTTCGTGTCCCCCCTCAGCTGGGTGAATGTCAGGGACGAACTCACCTGGGAGCCTTGGGACAGAGAGGAAAATGCTGCCTGGCATGAACAAGGACTGACTGCCTTTCTCTGGCTCTGCCTTAGGTATAACCTGCTCCCAAGGATCATCGAGGCCAAGTACTTGGATGCCATGGATGCAGAGTACTGAAGGGTCCCTGGCACGCAGAGCAGCAAAGACAACTCCTTTGGGGCTGGAAAAGGCGTGGGACCATCTCCTGCAGTTTTCTTTCACCACTTCCTTTGTGCTCTGACGTTGGCAATGCCCTCCTGTCACAGCTCCACGGGGCCTGTGCCAGACCAAGGGAGCCTTGGACTTGGGAGGACGATGCTCTCTGGAGCTGTGAGGCGAACAAGCTTTATGGAAAATGCAACTTTCCACATCCCCAACCCCACAAACCCCAAAGACCAGCCTGTCTTTGCACAGTTGGAGCATCCAGAGTTGTCCTGCGTTCCCTTGTTTGGGGGTGGGGGGGGCTTTTTTAATGCACCACATCCTTTTCTTCCCCAACACTAAGAACAGCAACTGACCCTTGTTTTATAGAATGACAGCCCTGTCCCGGCCTTCTAATCCAATTCCCTGTGCACCCAGGATTCCCAGATTGTTCTGGGTGGGATGGCCTCGTGCTAAACCACTGATGTCAGGGGAGATTGTGGCTGTTTTCTCAGATTCGTGGGTTTGGAAGCAGTTGCAATGTGTACTGCTACAATCCACAGCTTTGGATGAATTTTTAATTCCTACAAACGAGCTGGGAACATGCAGAGGTTGGGCTCGCAGGGCCCTGTGGATGAAACCCCATCTGGGTTTCAGCTGGTCGGGAATTAGTTTGGATCTTTCTCCCATTTCTCCTGGGTAATCAAACACAGAATGGTAGTTTTTGCACAACTGCAGCGTTTTTTGCTTGCACCCAGAGGGCAGTTGTGTCCAGGTTGCATATACATATGTACAGTAGTGCCTATGTGTACATATATACATATGGAGTTGTGTATATATTTTGCATAGATATACAAATAGGCCTGGTTCTTTCCAAATATCACAAGTGTTTTGTGCAGTCAGTGTTACCCACCCTGTCCCGACCGTATCACTCATTCTCTGCTTCAGTGCTGCTTTTTTCTCAGTTGAGGTAGGGTCACTTTTATTCCTTTGGAAGCTGCTCGGTTACTGGTTTTGTTCACGTGTTGCTTTATTCAAGGTGTTTCTTTGCTTTCTTCTTCCTGTGGCTTGGCACCTTCATCATTCTGTCTCGAGGCTCCAACGTGTGAACTTTTCATTTGATTTTGATGTACAGAATGCAATGAAAGTTTTCCTCTTTTCGCCTAATCAATCCTTGTTGGTCACTTCATTGTTTCTGTTGTGTGGCTGATTCCCAGTTTTCCCCTGCTCCCAGACGTTATATTATATTTTCTGGATGAATCTTAACTTCTGCTGTCTTTTATATTTCAGTTTATTTAATTTTGCTTGTACTATGGTCAGTTTTCTTATTTGGAGTACTGTGAAACAAGCTGCCCTTTAGTTCCAGTGCTTGGCCCTTGCTGCACATCACAGGTCACAGCGAAAAGTGTTCAGAAAATTGTGGACCTCGGTGATGAGCTTTCAAAAGAGTAGAAATGAGGGAAGAAGAGGAACGTAAAATATGAATTTATCAGCACAGAGAAGCGTTTCTTACCAGTTGTTTGCCCAGTAAATGGTGCAGAGTTGTTTTCCTCCCACCCCATCCTCTGCATGGTGAGGGAGACCAACCCAGCCGTGAGGGAGGAAGGCTTTGGGTGCAGAGCTCCTGTGCTGACGCTAAGCCAGGCTCAAGCTGCTGCAGATTTGGTGTATTTGCACTAAAGATCAGAAAGTATTTAACCTTTGTGGAGCTGCCTACGGCACTCAAACACGTGTGCAGGAGTAATTTTTTCATTTTCTTACGAAACCCTTTGTACCGAGACTTGAGGAAGGAGTGAGAGTTTATAATATCCATGGGTTTGTATATCCCTGAGGGAATTGTAGGGGAAACCCCTCAGCTTAGCAAGCAAAACAATGTCGTAGATAGTAAAAACACAACCTTCGTGTGGCACCAAGCTGATCTGAGAGGTCCCAGGGTCAGGGTGACCACCCCAGCGCGTCAAGGCAGGGAATTTGCCTTTCAGCAGCCTTGGGGACAGCTCCTGCCACGTCTGGTAAGAGCAGGTACAAACCCCTGTGTGGTTTCTGACCACTTTCCCCAAGATTCCCTGGCTTTTGAGTCATTTCTGGGCTGAGATTGCTCAGAGCTGTTGGCAAGGGCTGCGTGTAGGAACAGGGGCAGGCAGGATTTCAGAGGTGGCAGAACTCGGTCTGATCTTCAGTCAGCAGCAAAAGGGCAGGTGACAGCCAACAGTTCAGGACCTGCTGGCAGCCAGGGAGGGCAGAGGCCTGCTGAGGCAGAAATAACATGTTTTTCCCACAGATGTCAAAAGATTTAAGCCAAGCTGCAGTCAGAGGTGTCATCCTCTGGCTGAGTGAAGCTGTAACACACACGTGGCCTGCGGGTGAATTCCTGGTGTCTCTGCAGGAAAAAGTCACCTTGTGAGGTGGTTTAAGTGATGTTTTGGGTGCTGTGGCTGGAGGAAGGAGAGGGTGTGCCCAAGGGAATGTGGCTTTGGTCCTCTTTGGGGCTCTGGGTGGGATTTCCTCGGGCACAGAGCCATAGTGGGGTGGACTGGCCTGCAGGTCTTGCCAAAGGAAGTAGTTTTGAGATGCACCCTCCATCCCCCACTTAGAAGGACCAAAAGTGTCCCCATGTAAAGCCCTTTTGAAGGATCAATTTCAGATAGTGTCAAACGTTGCAGAGGGAATTTAAAATCCAGGCAGCAGGCAGGGTTAAATATCCCCCGCAATGCTCGTTTGTATCTTTTATTTTCCTTCACCAGTGTGACTTCAGTGTTTGTGTTTTCTTTGTAGCACCAGTAGGTTTCTGTTCTGCGGGGTTTTTGTTCTTACAGGAGTCAGGGGCCAAAGAATCAACTGATGGGAAATCAGCACAGCTTGGGGGTGGAAAAAAAGCTGTGCTGCCTTGGACTGGTTGAACATTTGGGCCTATGTCTCAATACTTGGGTAGAAGGGCGATGTGAGACTCGAGGCCTCGTGTCTCAAAAGGGGTTTTCATGATCCTGCAGAGGATTTATTTTATTTTTCCATGCCTTTTCTCTTCTTGTTTGCTTCTGGTTTTGCTGACTTAAGTGCAGGCGTTTCCAGGAAGTAGCTGAGTAGGGAAGGAGGGTTTGTTCGGAGTTGATTGAGCACTTTAATACTTCTGTGAAGGTTTAAGACAATTAGAATGTAAAAGAAGTTTTATTATAAGCTCTTTATATACGCACAATGCTCTGTATAACTGTTGCCAAAGAACTGAGTCTGAAAGGTGTCAAGAAATGTTGGGAGAGTCCGTGGGGTTCACCTGGCACTGCAAGGTAGGGAAAAGCTTCTGGAACGAGTGGATTTTGGAAGTTGCCATTTTGACAGCTGCCAAAACGATCAGAAACTGGAGATAGAATAAAGTTCTCCTCTCAAACTTGTAGTTTTTGATCCTCGCGTTGAATGTAGGAGCTAGAAGTGAGCTTGACAATTAAAATTGGATTTGTACCTGACCTGGCTTTGTTGGTCTGAGACTTTATTTTGTTGCTTTTGAAGACTTCCTTGACATGCAGTGTGTGGAAATTGATGTGTTTGTCCATGTAAATGAAGGAAGGTGGTGAAAAGGTGGAACTTGCTGAACGAGCAGTGCAGCACGTTGGGGATTGCTTAGGAAGCGAAGCTGACAACTCCACTGCAACAACCCCACACTCCCTGGCATCAGCATTTGAAGTTATTTCATAACTGTCAAGCTCCACTTGGATGTGCATCAGTGCTGCGAAAGGATGGGGCTGGAGGAAAGGAATTCAGCTGGTTTGGCTCAGAGCTGCTCCAAGATGAGCCCCAGGACTGTGGGACACAACGCGAGCTTCCTGATGATCCAGGGGACTGGGAGGCTCTGGAAAGAAACAGGGTAGATGGTCACACTTAGGTTCTTCCCCCAAATTCCACATCCCCGGCTGCACCCAAAGACTGAGACTTTGCAAACTTCTGCTGAACTGTGCTCTGTGGACACTCTTGGGAGGAACAGGAAGTTCCCCCAAAGCTGGAGAACGTTCGGAGGTGGGAGGGAAAGAATTGGTTTGGGGGTTTTTTGTGGAGTTCTCAGCAACAAGAAAGGGACCTGAGATGTCGCATCACCAAAAGCACCTCCTGTTTTCCAGCCTGTCCCACCAAGCCTCTCCACCATCGTTGTCACATCTTCATGTTACTCCTTTTCAAGCTTTTTTTATTGTCTGTTGCATTCTGCATCTGCCCTTTGCAGGGTTTTTACCTGCCCAGGAGGTTGCTGGGCAGAGCCAGGGGTGGCTCAAGCACCTCTGTTGGGTCTGTCCCCCCAAAACTCAGTGCAAGCTGTTTTCTGCCATCTCCTGACCCAGCTCCCGCTTCCCCAGCCCATTCTGGAAGGTGGCTCTGGAATTTCCACTGTGGAAATGCTGCCCAAGCGCCGAGTGGGAATTTTTCCCTGGAGAACCTAAACCCGTGTCTGGCAGTGGCTGCTCCTTGGGGCTCCCTTTGCCAGATAAGCAATGGTGAAGGATTCGTAACTGTCCAACACCTGCACTTCCCCATCTCTTCAGAAATCTCCTTTATGGCCCCTCTTGCAGGTGGGACATCCTCCCTTCATCTGCCAAGCTTCCCAAACAACCTAAATAGACATGGTGGGATGGGGTTGGGTTGTTCTCCATATTGAGGTGAGTGGATGTTAGAAGAGAATCATCTTCCCTAATTGTTTTCCTGTCTAATTAAGGCATTGAAGGACCAAAGCCTGGCCATTCCCCTCCTGGCTGCAGCACTGCTTGCGAAGAGCAAACCATCGATGTTGTGGGAAGGGAGTTGTTGGGAGCACGAGCTTTGGAATCACAAATTAGCGCTTTCCTCTTTGGCTTTTGGGTGTTTTCCTTTTGCACTTCCCTGGCTGTGTCTTTCTTTGCCTTGTACAAAACGCTGCACGAGCTTGGATCACTCGGCTCTGCTCTGATGTCACATTAAACATTGAAGAGCCTGTCCTGGGGGAGCTGCTGCCTTCTGCTCCCCATCTGCATCTCCTGCAAAGAGCTGCTCGCTTGGAGAGTCTGTGCCTCGCCCGTGTGACAAATTCCTGCTGCTGCAGGAGCAGTGCCCCTTACTCAGCCACAGAAGGGGAGCAGAATGCAAAGAGTTGGGGGAAACAGCTTGCGGTTAAAGCCTCCCCCTCCTGATCTGAGCTATGCTGGCGCTTCTGAGCACGTGGGGTGAACCAGGAGCTCTGCAGCAGTGAGGTGTTGGTGGTGTGATCAGGGGGCTGCAGGAAATCCTCCTCTCAAATTCAGCACGTGGGGGATTGGTTTCAGTGCTGGGGAGGCCTTTGGGAGGGCTGGGATCAGCTCTCATCTGCCCAGCAGCAACAGTTGGTGTCTTAGAAGGCTTTTTGGGGTAAGTTTCTCATGCCTGGATGGCTTTGGGTGGTTCTGCAGTGTCCGTGGGAGTGAGGCTGGAGGTGGCTGGAGCAGAAGGTGCAGCCCTGGGTGCCCTGAGCATCCCTAGTGCTGGGGGTGAGCTCTGATGGGAGGGACACAGCTCAGGCCGTGTCCTCTCCTGGACCTGCTTGCCCTGGCAGCTCTGCTCTGGTGTTTAAAGCATCACATTTCTCAGATTTGGGACCAGTGCCACTGATTTCAAACGGCACCTCCAGGGCAGTGCCAGCCTGCTCGAGCAGGATTTTATGGGATTCCCATCTTCATGGAATCATGGAATGGTTTGTGTTGGGAGGGACCTTAAACCCCATCTCATTCCCCCCCCTGCCATGGGCAGGGACACCTTCCACTATCCCAGGTGGCTCCAACCTGGCCTTGGACCCTTCCAGGGATCCAGGGGCAGCCACAGCTTCTCTGGGCAACCTGTGCAGGGCCTCCCCACCCTCACAGGGAACAATTCCTTCCCAAGATCCCATCTGTCCCAGCCCTGTGTCCTGTCCCTCCAGGCCCTTCATTGCAGAGCTTCCCTTGCCTGCCCAGGTGTTGGCAGCTCCCTCCCACCTCCACCACTTCCGATGCCAAAGTGTAATCAGGATTAAGTGCCCAGGTCTGGAAGCTGCAGCCGCTGGGATGTGTTGGCTGTGTCCATCTTGGAGCTGGGCTGTGCTCCGAGGTGCCCAGCAGATCCGAGTGGATCTTTTCCCATGGGAGAAGGAAGGATCCAGCTGCAAAGCGCAGCAGCCCCTGGGGAGTGAGGGGCTGATGACTGAGCCTGGGAGGCTTTAGCCTGTGGTGTCTGGTGGGGCCACGCTGATTTAATCAGTGACTTAGGGCTCTGCTATTTTTGGAGAGGTTTATCCCCTCCTTTCCCTGTCCTCTTTGTTGGTGTGAGTTTGTGCCTTGTCCCCACACAGGAAAGACTGGACTCAATGGTCCTTGTGGGTCCCTTCCAGCTCAGGACGTTCTGTGATTCCGTGAGATCTTAGCCCAGAAAACAGAAATTCTCCCACTAAAAACTGCAACGGTTCAGCTGCTAAAAACCCCCAAACTTTATCCAAAGCATGCCCTGGAGTTAATGCAAACCAACCCCTTCTCCATGATCCCACCTGAGAAAGGAGTATCCCAAATACTTAAATATCTGAAATATTCCCTCGCTTTCCCCTCCTGCTTTCCCCGGAGGGAGTGCAAGTGCAGGATAAGCTCTGCTTAAGAGGAGAAACCTTCCCCTGGAGGGGGTGTAAGTGCAGGATAAGCCCTGCTTAAGAGGAGAAACCTCCCAGGGGCAGATCCAGCTCATCTCCAGCCCTGCACCCCCGGGGTGGATTTTCCAGTGATGTGTAGCAGTGCTGGGTTTATTTTCTCCCAGGACGTGTAACTGGTTAAATCCTTCTCCATCGGGATTCCAGGAGGTTTGTCCCAGGATGCTGGGAAAGGATTTTCAGTGAGGGAAAAGCTCCTGTTCAGGGATTTCTGGCCCGCAGATACTGCACTTTGCTAAAGAGCCTCTCCCAGCGCCTGTCCCTGATCTGGTGTTGATTTTCAAGTGAAGGATTCCTTTTGATAAGAGTTGCTTGGGGCTGGGGGGGGGAGGGAGAGGGAATTCCTGGGTTGTATAAGGAAGCTCTGTATTTGAAATGGAAATTAAAAAGAAATATGCTGTTTCCATATTTCTACTTTTTGCCCAGTCCGTGTCTTTTCTTTAATCCAAAGTTCCCAGCATAGCCCGGGTTTCTCTCCCAGTGCTGAGGGTGTTTTTCTGGGGACTGGGGATGTTTGTGGAATCCCCAGCACCTGGAGCATTTGAGCATCTCAGCTGTGACTGTAAGAACACGTGTCTGACTCGTGGGGGTCTGGGGAGCCAAAAATTGGATTGTTTCATCATTTAATGGGGAAGCCTGAGGAATAACTGCAGCTTTGACCTGGTTTGGTGCGCTGGGAGCACCTGGAGCTGGCTCTGACTTCCTTGGCATCACCCAAACCAGAGATGAGCCCAAATCCTGGTGAATATTGTCCTAGGGGAGCCTGGGGATGACCCACTTCTCCAAGGAGTGAATTTGTTACCTACCACAGGATCCAGGCTTGGATCCAGCATCCAGTTGCCCTCCGACCTCCTTGAACTGCAGGATCCTGGAGGAACTCACGAGGACAGAAGGTGAGGTTGAGGTGAGGCTGGGAATGGCTGTGTGGGGCTCAGAGCAGGATCGGGGACAATCCAGAGCCTGCAGACTTCTTCCCTGGTCTGCAGCCACTGCATCTCCCCAGGTTCTGTGGGATTCCCCCTCCAGCTCTGGCCTTCATCAGCATGAGCTGCCCTAAAGCAGTGCTGGTGACCCTCATGTAAGTCTATATATTAAAAAAACAAACCAGAACTGGACAGAATCCCAGGAAAAGGGGGAGCGATTTGGGTGGTGTTAATTCGGGGGGCTGTAGGACATGCGGGTTGCCTCTGATTTTTGGGACGGGAGCTGCTCCCTGCTCTGCCATGGGGACCTGTCCCTACCCAGGGCTGCTCCTGCACAGGCTGGAGAGCCCCAAAACAGGACAGAAAAATGGGTAAGAAGTGGTTGTGCTCAAACAGAGCCCTCTGGGAGGGCTGGGGCCACCGGCACATCCCTGGGGGTGGATGCTGAGCAGCAGGGAGGGAGCGGGAAGGACGCGTTTGGCACCTCCTGCATGTCCCTGCGCGGATTTCTTCGGGATGAGCCTCTCCAAGGGGGTGCCAAGTGCCCCTGCTCAGAGCAGATTTTATGATGATTTTGGTTCAGATGTTGGTGGCGTTTGGTGCAGAGCTGGGGAGGGTCAGGGTCAGGTGGGGACGTGTTTCCCTCACCTTGCCCTTCCTTCCCCAGCAGGACACACGTGCTGCTCTGCCAGGAGCTTGGCAGGGGGGTTGAAATGTGAGCTGGCCAAAAAATTTCAGGGAGAAACTGTCCGAAGAAGAGCCAGACCCCGGCGATGTGATGTGGGGGTTTGCCCTGTGCTGTGGCTTGGCGTGGAGGGCATGGAAAAAGGGATTATTTAGGGTGGCTGCATCTTCAAACCGATGATTTTGTCAGTACTTTTCCCTCCTCAACCTCCTGCTTTGGTTTAAACTAAACAGGGAGCTGGAATATTCCTCCCTGCACTTCCCAGCCCTATAAAGGACTGAAATATCTGCCCGGAGTGATCCAGGGGTCTGTCCCAGCCCCCAGATATCCACGGGCCACTGCAGCAAAGCTGGGGAGGAGGAACGACTTATTCCCTGCCCCCTGAATTTTGGGGGGATGCAGGACCCAGAGATGGACCAGAAGAGAAAGCAGCAGAAACGCCGCAGCCAGCCAGGGGTCAGAAATCCGAATTTTTCAGTGTACGAGCCAAAAACCCAATTAATTGTAGCCCCCCCCCCCCCCCCCCCCGAAACGTTCGGGGTGGATTTCGTGTTTGTTTCTGGCCCTGAGCCTTCTCAGGCACCAAAATCCGAGGGTTTCCATCGGGGATTTGATGTGCTGAGAGCCGGTGCCATCTAGGGGACAGAGAGGAGAACAGGGACAGGGAGCAGAACACCGGCACGGCTTCCACTTCCAAACCTCCAACATCTGCTCCAACCTCCGGAGAGCCTCAGCCCAACCCTCTCCCACCACCTGGGCACCGAGCACGGAGAACCCCGGGCTCAGAATGGGAAACTGGTGGGTGCAGGCTCGATTCGAGCTCAGCCAGCCCCAAATCTTGCGTGGAAAGAAGAAATCATGGAATGGTTTGGGTTGGAAGGGACTTTAAAGCCCCTCTCATTCCATGGGCAGGGACACCTTCCACTATCCCAGGTTGCTCCAAGCCCCATCCAGCCTGGCCTTGGACACTTCCAGGGCGTTGCCTTCAAGCAGCACCTTCTGCCCAAAGCCAGGGACCAAAAAAAGTTGGCAGAAAAGGTTTTCCTTGAGTGTTTTCCTCCAGCTGGGACAGAGCCCTGCGAGCTCCTCCCGGCAGGTGCAGCTCCCTCTCCCAGCTCCTGTCCTGCAGCGACATTCCCTGCTCCTGCTGCTCTCCGCAGGGACCTGTCCTGCTGTCTTTGGAAAAAGTTTGGCCAGGAGGGTTTGCTCTGCATCCCTGCTCGTCTCCCTCTGGAATCCGGATGGTCCAGAGGTGTAACAGGATCACAGAATTATTTAGGGTGGAAAAGCTCTCTAAGATCATCCAGTCCAACCACTCCCCCAGCACTGCCAAGGCCACCACTGACCCGTGTCCCCAAGTGCCACATCCACATGGCTTTTAAATCCCTCCANCAAAAGGAGGGTGTTTCCATGCTCCATAACTCTATCTGAGCCTCCAGAACAAAATCTGACATCTTATTGCCTATTCCTAAACCCAGGCTCTTCCCAAACCTTTGGAAAGGTGGATGGGAGAGAAGTAGCTGGAAAAGCTGCGCTTCCATCCCTTTGAATAAATAACCAGCGCTAAGGATAATAAATAAAATCAGCAATAAGGATCTGGCAAGTGGGTGAGTACAGCCTCGAGCCAGAGCTGCAGGGCCGAAGGGTTTGTGCTGAAACTTCACCTAAATCCCTTTTTTTCCACTCTTTCCTATTTCAGATTTTGGTTTTTCCCCCTAACTTCATCAGCTCCCCTGGAAATCCTTCTGGCACCCACCGTGGGCAGCTTCGGAGTGGACAGGAGGGACTGCAGCCAAAGTTTGCTGTCAGGAGCTTCTCTCCCTCCACCTCATCCCCAGACGTCCCCTCCAGCTCATCCCCGTCCTCCCCGGGGCACTCCCAGCTGTGCAGGACCTCGGGATGAGACTGTGGGCACGTCTTGCCCTGATGGAGAACAGGAACAACTCCTTGAGAGCCCTCCCAGGTAACCAAAATTTGTAAATCTCGGTGATTTTCGCACTAAAAAGTTGCCTGTTGTCTGAGCAGACTCCAGCAGAGGGAGCGCGGCTGCACGGAACGGGATTAAAACCCTTTTCTCTTCAGCAAATCCACCTTTTGGAGATGAGTTATTGGGATGTCTCCTCTGGATGGCGTTTTCCCGTGACATTTCCAGTTGTTCCCCACCTGCTCAAACAGCAACATGCATCGGGAGCCTTTAAAAACAACTGAAAAGTTTAATTTTATTACTTTTTTATTATTATTATTTTAGGCAGGTCCAGTAAGAAAAAAAGAAAAAAACACCCCAAAATTCTATCTCTCAGAGTTTTAAATCACAGGTAAATCGTTAAATTACCCCGCAAGGGGATGGGATTGGACCCCGAGCCAAGGGATTCATGTCTGGGAGCTCCAACCCCTCTGTCGGGTACCACATTCCCACCACTTTCCTTTTGTTTGCTGGGTGATTCTGGGGAGCTGTTCCTTGATGCTCATCAGGGGCTGCTTCTGGAAGTGGGGGAGCCTCAGAGGGAAAGCGGGAGATGCCCACGGAGAGAAGGTGATGGAATCTGGGATCATTAAAACACCTCAGGTTTTGTTATTCCTGACCACAGCCACGCGAGAGGCACCTGCAGAGAAGGTTTGGATACCCCGGACCAGCTCATCCCGAATTTCCCCGGAGGTAAAATCCACCCTAAAAGCTGAGAGTCCCAAGGGATTCATTTTATCCAGCTGGGAGGGAGAAATGTCAGCATCTGTGCTGCAGGGAAGATTGCCTCGGGATGCTGCTCCGGGAAACACTGGGAGGTTGAGGACCTTGGAGTTAATGAGATGTCTCCAAATTTGCATATTCATAACCGCACCTATTACCTCGCCATTAGACTTAATAGGGCGTAATATTAGCAATTAATGGTTAATAAAATAGCCCCTTCAGGGCCATTTGTACACGGAAACGGGATGATAGATCTGGGCACTGCCTTGCTGAAGTGCTGGGAGGACTTCGGTCACCTCTCCCCTGCTGCGAGTGGAGTGGGAAACTTCGGGATATTTTGTGTTTTCCGCTTCCCAGCTTTGTTCTGCACGGATGATTATCCTTGGGGTTCATCCACCTCGCTCCAGCAACATCCCTGCTTCTCCAAACCTCCGCTGTCCTCTCGGCCAAAGGCAGGGAGCTCCAGCGAGTGCTGAGCTAAGGCACGCTGGCCATTTCCTCCCCTAATTGCCATTAAATGCAATTAGTGCTTCCCAGCTCGCCCCAGGAGCGGTGTCTCAGCAAGGTCAGCGTGGCCTGGGGCTGGAGAAACGCTGCACCAGGAGTTTTAGGCAGAAGAAGAATAATTATTTTAATTATTGCTTCACATGGAAATTGGCGTTTTCCCTTCCGTCCTCCCCAAAATCAGCCCATGCAGAGAATGTGCCCTCTGGCTTGGTGAGTGTCCCATGAGCTGGGAGTGGCTTTCTGCCCCTGTTTTTGCAGGAATTTCGTTGCTCCCCAAGTCATGAGAGCAGCTCATTCCTCTGGAAAAGTGGGGAAAATCTCTCCTCTGGAGTTCCCAGACCTGCGGGAGGTCTGAAAGGGAAAAGCTGCAGGTTGCATCCTGTATAAACAGGGCTGGGACGAGACAGAGGTGGGGGGAAATTCTGCTCCCTGGAGCTCTTGCAGGATTTTGAGGCTCTGCCAAAAGTCCTGGAAGGCCACGGCAAAGGGCCCAGGAAGTTCCTCACCTCTAAAATCACCTTTTCACCTTCCTTCCTCTCTGCCAGGACATGAACTCGACCTCTGTGCATGAACCAGCTGCTTCCCTCACCTTGAGAGGAAAAAATCCATCCCTGTCTCTCTTAAGTGCACAGGAGCTCCTTGCCGTGTTGTTCTCCCCAAGGCAGCCTCCAGGGAAGCTGGAAAAACCCCTCCAGCCTGGAAAAACCCCTCCAGCCTGTCCCCCACCCCGTATCCTTCCTCTACCCCCTCTCCCAGGGGTGGGAGCAGACCTGTGGCTCGGGCACAGATTGATTCCCTGGAATTCTCCAGGCATCTGGCCACAGACTGCCTGAGCCGGTCCTTAGGGGGTGTTTTTCTCCTCGGCTGAATTTGTCTGGCTTTGGAGACTGCAGAATCCGGCGGTTCCCGCAGCAGGGAGTTCTGCAGATCCCCTTTTTCTCCTTGGAAATTCCGGGTGTATTTGGCAAATCTCGGCGAGTCCAGCCTGGCCCCCGAGGCAGCTCCCACTCCCCAGGCCGTGCAGGGTTTGTGCATCAGCCCCATCCCACCCTGGCTCGTCACCGCTCTGGAGGGGCCGGGAAAAAACCCCACCTGTCATGGAAAAAAGCAAGGATAAAAAATTCCCGGAGCTCCTCCAGCACGTCCTGGCCTGGCGAGGAAGCTATTTTCACCAGCCTCCCACACACGCTGCGATGCTCGAGCAGCAAAGGAGGAACCCCAGCGTTAAGCACAGCTTTAGCAGCTCTGGTTTAGCTCAGCCGCGCTTTCCTTGCAGATACACCCTTTTTTTTTTCGCCGGGAATATCTGCCCCAAAAATCCCCGGGGGTCGGTGCTGGCTCTGACCGGAGGAAATGCAGAGCTTGGCATCACTGAGATTTAAAAGTGTTTTTCCCGGACTCCCAGGGTGCTGTCCCCTGAGCGTTCGCACAGCGCTGGGATGAGATTCCCACCCCGCTCCCGAGGCGCAGAGCACGGGGCAGAGCGTCGGGAATCGCTTCCCGAGCCTGCAAACAGCTCCACAGTCACATCCCCGCACCCCTCCCCTCTGAACGCCCCCATCCCGAGGGATGCGGGATGGGCCCCGCACTGTCCATCCCCCCGGGAAGGCAGCGGAGGGGCTGAATTCCCGAGGGAAGTGCCCTTGGGAACAACCAGTGTAGGAGATGGCTCTGCTCCGCATCTTCCACCCCGGGAGCAGCAAACTATGACTGACGCCTGATACCCGGGGTTGAAATATCAGAGCGATCCCAGCTCCAAAGTCTCCGTGGAACATTTGGTGGAGAGGGAATTGGATGTGGATCTCTCCATGATCTTTCCCGTTCTTTTTATAGTCCCTGTTTCGGTTTTCCTAGGATTAGGGAAGGCTCATCTTCAGGGATCTGCCTCTCCCTGGCTGTTTGCTGCTCCTCAGCGCGGAGCTGAAGGAATACGGGACCCGCTACAAGCAGGAAGGCTGGAAAAATGCACGGAACGAGGAGAGAAACCCTCTCCTGTAAAATAATCTTTGAAAAAGCCATGGGGCAGGGCGCCTTTCCCTGTGCCCTGCCCTGAGCCTGCCCGGCGTTCCAGGCTGCTTTTCCTCCCTCTCAGCGCTCCAAGGCATCTCCTCAACTTCCAGCCTTTCCCTCCAGATCCTCACACGCTCCCCGCTCCCTCCCATCGCTGCAGGATCCAGCCTGGACCCCCCCGCCCCCGCCCCGCTCTTTGCTCCTCCCTGGGGCTCCGAGGGAGCCGGGGACCATCTGGGTCCCTGCCCGGCAGAGGAGAGGGGAGGGCGGTAGGAGGGACCGGCGAGGCGGGGAGGGGAGAAGGATGCTCCGGGGGTGGCTCTTTGCTTCATCGCCTGCCCGGAGCTCGCAGGGGCTCGCCTGGAGGATGTCTCACCCCCTCGGCACAGGTAACTCCGGGACCCCCATGGCCCCAGCCGGGGGATGCTGCGAAGGGGAGGAGGGGGCTGCAATCCGGCTTGGATTGAAACAAAACTTCAAGGGGAAAATGGGGTTTGAAACAAAACAACAACAACA
>VZTI01004331.1:467073-477564 GCA_013397865.1 Struthidea cinerea
AGGCAGGCAGGCAGGAAGGAAGGAAGGAAGGAAGGAAGGAAGGAAGGAAGGAAGGAAGGAAGGAAGGAAGGAAGGAAGGAAGGAGGGAAAAGCTGTGTCCCAAGGGGCTGCCATAGAGCCTGAATTTTCTGGCACGGGCTTGTCCCTCATGTGCTGGCACAGGAACTGCGCCATGACCAGTTTGCCCCCAGAACTTCATCCTCCCCTTGCCAAAGGCCTGGTGGGGAAGTTGAGTGGGTGCAGGTGGGCAGTTGCCTGGAATGTATTTCCAGCTGGGGAAGGAGAAAACAGCAAGGATTGAGCAGAGGGAAGGGACTGGACGGTCCCCCCCAGCTGTGCCCACTCGGCTCTGGGTGGGAGGAAGGACAACCTGACGGAGCAGGGGGCTTGTGGGGTCAGCCTGTGCTGGGGCTTGAGGAGGGAATGGGAATTATTGGGATGGAATGGGAATTATTGGGATGGAATGGGAGTTACTGGGATGTCCCCTGGTGCACATTAGAGGAGGAGGTGACTGGGGCGCTGCCCTGCTGCTTTCCAACCCTCAGGGATCCCCAGGAATGGGCTGGGAGCCGTGTGAATCATCCCAGGGCAGTGTCCCAAGCATCCCGTGCAGCATCGCTGCTCCACATGCGCCCAGCATCCTCAGGCAGTGCACGGAGGTGGATTGAGGATCCAGGATTGTGCCTGGATCGCCACTCCTCCCCTGAGCCTGGGACGGGCAGGATTTTTGGTTGACCTCTTGACGGGAACATCTCCAAAAGCACAATTCTCAATTTCTGTGCTGATACGACCACAAAGCGAAAGCACGGGGAGAGCTGAGCTCGCAGAGTCCCTGAAAATCCTGCTCCAAAAGAGATTAAACTGTTATCTCAGTGAGGCATCGACCCAAACCTCCCCCAGTGGTGGGGAGCAGCTCTTCCTCCTGCCCTGCAAGGAAGGAGAGGAAGAGCCCTGGTGCTTCTCGGAAATAGAAATATTTCCTCTGCTTCTGTCCTGAATCCAACTTGGTCAGCACTGTCAGGCCTGCTCCTGCCAAGGAGGAGGCCCCGTTTTTATTGATGGCTGAAGTGTCCTCATATTTTTGCTTAGCTTAGATGGAAAAGTGACTTGGTTTGCCCAGGATGATGAGGACTATTAAAATGTAGGCTGCTGTTATTGATTATTAATGCAGAGCGCTTCCTAAAAGCCTCTCGATTGAAGCTGGTAGAACTAATCTTGTCTGAAGCGAGATTTGATTGATTTCCTTTGAAATCAGAAAAGAAAAATGCTGGAAACATCCTCTTATATTTTCCTTATGTAAAAGCCTGCCAATGCTGCAGATTTTTTAATGTCACAAACCAAAAACAAACCAACACCAACAAAAAAACCCCCTCTTTTGGCTGCTCAGCTTTGCTGAAACTCTCCCTAAAAATGCCAAGGAGCTGACAAAAGGAGCTCCCCAAAGCCCACACATCATTTCTGGTTTTCCTGGCAGAGAAAAAACCTCTCCAACCATTACCCAGGCAGCCCTGCTGGGGCTCTCCCATCTCCCTGGCAAATATTTTCCACCCAAAATCAGATTATATGCTCCAAACTGGGGTCATCCTCAGATGCCTCCTGAAAGTCAGGGGGATGAAACCTGCACAGCATTTTGCTGGATCGCCTTTCCCATGTTCTTCACCCAATGCTTCCCAGGCCGGGTGGATCCCTGCTCTGTAGCTGGGATGGATCCCTGGGATGCTCCACCAGCTCCGACTGAGGGCATGGGCAGGTGTGGCAGCCTCCAGCTGCCTTTGGCTTCCTTCAGCAGGGTGGGAAGGGAAAAGCATCAGCTTGGAAATCAGGGAAGGAGCTTAACTGGGCTGCACAGGAGGCATGGAATTGTGGTAGAACTGTGGGGTCATGGAAACCCTAATTGTGGGCTCATTTGTCCTCCTATGTGAGTGGAGATCCACCTTTTCCCAGTTCAGCAGCTGCAGGGTGGAGAAAGAGACACCTCGGAGAGGTTTGGGTTGTTTTTATTACTGAATCCCTGAGATGATGATCCAACAATTGAAGGGGGCCTGCAGGGAAGCCACAGAGGGACCTTTCATCAGGAAAGGTAAAGACAGGACAAAGGCAGGGTTAGATGGGATATTGGGAAGGAATTCTTCCCTGTGAGGGTGGGGAGGCCCTGGCACAGGGTGCCCAGAGAAGCTGTGGCTGCCCCTGGACCCCTGGAAGTGTCCAAGGCCAGGTTGGACATTGGGGCTTGGAGCAACCTGGGATAGTGGAAGGTGTCCCTGCCCCAGGGGTGGCACTGGATGGGATCGGAAGTCCCTCCCAACCCAACCCATTCCATGATTCCTGTCGAGTGTAGAATAAACACTCTGAATTGTCTCATCCATGGGATTTCAGGTGCAGCCCAGCCTGGGGGTTGGGATCTGCAGGATCGGGGATGTGGCAGGAATTTATTGCACCTGGGATGAGTGGCTGCGCCATCAGCTCAGCACGGCGGGGTCCCTACAAATCCAGTGCCTGTAAATCGCTGCTCTGGGAATTGCCTTTTACCCCTAAACTTGATCAGCAGCACGACACACACAGAGAAAAAGTAAAAAAAAATTCAAAGGGAGAGAATTCCACTCGAATTCCACCGCCTGTCAGTGCCACCTCGCCTCCTGCAAACGCTGCCCTATTTTGAGGGCTTCCTGCTCGCATCAAAATTATTACAAAGACCTCAAAACGGCCCCATTTCCTCCAGCAGTGGCTGCACGAGGCACCCACAGATGAAATGTGTCAGCTTTGCCTGCTTTGCCTGCTTGTTAAACCTCGTTTTCCTTGGCTAGCGCATAAATTCCTTGAAGTTTCAGCAAATCCTGGGCAGATCGGCTTCCAAAGAAACCCAGTAACAGCATAAGAGAGGATAGCACACCACACAGCATGGATTTATTGGCAAAGTTCTTGGCTTCGATCTACAGAGGGGCGGTTTTGGGGTGTTAATTGGGGAATTGCAGCAGCAGAGCAGGGTTTTCTCCCGGTCTGGTTGCGTCAAGGACCATCAGGAAGGAATGGGTTGCCCAGAGAAGCCGTGGATGCTCCATCCCTGGAAGTGTCCAAGGCCAGGTTGGACAGGGCTTGGAGTAACCTGGGATAGTGGAAGGTGTCCCTGCCCATGGCAGGGGGTTGGAATCGGATGGGCTTTAAGGTCCCATCCAACCCAAACCATCCTGGAATTCTCTGGATGTAGGTGGTCCCAGAGAGTTTTGGTTGGGTTTTGTGACTAAGGCCAGCTCGAAAAAAATACAGAGGAAAACCAGGAAAGAATAACTCAGTGGATGAATTCAAATGCATTTTATCAGGGAGGCAGGGGAGAAGACTTTAGTCTCTCAATTGATTTAGCAGTCAGGAGGGGAGGCGAAATTAGATTTTTTAAATATATTTTATTTCCATCTTCCAGTCTTGGGGGAGGATCTGGAAAAGGGAAATAATCAGGGAAGAGAAAATCTCCTAACACATACAATGAGACTGACTGCCAGAAAAAAAAATGATGCAGCAGAGGTAAAATTCTCCACAGATATTTTCTTTTTTTTGCTCACCTTTCAGCAGAAAATACTCACAGAGCTGCTGTTCTCACTGCCCCTCTGGAGTGACGCCATTTATCCAAGAACAATTAAGAGGTGATGTGTTCCTGCCTAAAAATTCCTGGCAGCAGGAGACTGGAATCCAAAAGGCTGTAACGTAACAGAAATCCATCCTGAGTGGCTCGAGGTTTTTGCTGGATTGATTGGGGCTGAGGAGCAGGCAGATGTTCTCCAGGGGGAACGCTGGCTGACAGCAGCCAGCTCCCCCCCCGATTTATTGCTTTACAATTCTAATTTACCAACAATTGATAGAATTTCTTAATCACACAAACCCTCCCAATAAAAGACTGAGGATGGTTCACGTTGACACGCCATGGCACAGCCAGGGGCTGATGGTGGGTGCAGCCTCCAGCTCCTTTCGGGCAAAATAACAAGGTAACTCCTAACCCCACGTGTCGGGATTGGGGAATCTGTGGGTCACCAGGTGGTTTTGGGATCTCTTGCTCCGAACCCCACTCATTTTCCTCTTGAGGGAGGGCTGGACTCCATCACTTCAGCAGCTACGGGCTGTGCAAGCGAGCAGATGGCTCCAGCTGCTTGGGTCATTCCTATTTTAGTTTCCAGAGGTCAACAACTTTCAGGGAGTTGTGCAGAGCCAAAAGGTCCCCCCTGAGCCTCCTCTTCTCCAGGCTGAGCCCCTTTCCCAGCTCCCTCAGCCGCTCCTGGGGCTCCAGACCCTTCCCCAGCTCCATTCCCTTCCCTTCAGCCCCTCAATGTCTTTTTTGTCATGAGGGGCCCAAAAACTGCCCCCAGACAGCTTCATCCAATCTCCAGCTTTGCTTGCAGGGCTCATCCAGACACATCTTTAAGTCTTCCCAAGAGCAAGATTGTTTCTTGCTCTCCCGGGGCCATCTCAGCTGCGGGCTGTATTTCTTCACCAACAAATAAGAGAAGGGTGTTGGGCTTCCCTTCCCATTAAACACTGCGAGGAGTTACTCCTTTCATCTGGAGCCCGTCCTGTGGCACATCCCTCTGTTCATCACCCACCCCACCCCTGGGTGTTTCCTTGGGAAGGGCAACACTCGGGAGTGAGTTACGTGCCATGGCTGGAAGCTGTTGCATGTTTTCTGTGCAGAATAGTTCTGGTGGAAATATCAGCTTCTTTAAGTGCTCTTTATTCCTGAAAATGAAGCTTTTTTTAAAGCCTTTTCATTCCCCAGGAGACCATGCAGAGTTCAGACCGCACTCAGCAGTTTGATGACACCTCGTGTCATGGACTGCCCATCCCTGGAAGTGTCCAAGGCCAGGCTGGACGGGGCTTGGAGCAACCTGGGATAGTGGAAGGTGTCCCTGCCCATGGAATGAGAGGGGCTTTAAGGTCCCTTCCAACCCAAACCATTCTGTGATTCCATGCATGGGGCGGTTGCAAGAAAGCGGTGGCAAGTAGTTAAATTGGGGTGTGCAGCCAAGTGAGCACATCCCTGGGGAGATTTTAATTTCATGAATTAATTTCTCGTCCCCTCTGAGGGCCAAAATTTTCCCATGAGAATCAACAGCCGATGAGGAGCGAAAACCACCCAGCAGCACCCACTCCTAACCCCTGACAACTCCTCCCTCCCGCAGGTACCTGGGCATCACGCGGCCGCTGACCTACCCCGTGAGGCAGAACGGGAAGCTGATGGCCAAGATGGTCTTCATCGTGTGGCTCCTGTCGGCCTCCATCACCCTCCCTCCGCTGTTCGGCTGGGCCCAGAACGTGACGGTGGAGCGGGTGTGCCTCATCAGCCAGGACTTTGGCTACACCGTGTACTCCACGGGCGTGGCTTTCTACATCCCCATGGCCGTCATGCTGGTGATGTACAGCCGCATCTACAAGGCGGCCAAGGTCAGCGCCGAGAAGCACCGCTTCATGAACTTCCCCAAGCACTACGAGGAGGAGGGCGTCTACTGCCTCGAGGCCTCCAGCCGCGCCCACCACAGCTCCCGGCGCACCAAAGCCGTGGAGGAATGCGCCACGCTCTCCAAGCTGCTCCGGCAAGACCGCAAGAACATTTCCATCTTCAAGCGGGAGCAGAAAGCTGCCAGGACCCTCGGCATCATCGTGGGGGCCTTCACGTTTTGCTGGCTGCCCTTCTTCCTGATGTCCACGGCACGGCCGTTCATCTGCGGCATCCGCTGCAGCTGCATCCCGCTGCGGCTGGAGAGGACTCTGCTCTGGCTGGGCTACACCAACTCCCTCATCAACCCCCTCATCTACGCCTTCTTCAACCGGGATTTGAGGACTACTTTCTGGAACCTGCTGCGCTGCAGGTACAGGAACATCAACAGGAGGCTCTCGGCCGCCAGCATGCACGAGGCCCTGAAAGCCACGGAGAGGCACGAGTGCATCCTGTAGTGCCTGACCCACTGGCTCCTGCCTCTCCATGCCGGGTTCTGCACTTCCCTGGCCCCCCAGGGGCTGGCAGGAACCGTCCCACCCCACCAGACATCGCCGCTGAGAGTGACGGCCCTTCCCCTTGCCCTGTGAGGAGACACGGTTTTCCTCACCCTGGGAACAAGTGGAGGGAACTTTGGGAACAGCCCTTCTTTCTAATTCTGTCCCAGGTGGGAGCAAGACCCGGGAGGTTTGAGGTCTACCAACAACTGTGGGCAAGTCACACCACCTTTCTGTGCCTCAGTTTACCCATCTGTTATTAAAATTAAAAAAAAAAAAAAAAGGAAAAGAAACCCTCCCAGCCAACCAACCAACCAAAAAAAAAAACCCCTAAAAACTTGTTAAGACTGTGGCTCTCCACCTTCAAAAAGGGCTCTAAGGTCTGTGGAGGGCACACAAAACCCTGTGTAAAGATGACATTGGCTGCACTTCTCTGTGGAATCTGACAGCAGCTCCGTTGTACATCTGGGCCCCCGTGCTGTCCCAGCTTATCCGAACCCTTTCCCCCGGTGTAATTGCATTTCACACCCCTGGCTCGTGTCCAGGTTTGCACGTCAGAGCAGAAATACCAATGACCCCGTTTCCCCCCCACACTGTAGCACTGCAGCACTTGAAGGAGATGAATTTGCAGGATGAACCACAAATGAACACGGAGTTTCCTTTATGGTTGGATAGGGAAGTTTGACACCTCCTCCTCATCAGGGCAACGACCAGAGAGCGAAGCCGGTTGTGTTTATTGGGTTGTACTGTAATTCATTCCCAGACAAGTGACGTGTGTTCATCATTTGTGGCTAATTGACTCCATAAAAGCACGCTTTGGTTGACAACAGAAAAAAGCATATAATTTCTCTGACAGCTTTACAGTGTTTCAGTATGATGTCCGGCAAGCTTGAAAAAATACACTGAATGATGTTATCTTTTTCTAAAAAAAAAAAAAAGAAAAAAGGTTTGGTTTCCTTATTTTGGTGCGGAATCGTTGGTCTCTCTGGCTTCGAAGCGTCTCTTCACGTTTTTGTGGTGGTGGGACTCATTCTCCTGCAGTTGTCTTTCCTCATGATCAGCACTGTAGTGTCAAACTTGCAGCCCCACAAACTTTTGCCCATTTGATCAGAGAGGCGTAAAATCCCAGCATGGTTTGGGTTGGAAAGGAACCTTTAAAACCATCTTAAAAACCATGGGCAGGGACACCTTCCACTAGCCCAGGTTGCTCCAAGCCCCGTCCAACCAGGCCTTGGACACTTCCAGGGTAGTTGATGTCTGCTCCCATTCTTGCTGAACATCTCTGGGGTTTTTCTGTCAAAGCCAGACTGCTCAGAGGCTCAGGGAAAGTTGTTTGTAGCCCTCTTTTCACTCCAGATTTTCTTTATCCGGCACGAGTGGTGTAGTCCCACCTCTGGCACCATCAGGAAGTGTGATGCCTTCATCCATATCCGAGCTGGGTGTTGGATGTCCTGGCTGGCTTCCGGCATGCTTGGCTTAGCAACCAATATTTGTCCTGCGATGTGTTCTGTGTTCTCATTTTGCCTCTTCTCAGCAGCCATTTCTATCCTGTCTCATTTTAGACCTGCTTTTTCTAAAGACGCCCAACGAGATTCCCAGCTTGGACTGGTGGGTCACAGCAGGGAAAGCGACTCGAGCCCACTGGGAACGTCCAGAGGGACTGAGAGGTTGGACACAGCAATGTGCCCAGATGTTCCCCGAGCTCCTGTCCTCACAGATGGAGTCAGAATCGCACAGAGGAGCAGGGGAAATGTGGCTGCTGTCTCCAGAGGGAGATGTTTTAGAGCAGAGCTTTGAAGGAGAACCTAATCAGGAGTGATCCTAAAGGGTTTAACTGGAGTCCCACACACCACAGCTGTAGGGCACGGACTGACTGCCCATCTCAGGACCTGCTTCACAAAACCAACCCCTTTTCCTCCCAGAAAACACTCCAGGCCAGCATCTCCTCTGCCACAACATCTCAGCAGCAGCTGTCACCGCTTCTGTCCTGCCACGGGGGCACGAAGCTCCTGCAGGGTCCGATTTCCTCCCTGGGCTCCTCCAGCTCCTTCCGTGCCCTTCTGACAGCGCTGTCTGCATTAAAACTGACCAGCTGCTCAGTCAGGCTGCCTTGGCAGGGTGGAGAGCCCCAAGACAGCTCATTTCACATCCAGCACGTAACAGAATCCGGTTGTGCTGCTGCAGTGTGTTTATTGCTGTGCCTAAGGTCACCGCTTTACTTATTTTCTGTGTTTGGGGTTTTTAAACTGCCTTTAAAAAGCATTATTTTGTTCAATTCCTCTTAATATCCCTATTCTGATGGCACTTCTAGCACTGCTTAAAAGTATTTTGCAGAAGAGCTACGAAACAGTGTTTGAGCTTTTTAAATGAAGTCATACAAACACTGATTTTTCTGATTTGATGGTTCTTCCAGAATTAACAGAGTAAGGGAAAGAATGGGATTGTGGATGATCCAAACCCCAAACTTCTTCCAAGCAAGGAATCAAGAAAAACGGTTTATTTGTCTTAAAAACAAAAAAAAAATCATTTGCCTTGACTTGGAATTGAATGGTTTGTGGCACTCAAGGCTTACCCGATAAATGCTTCTACTGCCTAAAAGGAAAATATAAGGGAAAAAATGTAAAAGAAAAGCTTTCTTCCCAGAAACAATTCTGGAAGTTTGCATCCCAAAATATTTAAAGACAACAGCTCCACTAAAACAAAACATTTTGCTCCAAAAAATAATGAGCTAGGCTGCTTTTCCCAGCAGTGATTGAGTCAAGATTTGAAACATCAGCCTAAACTCCGGCTTTTTAACTCCCCAGGATTAAATTGGGTTTGGGTTAAATAAAATAATGGGCATCCAAAGACACCAGGGCCTTTTCCACACACGAGTGAGCACCAACCATCTTAGTTCAGCCAGTCAAGATCCTTGTAGATGAGCCGCTAAATCATGCTGAAAATACTCCGTGGGTTTTATTTTTGTTTTTTTTTTTAATCAGACAGGAATCAATGCGTTTGGCATCTGCAAAAAAAACCCTGGCTTAAAAATAAATCTGAGCCATTTTGAAACTGATTTTAGCGCACACACACGTGCGCCTAAGCAAACTATGAAGGGAAATTAGCTCTGAAAGAGTCCATGTTTAGGCAAAAATCTGAGCTCGGGGAGAAAATCATCAATTTAGGAGGACGAGGGAAACTTCTGTGGACAATGAGAGATTCCCAGCAGGCCAACAGCAAGACAGTGGAAAAGAATGAGGAGCCTCGGGCAGAGAAAATTGAACTAATTCAGGCATTAAATGAGTGGTCTCAAGTCAGCTTTTTATTCCACTCCCTGTGCAGGGGAAATACAGGAACGCAGGCAGGGAGATCTGGGGAGCAAAGGCAGCTTGGAGAAACCCCCCACAGGGGTTTGTAGGGTTCTGATAATGACTCTGAGCAAAGCCAGGCAAGATCAATTGGAGCAGTAAAACCCTGTGTTTCTCCCCAAAAAACCTCAATTTCCCCACTCTGAGCTCAGCACTTCATGGACTGACAGGCAGAGCTGGAGATTTACAGGGATGGCTCAGCAAACCCACCCTGTTCCTCATCTCCACAGGAGTCCTGCCACCTCCTCCATCTCTTGATGACCAAGGAATATCAACCACGTCAGAATGGAAGATGATCCAGCCTGGAGCACAGACCAGTGCTGGATTCTTGCAGAGACAGATCAACAAAAGTGGCGTGGAATCCTTCCCTGTCCCACCAATTAAAGGTTCAGCGACTTGCTGAGCCAGAAGTGCTCTTGGATTGTTTCAGAACCTCCAGTGGGTGCTCTCCTTCCCCTCTACTTAAGTTTTTCCCACTCTGCCACCGCGAGGTAACAAGTCCCACAATTTAATTACGTTTCAGGTGAAGAAGAGCCTCCCTTCTCTCTTTCAAACCACCTGCTGAGCTCTTTAGGCTCTGGCTGATCCCTGCCTTAGGAGGCAGAACGAGTGATCCCCTCTGTTCACCCTCTCCAGGCCAGTTATGATCTTGCAGCCCTTTGCCGTGTTCTCCCTTTTGAAATAAAAATCTGCTCAACCCATAATTCCTTCTCCAACAGTGGGAGATCCTTCGAGAAAAATATTAGGACAAGGACGGCCTGGATCAAGTGCCTTCCCACCCTTTGCTATGTTCAAGGCATCCAACCATGTCTAGTTCAGGAAATTCCCTGTTTCTCCATGATTTCTGTGCAAAGGCTCAGCGTGACCCCCTGGTTTTCCACAGGGAATGCCCAATCTTTTATCTGGGATTGGATAACCCCACGCCAGAGCCCTGGATGAGCAGGACCTGGTGCCCAGGCTGATGGTGGCAGCTGAGGGGGATTTTGGGGGAGGGGGAGAATCTCTTTCTTTGGCCAACCTCAAACCTCAGCTTCAGGAACCTGACCTGCTTCTGAACCTGATTTTGCTCTGAGCATGACACAGATGCAGAAGCCTCCAGGCTGCCCTTCCAACTTCAGTATTTTAGGAATTGGATGATTTGTCTAATTTCCCACTCGATTTATCGTCCTTT